>VZRQ01010897.1:281-83702 GCA_013397975.1 Machaerirhynchus nigripectus
CCCCCTCAACCTCCCCCCCCCCCCCCCCCCCCCCGCTCTCTTATCAAGTTACTGACTTGGCCTTTTCAATCAAAATGCAGACACCAGAAACACATGCAGAGCATGACAAAATATGTACACTTCACCAAGATTTACTGCTTAGGAGGGAGTATGACTAAGGGGTGACAGATCCCATTGGCAATACTTTCCTGGAAATCCTTAGATCTTAGTGCTCTTTGGTGGAGAAGTAAAGGTTGCATCCATCCACCTCTTGTCATGGATTTTGCTGCAGTTCTTATTGTTGCAACTGCATGTTGAGAAAGCTGTAGGAACAGGTGAGTTTCAACAAAACCCAACATTTTTCAGCAATATCAAGCACAACTTCTAATCATGTTTACACATATCTACAAACACATCTAAATACCAATAGAGTATTTGAACCCAGATTTGTGGAACAGGATTGAAATCTTATTTGGGGGTCTTTGGAGAAAGATCTTCTCCATAGGCCTGAAATGGATACAGAGGAGATCCTGGAGACCCCTAAAAGACCCCAGAGTATGTCAGAGTGCATCCATCTCCTCACTGCTACTGAAATGCTGCTGCTGCAGCAGAAGGTGGCAAGTTTTCTCTTCTACCAGTATGGAAGACAGGAAGGTGATACAGTGCATTCCAGTGTCCACAAAAAACCCAGCTCATCACAGCCTTGCTGATTTTCTTTTAGAGCAGTTGCAGCTGTAGGAATTTCTTCCCCAACTCAGTAAACCTTGCTGGAAAACACCTTTTCTGCCTCTGATAGGCTAACTTGACCGTGACCTGGGTAAAGCCTGTGGTTCCAGAAGGACTAAGGTACAAGCAGACTGAGGTCAGACCTCAGCAGGGGCTGCAGCTCCTCCTGAGGGGCAGTGGAGGGGCAGCTCTGATCTCTATAACCAGGTACGGGACCCAGGGAACAGCTGGAGCTGGGTCAGGGAGGTTTAGGCTGGATATCAAGAAAAGGTTCTTCCCCCAGAGGGTGGTGGGGCACTGAACAGGCTCCAGGGAATGGTCACGGCCCCAAGGCTGCCAGAGCTCCAGGAGTGTTTGGATAATGCTCTCAGGCACATGGTGGGATTTTGGAGTTGTCCTGAGCTGGACTTGATGGGTCCCTTCCAACACAGGATATTTTATGATTCTTGCATAGGTTGCTCAGCTTTTGCTTGCTACCGTATGTTGGCAGGGGAGAATCAAATCCAAATATTCTCTTTAATATTGAAACCCCAGAAATTTGGAAAAAAACAAACCATACAATTTAAGTGAAACTCAAACAACTCAGGAGGGTGCCCTCTATTTGCAGGGATAACCAGATCTGTACAGCTTTTATTTTAAGGCCAGTTTCTGAAGCAGTAAGCAATTTTTACTCCCTCCTACTTCATTATGCCATTGTACTCAGATTTCGGCCTTTTTATCCTTTGCCCATTTCAGTCATGTTCTGGGATCTGCAGCGAAACCACTACAGGAGATGGTCTGCAGCATCAGTAATGCTTTCAGACAAGCTCGGTAGCTCGTATTTCTTTGTTAGCATCCCATTGCAAAGGGGAAAGATCAGTTTGCTTTGTTCTTAGGCCTTGATTTTCATAAGCTAATGATGCCTGTGGGTGTAATTATGGTCAGGCTTAAGTGGTAGCGCAAGGGCAGAAAAACAGAGAGGCGCTTCCGTGGGGCTGGCTTCCCTCTGCTGCACACACGGAGCGGAAGGGCATCGCTCACCTTCCCCCCTGGCACAACCTGGTCCAGGGAAGGAGGGATGTGCCAGTCATGGCATGGCTTGGCTGCAGCAGAAACGGTGGAATGACAGTGGAGCATGAGCCCCAGCACCCACCAGTTTGTGTCCCTTCTGACTCTGAATTAAACCCCTCTGGCTGAACCTCCTCTACAAGAGCAATACATTTCTCTTTGGCTAAGTGTTGAGCAGGACCCTTCAGGATTTTTTTCCCTCTAATGTTGTGTTATCATTGCCCTGGTGGAAAAAAATATATTTGTGGCTGATTATTCACTTAATAGTTGGACTAAATACTGCAATGAGTGCTGCTTTTAAAGGGGATGGGACATTCTGTGGGTGGAATAGTCCTTAAGTTTACCACTGGAGGTATAGGTATAGGTATATAGGCAGTTGCTTTAATTATGCAGTGAATATAGAATCATAAAATGGTTTGGGTTGGAAGTGATCTTAGAGATCATCTAGTTCCACCTCCCTGCATACAGGCTTATTCAGTCTTATTTAAGGCTTATTCAGTCTTATTCAGGCTTATTTAAGCATTCTTTGATCATTACTTAAATCAATTAAGTATTCTGAATCTTATGCCACTTAAAAAACCCCAACCCCTTTTTTTTTTCTGTTTTCAAAATGAAAATGATTTGAAAAATTTTAAGTCTCCTGTGGCTCTAAAGAAATGTCTTCTAACATGTAAGTAAATATTCTCCAATATTTGGAAACTGAATGGAAATGTTTTCCCAAAAAATGATAAAACACTGTATTTCCAGTCAGGTGCCACTTGAAACAAAATGTCTTACGAGCATTCTGCTGGGAGGTGAGAAGATTTACAAGCATGCATTTGAAAATTTTCAACCAGTAATGAATGAATATGCAGTAATGAATATGAGCTAAACAGACCCAGGTTTAGGCAGGCTTGCAATACTGTTTTCCTGCAGTAACAATACGCAAATGTCTGTACACATAGGTTCTTGAAGAGAGAATGAAATTGGAGTGCAAGTGCCATGGAGTTTCAGGTTCCTGTACGACTAAGACCTGCTGGACCACGCTTCCTAAATTCAGAGAGATTGGATATATTTTGAAAGAGAAATACAACGCTGCAGTGCAAGTGGAGGTGGTACGAGCCAGTAGACTGAGACAGCCAACCTTCCTGAAGATCAAGCAGATTAAGAGCTACCAGAAACCCATGGAAACGGATTTAGTGTATATCGAAAAGTCACCCAACTACTGTGAGGAAGATGCTTCCACAGGGAGCGTCGGCACCCAGGGACGGCTCTGCAACCGCACCTCTCCCAATGCGGATGGGTGTGACATGATGTGCTGTGGAAGAGGGTACAACACACACCAGTACACCAAGGTGTGGCAATGCAACTGCAAATTCCACTGGTGCTGCTTTGTGAAGTGCAACACGTGTAGTGAGAGGACAGAGGTGTTCACCTGCAAATAACGGCATCATGTGCAAACAAACAGAACAAACCACGGTGAGCGAAGAAAGTGGAGTACAACAAACGACAGCATCATTTTGCACATCTAATCCTCTTGGGGAAAAGAACCCCAGCCAACACCACAACAACCACTCCCTCCCCACTACTACTTACACTTCTAAGGATGGTGCATTTTGGCTGGCTGGCTGTTGTAACTGCTTTGGAAACAAGGGCAACAGGATTAAGGTGATGTTGAAAACCACATGAAACTTTCTCTTTGTCTCTCCCTATTTTTTTTTTTTTAACTACAATCTGGGTGTTGTAGAGTCCTCTTAGTGTTTTAAATTATACATATCAGAGAAGCTGATTGCATTGCAGCTCCCATGACATTTAAAAGAAAAAGACACTTTCTCCTATTTTACAGCAAAAAAACTGTCTAGCCCTGTGCAAACAAAGACTTTTTTTAAGAAAATGAAATCTTCACTGACTAGAACACAGCATTCTCACTGCAAAAACCAAAATTTCTAAGAAAGCAGGTAGAGAGAAAACAACTGGTAGGGAGCAAAATCCATGGCAGAAATACTCCACTATCAGTTTGGAAAAAAACCCCAACAGACATTCACAAAATTACAACAGCTGCCAGTGACACTGGAACTCTTTGAATGAACATTAAAAATAATTATTTATGTTTTTAATAGTATCAAAAACTTCTAAGCACTAACGGGTAGCTATGTCTTAATTCTGTACTAAATGTAAACTTATTGGAACTCTGACTTTATGATTTTTGTATTTGGTTCTCCCTAAGCTCTTCAATGCTACTGATCTTGTCACTCCACTATTAGAGAGTTCAATTACTGTAGGCCTTAAGCAATTGCCAGAACTGAACGAAAACATCACATGAAACTTTGGTTACCTATGTTTGATACTGAATTTTCCTGCTTGCTTCCTGAATAAGAATGACTTTTTTTAGACTCAGGCCTGAGGTGTGGAGCACCTGCTCACAGCTCCTCACAGGGAGTTTTAGGATACAAAAACATGCTTCAACAAATATCAAAGTTTTGCTTTGCCATTGAATGCACTGGCAGGATCTTCCAGGCATTGTGTTTTCCTTTTAATGGTTAAAAGTTAATATTTCCTGGAATTTTAAATAACTTATGCTCAGTATGCACTCAGAAGTCAATAAAAGTCTGGCAGCTGAGCTCTAGGTTGCTGCAGCTTCTGAGCTGTCACGGCTTCACGAGCATAAGAAAGCTAAAGTTTGGGTTAGTCTTTGTCATCATTATTTTAAGGTTGGCAATAATGTACCCCCTGGTAAGCACATGAATGTTAAAAGAAAGAAGCTCACTTCTTCTTAGCACTCAATCCTAATTCCCACACCTTTTCCCTAAGAGAGATTTTTAAAACAGCCTCAGTTATTTTACTGCTGTAAAATCCAGTGTTTTAACCCCAAGAGCCCAGATATGCCCACTTATAACACAGCCCATTTAACCATGTAATTGTTTGCTTGTCCCAAGGGTCCCTGCCTGATTTTCTGAAAACTTGGATTAAAAATGTCCTTACATCTGCACACCTGCATTTTTAGCTTTTGTTTCATTTCATTACTTATACTGAGGGGCTGCCAGAGCCATGAGCTCTCCCCACCTGACACAGAAGCACTTGTTCATCCACATGGTGCTCTTGGGGCAAGGGGCCGGTGGACCTAGAGCTCCACCAGCTCCTGTGCTGGATCTGTGAATGAGCCAGAATTACCTCTGTAATTTGTGGACCCGTATTATCAAAGGTAACTAATGATTTGGGGACCTTCCTTTGAACACTTGTGAGGACCTGCCTTTCTGACCCCAAGCACTTACCCTCTGAAAATCAGACCCCTTTGACAACTCCCCCACAGAGCAATGAAAAATTGCTTATTTTTTTCAACGTTGCTGTTGATTTCTAAATACCAGCCTTGCCATGAATGGGTGCAACTTCACAGAAGTCAACAGGGGCCCCCAAAATACTAGATTTGCTTCATGTAATTTAAAGTCCCTTAGATTCATGGGTATTGTTGTTGAATAATAGTGATAATACTGTACTTTCACTACATTCTTGACAGGAAGCAAATAAAGCTCCCAAACACAGTGATGCACAGTCTTATGGTACTAGATACTGTAAATATATTAGAATAGTATTTGTTAAGTACAATTGAGGAATCCAATTAAGTTATATTATTGTATATCATTTAAATGTCTATAGAGTATTTTAAATTATTGTGAACTACACTGCGTTAAAAAAAAAGAAAAAAAGGAAAAAAGGTTATATATTATAACACCAACCACTCTGAAAAGTGGACCAAAGTGACACTTTCTCTCTTCCACACCCCTATTTGAAATAGCTCTGTCTGCTATTGTAAGACCACTGTAACAGTCCCATGACTGGCTTAGCAGTCTAGAATGTAACATTTCAGAGTATCCTACAAAAGCTTTGCTCATGTGGAGTAGCAGCATTCAAAAAGGTGCTGTATGGCACAAAGCAGGGGCTGGCAGTGGGAATGCTTGGACTTTGAAATATGTCCCAAGGAAAAGTAGTTTTGGTCAGAAAACACCATTACCACTAATATACTGAAACACCCCCCAAAATGGTGAATTTTAACAAAGGTGTCTGTGAATAGAAGTGGGTTACACACATCTTTTATTTTTAAAAATGTAGTTTGATGTCAAAGACCTGTGACAATAGAGGTTGGAACATGACCAGCAACGTGTGGTTTAACCATACTTTAGCCATGAGAAAACTCAAAATACTTTATGTTATTAAAGAACTTAAGAGCAAAGATCAATTTGTTTACTATGTTAATGTTTTATGGCAAGCAGAAAACAAAAGACGAAATGTGTTTCCATTAAAACTTAATTTTTTCCCCTTCTAGTTCCTTTTCCTTTTATTTGTTCTTTGTTTAGGAAAAAAAAAAGGCAACAAGGTCTTATGAAAAGGCCATTTGTGTACAGGCTTCTCCACATGATAAATGATAGGCAAATTCAAAGTCCTAAGCAGTTTTTGTGTTTCGGGAAAAACAGTAATGAACATGACTGTGTGTGGTATCAGTTTCGAGCCATCTACCTACACCCGTGCTACAGAGAAACCAGCACCAACATTGCTACTACCACAGACTTTAGCTGGCTGCAAAGAAAAGATAAATTTTTTGGTGGAAGGAAATAAATTTTTTGTGATAGAAATTTGGTATCCAGCTCAAAAATGGGGCTTGACCATGAAGCTCACATAACAGATTAGCAAACAGAGAGGAATAAGGGCCATAGAGAAGAGAGCTGAAGGCCCTGACTGAGGCACTTGTGCATGCTCCAGCTTATTCAAGCAGCTATGGACACATCTGAAAACCCTACCTGAATCTGAACCTGAAGGATTCTACAGGATTTACCTTGGTCAGAATAGTTACAACCTCTTTGATACTGAGAATAATGCCTTCCTATACAAAATTTAAAGAAAAATGTATAACTTTTGCTGTATTTACCCTCAGGGAAGATATCCAGATATAGATAGAGCTGTAGTGAAATTCTACATGAACTGAGTCCAAAATAACTTCATTAAAATGAACTAAGTTGGCCTGCGTTTACAGCAAAGTAAGTATGCACAGCATTTTACCCACAGATGCCAAAGAAAACACTGCACCTTCTTTCTAATTACATCATGGGAAACTTGTTAATAGAGCTGCAGGAAGTTTTTATAGCACGTGGTAATATTACATTTGTTTCTACGGTGACATCTGGAAACTAGATGGAACTCAACAAAGGCTTTGCAAATCTTTTAACAAATCTAAAGCATGTTGTAAGCAGGTCACCTAAAGTTTTAAACGTATTTCCATGGGTTTATTTCTTAATTGAAGGTTAAAATCCCAAAGTGATATTGAAGGTAACAAGTCAAGACCTTCCCTTATAGCAGCTTTCCCATGCAAATAACTCAGTGTGGCTTTCACTATTGAAGGCACAAATGGCATTCAGCAGAAAATGCTTTCTATAAAGCTAATTTGCATTCATATCAATTTTCATAACTGGACAGAATGACTGCACATTTCCTTTCCAGCCCTTCAGAGCTTTTGTTGCAATGACAGTTCCCACAGCGAAGGCGATACAGTAAATGGTACAGTAAAGACCCAACATTCTTCTCTCTGAGTGATGGCCACAAGAAGATGTGGGATATACACAAAACCCCCTATGCCTAAGGAAAAAAACCATCAAAGTTGGAAAGGCAGGGGAAATTGTAAGCAATTTCAGTTTGTGTTACTGATACTGTAAGAAACCTCCTGGGTGCTAAACAAGCCTCATTGTAGGCTGAACTTCACCCACAGACTTATTTCCCCTCAAATCCTAAGTCCCTGTCTGCATCTTTGCACATTCAGACTTGAACAAACCTACCTAAAGACTGGCAAGTATTTTCTTTTTCATGTTTTATTTGCTATTAGGAAATGGTAGGGGATCATTTTCCATCAGGGAACATATATTTGCAAATTTAAAATTTGCATCTAATTTTTAAAATGAAGATTTAGGGCACACATTGCTGCAGCACAGATATGTTTGCTTTAAAAAATTTGTTCAGTGAAGAATGGCAGTTCACACAATACATGGTAATTGTTTGCAACATGTTCCATAGAGCACGAAGACAGAGGGTATACTACTACTGTAAACTCAAAATCTTTAGTCGTGCTCTTTTTACTAAAAGCAATATGCTAATTATTAGCTGTTTGGAGACCCCAGTGTGAGTCTGTTTTTATCACCCTTTTAGGAAGTTAGTTATATGAAAGACCAAAAAAGTTGAAATATCGAGGTTCGCTTTGTTTCCAGGTCCTCTTAGTCTTGATGCAAAGAGACCCTCAGATCAATAAGAAACCAGCTTAATGAGACTTAAACTTGCATAGGTAATAAAAATGATTAAGGTATTTGTTTCATAGGCAATCCCAAACAACTGGCAACCACACCAGAGACTGGAAATGTTTGCATTGAAAGCCAGCTGTATGATTAGCCTCTGCCTTCATTTGCCCAGCAATTTAGGGAAAACCCTGCATTTTAGATCCCATACAACTAAAAGGAATTCCCAAGGAGATTACAGGATTTTGATCTTATTGTTTAATTCCTGTGGCTGAGAATGAAAAGGAGCATTCCCTCAATCTTTGGGTAAAGGGAAATCCAAAGGCATTTGGAAGGCTATTCACACCACTCAACTTAAAAGACTAAAAGGGTTAAGGGAAGTGACAGCCTCTCTGGAGCCCCTCTACAATAGGGAGAGCAATCTTGCTCTGGGGGGGGGCCTTAGTTCAGCTCTGACAGACCTTCTCCATTTCATCTGGAGAAAAACTCTAGGAAGACAATGCTGGATAATTTGTCTGCTGAAATAAGGCACCAAAATTTGTAATGTGTGAATGAGCTTCCATTTCCCCTCTACCATTTGCCTCAGTTGCTCTTGGGCACCAATCCTATTTTCCTTAGGTTTTTTTAAGTGTAATCTTTATTATTTTATATCTTGTGGAATAGATACTCCACAACATCAGTGAAATTTGCTTTGCTTTTGCTTTTTACTGCCACCCTCTCCTCTCTTCCAACCAATCTCCAAATCCTGATTTAATGCATGGACTATTTCCTTGCAGAAATTATTTCAAAGAGAATTGTTAAAGCCGGATTATTATTCAGTGATTTGATTGAAGTAGTTTCCTACAAAGCATCATATTTATGATTTTGAATTCCTCTAAACATATAAGCTGTCCAGAGAAGCCTTATTCAAGGGGTGAACATTTAATAGTGTTATGATACTGGTTGTGGACAATCCTAATGGATGTCCCTTGCAATCCTCTCCTGGTTCTTTCACCAGAGTGGATCCAGGCTGCACTGAAAGGCTCTCACAGCAACTGCATCCCAATTACTTGCAAGGATTGCACACTGCCATTGCACCCAGCTGAGTTCAGCTTCCAGGTTAGACTTGTTCAAAAGGCAATGAAATTTTATAATCATGTATTTTCAGTAGTGCTAGACACAACACAGAATTTTCTGTAGTGCTAAGTATCACCTCAGCACTTTGCTGAGGTAAGTATTGCATTCTTTTAAGACATAGAAATATACACCTAACAGGAGGTTAGGCTGGATATCAGGAAAAGGTTCTTCCCCCAGAGGGTGGTCAGGCACTGAACAGGCTCCCCTGGGAATGGTCACAGCTCCAAGGCTGCCAGAGCTCCAGGAGCGTTTGGACAATGCTGTCAGGCACAGAGTGGGATTGTTGGGGTCTCTGTGCAGGGCCAGACTTGATGGACTCAATGATTCTGGTGGGTTCCCTCTAGCTCAGGATATTCTCTGATCCTATGATACTTGAAGGAATTAGCATACCCAGAGAGAGGGAAAAAAGGTAGTCCTCAAATCGCATCTTCTATCCCAAATAAAAAACCTAAAATGCATGCACATTATCCATGTATTTCCACGCACACGTACAGATACATGTAAATATATACAAATGTATATGTGTGTGCGTATCTGAAAAATACTCACTGTAGATAATCAGAACAATTTCTATAAGCTCCTTCCTCAATTTTCCCTTGTCAAGGGGAGTGGATTTTGTGGCCTCCTGCTGGAACATAGGGACACAAATTTTCTGCATTGTCTTTCATATGTCTGTGTCATCAGCACCCAATAACTTCTGATAGACCTCCTTTTTTATTTGTAGGTATTTTTTTTTATTATGTTTACGAGCCTTTTCTAACCAAAACTGTTCTGTGATTCTATGATTTTGCAGTTGCTAAAAGGGGATATGTGTGAATACTCTCCCTCCACCTAGTCAGGAACAGAAGACAGCCTAATTTAGTTCTAAATCCCCTGTCAAAGGCCCCAGCAAAGGCCAAGAGTAAGGGCTGAACTCAGATGTCCTGGATTTCAGTGCTGTTACCAGCTCCTCCTGCAGCGCACAGGAGTGACAGTTGTGATGAATATACGTTTATTGGCAAGCACCTCACAACCCTTCCTCCTTATCTCTCTCTTTAAAAGATAAGCTACTTAATATTTGCCCCTGGCTGATATCAACAAATGTGTCATGATATGCACTTGATCTGCACCCGTGTTAACCTTTTGAGCAGATGCAGGCACTTTCAGTCAGAAAACCATCACCGGTATGCTCTGTTAGTGCCTTTACAGTAATGAGTCACATAAATGCTTTCTGTTTTTAAAAGGCCAGAAGCAATGCAGCAGGACAGGTTTGTCCACCCACTGCATTTTGTTCCAGCAATTCTGGCACAGAGCTGCATCTGGGATCAAATAGTCTTAGGAAGCCAACATGCCAAGCTTGAAGAGTAGGCTAATGTAAATATATAATGGCGTGGGAAAAAGTCTTTTGTTTGTTAATATTAGGTGATACAGAATATCTGTTGTTCAGGACAAGGAACCAGAGAGTTGTTGGATTGTGTTCAACAGTGCCCAGTTATCTCTTTTTTAGCATCTAAGTTGCTTTCCTCCTTGTGCGTGTGCACACATGCAGAGGGACTTGGGAAAGACTTACTGAGTCAATCCATTAATAAACTTTTCTTTTCATGAAAGAAATAAAAAAAGAAGGAGTTAGGGGGGATCTTCTAAGCAAGAAGTACCTGGAGATGGGTCGCAGCAGCATGGTAAGAAAATATGTGCTTTGGAAATTTCAGCTGACTACCTAATCCAAACCACTCCTGGAGGAAGGAGAAGGAATGAGGAAGTCAGTTTGCGGTTACCAGCTTCTCTGGCTGTGATATCCAGTACATAATTATTACAGGGCTACACTTCAGCCAGCTTTTGACAAATGAACTATCAAGGGTTTTCTCTGCATGTTTTCTATTCAAGTGTGTTTAGTCATAAATACTTGGTTCTAATGGCATTTTCTTAGTCAAACAGAGCCACTCCTAAGCATTAATGTTCCTGGAATAAGCCTCTGTTCTTTTATTTTGGTTGAAGGTCTTTTTACAGAAGTTGGACATCCTGGATTTTTTTCACCCACACTAATTTTGGCTAATTACACCCCTAAGGCTCCACATCTCCAAACCCTTTGCAACAGTTCATATAGTCTGTTTCCATGAAATAGAAATAACCCCTGAGAAACTCAATAAAGCTATAAAGTTAATTTTAGAAAAGGAAAAAAATGTAGCAAAAAGATACAGACATCAGATCAGAACACCGTATTTCCTTGTTCCCAAGCACCTTATTCAAATTCAGCTTCTCTAGTCTTCAGGATCATAAACCAGAAACTTGTACAGAGTTTGTAATGCTCACATTAACTTATCCCCATTTTAGAGGTATCTGTAAATATCACCTTGCAGTCCCAAAGACCTGGAAGAAGAAGCAATGAGATGTTAACAATCCCTGGTGATGCCACTGTATGCTTTGACTGTATTTGCAAACTTAAGATGAAAATGTACACGTGGAAAATGTTAATTTTTAATCAGTGCATATTTTTCAAATCATATTACTTTTTAAAGTGAGAACCAGCACTCTTTTTGAGTCTATAAGCAGATAATAAGAGGTCCTACACCCCTTTGGGGATGTTTTCCTGAAGTGGAAGTTCAGAGTTAGTGAATTGAATGCCCTCTACTAGTATTTGAACCATTTTTGTAGTTTTTGATCCTGCATTAGGAAGTCATGTATACATAAAACACATTTAGTGAAAGTACCAGCACTGTCAATTTTTGCTTTAGGTAATTCCTGAAACTTTCTCCCCATGCCTAACTACTCACCAGCAAAGAGAATAAACAGAAAAAAAATTTTCAAAACTCAGCTAAATTAATGCTTTCCCTAGGACCTGCATTTGTTTTCGTTTAAAAACAGTACCCTCAGTTTTCTGTGTAAAGCCTTTTGCATACAAGAGCTGCCTCTTTTCCCTAGGTGGGTTCACTTGAGCTTCTTTCTCCACTTCAGCTTTTTAGTTGGCTATACTCCCCTCACAACCTGATACCTGTTCAAACGCCTCTGCTCAAGCTGAGACAGATCCAAAAGGCACTTGCAGAGGGTGTTGGCCACGATCCTGAAAGCCTTTCTGCTGGCACTTCAAAGCAGTGAAGTGTTTGCCTGCTCCCATGGTCTCCAGCTGAAAGAGGAGGGGGCTGAGCTTCCCCTTCCACTGTGGATGACTGCAAGGTAATACACATCAGCTTAAGGAGCAATAAATCAAACCAGGCCGTGCTCAAGCTCCTGACCTGAAACCTGTCCAAGGTGATGGTTTTCACCAAATTCAGCTCTGACTCTATACCCAGCAAAGCCAGACTAGAGGATGCTGTGAGCTGAACAAGGAAGTTTTCTAACTCTGGTGTACCTTCCAAACTGTGCAAAAAAAATTCTTTGGTGAAAAAAGACAGGTTAATCAAGACCAAAATAGAGTTGTGATGCATCTCTCAAATTCAATATAAAAACAGAAGACTGGGGAGTGAGAACATTTTTTAAGGCAGGCTTCCTCAGTGTCCTAATTTCCACATTATTTTAATTACATATTTTAATGTAATTAGTCTAAAAGCTTGAAAAAAAGGAGGAACAAGATACAGAAAGATTTCACAAATATCAAACTGAAATTAGTTGGCTGGTCCAAACCAGACCCTATCTTAAATCAAGGGAACTATAAATTTTTGTGCTTCCTTGGAAAGAGAACACTTTTCAGGATTCTTTTGTGTGTGTGTTTGTGTATTTGTGATGGGGAAATCATCCTACTCCTAGTTAAGGGGCATGTTATCTTTTTGAACATTTCTGTTCCAGTGCAGCCGATAATCTTTCTTTCCTCCTACTTTTGTAAAAGTCCTGACTAGGTGACAGTGTGGAGTTTCGTATTTCAGTTCCAAAAGAAGATAGTCCTGTATTTTTCCTCTCTCTAATCTTTCTCAGATATATTCTGTTACTGTTATTCTTCCAAATTCTGACATCCAAATCAAGCAAAATTGGAGTATACCACCATCTTCATCTTAGAGAAATACATGAAGCCAAAAGGTGTTAAGAATACTTTTTAAAGATATTAAGATATAGAGAAAAAAAACCTCAAAACAACACAGAAAACAACATTTAAACAGCAGAAACCTACCATTAAAACAAAGCCAGGCTGTCATATTCTGTCACAGTTTTAAAATAAATAAAACTCATGAAACAGGAGCTTACTGGCCTGACCTGAGATCTCATTTGTGAAATATTGCCCAATGACTGGGTAGTTTCCCCTTTCCTTCATTCAGGAAACCCTGGTAAAACTCAGTCCTGAGGTCAGGTATAGGAGACGACGTGTCAGAGAGATCAAATCAAACATGGGGATCAAGGAGCACACGGTAGGAGCAGCAAGACACAGATTTAGCAGGGTTTTTTAACCTCACCAAAGCTGTTTGAGAAACACAGGAATACTCATACCAACAGCCATACCACAGGCAATCTATGGCCGCAACAATTTTCAGTCATTTTCAGTATTTCCAAATGGAAAATGATTGGCTTCTCTGCACTTCTTGAGTAGTGACTACTTCTGCATCCTCTGGGGGAGAAGAGGGCAGAAGGCTACAAAGGGCTACTTTGAGAGCTACAGGCAAAGTGCTGGAAAACTTGATGTGGTTGTTTCTGCTTCTTGTGGCACCAGCTCAGGAGAACACTTGGAGGCCAGCGATGGAGAAGTTCTTTAAGAGAGGGAGGGACGGGATGCAGTCAGTGCGCAGACAAAGGCTCCCAAGTGACACTGCAGCCCTGTCACAATGCTAACATCCCTTTACTGAATCCCATATTATTTACCCTTATTATTTGGCTCGTATTTGTTTTCTTGGTGCTTTCCCAAAAGCCAAGTGTTTTTCTTTTCAAGACCAGCAACCAAACAGTGCAAAATAATCATGCTGCCTGTTGCTACACAGCTTCAGCACAGGTTGAGGAGTCACTCTGATTGTGGATGAGGCTACAAACAACTCTCGCCCAGATGATAAAGCAAATATTCCATTTGTGTCATTTTGGCTGTGGCTTGTGTCAGGAAATCCAAGGTACAGGGGACCCCATCTACTCAGGGGAATGGGGTGGGATTGCTGCCCTTGGGTGGCTGTCCTGCCACCAGCAAGGAGCCATGGTGTGGAACCAGGAACCAGAAAGGTGTAAGCTCAGCCTTCAGCCCACCTCGATGCCTTGCCTGCAGCTCTCATGAGGAGACTGAGTTTGCATAGTCAGGGCACGAATAGAGGCGAAATCTTCCAAACTATTTTAATGTAAATACAGGGGCGTCCACAGCTAACCAGCACGGCAGTTCAACTGGGACGACTGCCAAGGAACAAATTTAATGCGATGTATTTCATTTACTGCTTAACAATGGGTAAATGGCACTCTCTTGCTGTTTCAGTGGTGTACCCGCCGCTGTCTACGTGTCTGCCCACAGGTGTTGTGTGTGCCCTATGAACACGCACAGTCTGTTAACATTAATCTGTTTGCTTGTGTTTGCTTCCCTCTTCCAGCCTGGCTGCTAAAGCCTATCAAAGCTCCCCAGCCAAACAAGCACAAACACTGCTCGCAGAGTGTGTAGGCAGCAATTAGAGCTCGCCG
Source organism: Machaerirhynchus nigripectus (assembly GCA_013397975.1). Taxonomy (NCBI): domain Eukaryota; kingdom Metazoa; phylum Chordata; class Aves; order Passeriformes; family Dicruridae; genus Machaerirhynchus; species Machaerirhynchus nigripectus. The sequence goes on from VZRQ01010897.1 coordinate 14,951, forward strand.
AGGTAGGTGCAGTGCTTCAGTCGCGCTGGCCTGTGGCCAAGGAGCTGCACGAGGGAGCTCTGCTTCCCCTACCATGCAGGAGGAGGGAGGAGGAATTCCCTTCGTGCCTCCCAGCCTGCTGATAATGACGGAGCTCCATCGTTTCAGAGCTGTGCCTTCATCCCTGTGTTTCCAGCTGCCAGTGGACATTCACGTGCCACTTATTAAAACTTGCCTTCACTGCAACCATTCTTGCAACCCCATTAAATTCTTGTAGTAGCCCCATTTTTCCCTCCAACCACTATTTGCTACTAGCAAATAAACTGCTGTTGCAGTGAATTTATTATGTTATTTGAACAAATACCAGCAGCTCTTTGATGATTTTGTGAAAAAAATAATGAAAATTCACGGCCAAATCTAAACCAGAGAAAATATTTTGCTGTTACATAATAAAAGGTAAAAAATCTAAAAAAAAGCAATTTTAAAATATCAAATGAAGATATTTTATCACTTTAAAAGCTTAAAAATAAGCATGCACAGAAACATTTTGCTGAATTGTAACCTAAATGTTTTTTACGTTCTGGTACAAAACCCCCAGTACAGTAATGATGATGGGTAGCAAAACAATCTGCTAAATCTGTAAGTTTTTCTTTCCAGGATTTTTTTTCCATTATTGAGTGTATGCATTATGATAAGGAAAACGGCATTCAGCTCATGCAGTTTTTCCTTTGGACAGAAACATGAGAAAAACTAATAACCACATGGTTCAGTGCAGTGCTTACAAAACTTCCAGCTTTCTGTTTGCTCTTCTATTGCTGTGAAACAACTAGAAATGCATCCCATAAATTAGCATACAAATAGCATATATAATTCAGTGTAAACTGAATTGTTTATAAACATCAAACATTATTTATAGCGCTCACACACGTTACCATGGAAACAAAGTAATTGCTATACCATTAGGACACAATTTCTCTGTGGAGCAAGAGAGAATGGCAATTTATCTGCATCTGGGTGGTTTCACATTGCTGCTTGTGGTCACAGATATCTCCTCCAAAGCATCTTTTGGATGTGGAACCAGTTTTGATTACTGAAGAAAAGATTAGATTAATCTAACAGTGAGATGACTTGAAACAGAAGTGCACATGTGAAAACACTGCAATTATTGCACAGGAGTGATGTGAACTATTCAGTGATGGGAATTCAAAGGCAAACTGAGGAATTTCAAGCCCAGTCAAAGGTCAGTGTTTCCCATCTCACCATTGCCAGTGGTCAGTGGTTGCTGCCATCTGTTTGCTGCTTGGCAGCCTCGATGAAATAGCAGTATTGATTGCAGATCCAAAAGGTAAAAAATTAGCAAGAAGAGACATCCTTGTTAATAATCCTTCTAGTAAGGTCAAGGGTTGAATGGACCAGAGAAATGTTTTTCCTCTTTAAAGAGAATGGAATATATGCAGTGTCAATATTTAAAGGCAAACAACTTCATCAGACAACTACAGGAGCAGAGTTTGTAAAGGACAGATATGTCTGCCTATAGAGAGAGACACCAACAGGGATTTTTGTTAGTATCAGTAAGCATATAAGGCATCAAGACCACTGCTTTCCTTCTTGCACTTGAAATGGAGGCTGTGATACAAAGAAACCTGCTCTTGGACCTGATAGTGTTAATGGCAAGATTATCACACCTTGGCAGTAACTGCTTCCAACTTGGTCTTTTCTGCCCAACAAGAGCCCTTTGAGAGAGTTAAGATAAAATTCATCACAGCATCATACCAGACTGCATCAAACCATGGCTTGAACTGATCATGTATGTTTTAATGTAAGAAAATATAATAAAATTCTCAGCTGAAATTATCATTCCCTTTAACCAAAATTTGTAAGCATGAGCAGACAGGATCCTTGTACTTTTGATGAAAGGTTCACCCTGAGGCTAATTTTGCAGTATCACTGCAGGCACAGCTCCTAGAGATGGTAAGTCAGAGTCACAAGTTTACTCCAAAAGGATTGCATGTAGGAAGTCCCATTGCTGCATGAACTGAGCTTATTCCCCAGCTAGATTTCCTATGAAGCGTCCTGCATTTTGTCTCATTGAAAAATGCTCCTAAATTCAGAATAGAAGATTCCTTTGTGTAATCTGTGCTAATAACAATAAAACCAGAACGGCTTCTATATTTCTGACAGAGGTTTTTCTCTAAGGGGGAAGAAAAGTCTTCTCCCTCCTTGCAGATCTAAATGCTGCAAAGTACTTCTGAAGGTTTTAGGATAAAAAAATGGCTGGAGTAAACACAGGGTATAATTATCATCATCTGTCTTCTCTGTGAATCCATACATTTTATATTCCATTTAAAACAGAAAAAAACCCCTCGATGGGATGTCTTCCAGTGAACCAATTTAGCTAATGAGAGTGAATATCAATGACTGCTAGCTAATCAGAATGGTATTAGCATAAATTTTACTTAATGAGGACATATTTGCCTGGTGCCAGGAGCAAACTGCTACTGAGCTAGATTGTAAAATGCAATGGATGGGTAAGCCTCATCTGGAAAAAACGCCCAGCAGATCAAGTAAATAGAACTGTATATGAGGTTCCTGCTAAACTAGATTTTTTTTTGCAACCCAGGATTTTAACCCAACTTGAGGCTTTTCAAACGTCTCCATTATAATAGAATGCTATCAAGTCTTTAACTGTGATGAATTAAACACCCTGGGGAACAGCTTGTCAAGAGATTCCATTGAACTCTTTTAACCTCATGTGGGTAGGTAGATCACTGAGGGAACTTGCTTTTTTCATTTAATGCATGAAATACATGCATTCCACTGCACAACAGAAGTATATTTTCCCTTTGTGCATTGTGTAAGGCGCTTTTCTGAAAAATCCTTAACACTTCTCTCAGCTTCAAAAGCAGCAATGGTACATTGCCCTCTGTCTGCCTGTGAGTGATCTTGGGTGGAAAACTCCCTTCGGCCACTATTGTCTTGAAGGAGTTAAGTCCCAGCAGCATCCTGGAGCTGTTCAGCACACTGCATTTCTTCCTCTTTATACAGAATCCCTATTAGACAGTCTGAGGAGGCTCCATGAACAATATGAAAGATTTTTGTCTACAGTAACGTAAAGGGGTTAGAGTTCAATACTCTCACAAAATATTTAATCTTGTGAAATGCTATTTGTAGTGTCATTCTTGTATATACCTGCTTTGAAATTCCTAACCTTAGATTCTTCTATGTAAAGGAATATAGGGCACAAGTGTTCTTACCTTTGATATACTATAGGATCTAACAATATTTAACTGGTGAAGTCATTTTTGTTTCCAAACCTGTGTCTCAAATATGCTTGGGAACGTGGAAACTCACAATGCCCTTATTCATGACATCAAAATCAGTTCCATGGTAACACATTGTGATGACAAAATACACAGATTGCAAGGTCACAAGTCACACTTAAGAACAGGCAGGGGAGAAATTGTTAGTTTAATGAATAACATTAGCCAGTTCCAATAGGAATAAAAATAAAGAAAAAAATAAAGTGCCTAAAGTAAACACCCTTAAATGCACTTCAAAACCATTTCATCTTAAGTAGTTCTTCAAAGGCAGAAGGCTTCCACAGCTTTCACCTCTGCAGCGAAGAGAAGCCAATGATAAGAAGAAAAGAGGTGCTGTACATTAATGATGGCCCTATCAGTGCTTTTACATGCACAGAGAGAATCAGGAACTGCAGGGAAGAAATGTGGGAAGAAAAGGAGCCATGTTAATTCCAGGCTAAATCCCTGAAAACAACTAATGACTCTTATGCTCAGCAAGGACTGGGTTTTTGCACCCAGTGAGAAGCCACTTCTGCATGTTCTTGGTCTACAGACAAGTATTTGGAATATTTCTGGCACAGAACTCGGCAATGACAACTGCAGTATGAATCCTTCTAATGAATTTGAAGTGATTCTTTCATTGCTTGTTTACTGAACACTGCAACACAAGATTGCTTCTTTCATGTTTATATGGTTTTAATGTCCAAAGGCCACTTCTGACATTTAAACCCTTTTGCTGCAAGGACCCCACTATCTGTAGATATGAGAAATTCCTGCAACCAGCTCATTGCCTGAGTAGATAAAGGCTGCAAAAGAGAGGAAGGAAAAACACGAAAGAGGAAATGACCAGCCCAGTGTCCGAACAAATGCCAGGTACCTCTAAGACTTTGACACTGTCATTACATTTGCTTGTGATTCCCCAGGCAAGGACAGGAAAAATTTGGAGTTCTTCAAGCAAATGAACCAGAAGAATCTGTGGTTAAGGGAATGTTCTTGCATATGGCATGTCTTAGTCATTAGGCGGTTGATCCATGAAGTCACTGCACAAAAAGTAACAAGAACACATTTGAATGAGTTTTCCCTCCTGACTCTTGCATCTAAACCTTCTTTGAAATCACAAGTCAAATATGTCACATACAATCTATTTGACGTGACTGTGTCATAAAATTGGCACTGTATGTTCTATGCTTACCACAGTCTGAAAGGTCAACAGAGAGGATAGATTTCCTTTAGCCTCTTGTTTAAATATCATCTTATTTTTATTTAAAAATATGTTTAGTTTTTTTTTTTACCATATCATGGCAGACAGCCATATCCCAATGCATCCTTACATATACAGCGACTGAAGAGCCAAATAACAAATTGCAACTTAAACTCTGTAAGGAGAAGCATCTCTGATTAGTCTTCTTTCCATATATCAGAGCAAAGGATTTGAAAAGTGGGAGCATTTCAAAATAGATCAGGGAGCAGTTTTGATTTTATTTAGATTATATAAAATCACTGGATTATTCAAAAACAAGGAAGCATGCTTTGGTAAGGAATTAACATTTTTAACATATTCTTATACTCTGGCAGTGAAGGGAATGGTAAAATTCCCTCTATATTAGATAAAACGGCTTGACAGTTGCATACATACTTAACCACAGGTGGGGGGTTCTTCTTAATTTGGTGTCTATCATGTGATGCTTCATAAGCAAAGAATAGCAGGCCATGCTGCTTTATTCAGTTGGGTTATGCTTTTACTCATTCTTCCTGCGTGTGAAAAGCATAACAGAGAACTAGCAGAGCAGAAGTAAGATGTGTTTTGTTAGTTGTCTGAAGCCCTGGGGCCCGGAACCGGATAAGTCCTGATATTATACCCTGGATTGAGCAGAATAAATCCATTTTGTTTCCTCCAAACATTTAGCCATTAAAAAAATATGAGATAGAAAAACAGACTTTGCTGTCTGCATGCCTTCTTGTAAAGCTTGTATTGTGGAAATGTCAGAATCATTAGGTCATTGGCATATATTTTGCAAGCTAATGCTTCTACTTTAATTCTCACTGGGGACTGCATGTCTGCTTTTCAAATAAAACCCAGACTGAAGAAGGTGAAGAGAGCTTAAAATGGTGCTGGTAATGCTCTGTGATGGCTGATAACACGTCAGGATGTGAATAATTAGGAAATATCAGCCAAGGCTGATACAACTACAGCTATTAAAGTACCAAGTCCCACAAAAGTAATTGGTAAGTGTTAAAATTGCCTCATAAATATTTGTGGCTCCTTTTAAATGCACACGGAGGCACATGGCTGAATAAAGTTTTAAAATAAGTGCAGCACAAGAAATAAATTTAATATGTGAAATCATGCACATAACAGAAGCACAGCAGGTTATACTTCAGAGGAGATAAGTGGATGAATTTGCTCCAGAATCACCCAAGACAGATGCAGAACAAGTGGTTGCAGAAACACAAGCCCCCTTCCAAAAGGAGCTGTTTGTCTCTCAAAACACATATTATCGATAAAATCTGGCATGAGCTGAAGGAAGAGGTTAATAATAGTAGACATAATAACACAAGTAGAAACACTCTCAACTCACAACTGGATAAAAAAGTCTTGAACTTGCAGCAGTTACTCTTCTGCCTGAGCGCTCACTGCCCAGAGCAGCTTTTTCAGCCCTTTGCAGACACACTCACACTTTATTCTGTGACTGAGCACCAGAGCACCTCTGCTCGGGGAGAAAGGACACATTCCTTCACTTAAAGTCCTTCTATCAGAAGCAGACCCAGCTACCCGTGCACTCCTGCAGCCCTGCCAAAGGCTCATGGCAGGGAGCAGGACAGGTTTGGCACCTCCAGGCTTTCCAGCTTGAGCTTGGGGCTCTACTGAACTCAAAACAGCCACTCAAAACCCAGTCAAAACCACTGGGTGCTACCTCGATCTTACAGCATGGCCAGTTAAAACTGTTCAAAACCACAAGTTTAGTAAGATTTTGAAACCAGTTTATAAATCAGCCCAGATTTATCTGAAAGAAGAATTCAGAACCAGTAGACAAGTTAGTGGACTTGAATTAAACTTCAGACAAACACAGTTTTAATTCTGAATTTCCAAACAATTCCTCAAACTAAACAAATCTTGTGTATTTTCTGTTTTCGTTGTGGACATCTTGCACAGCCCCAACTAGTTGCAGATTTCTGTGTCCATTTTTATGTTTCTGATCCATATTTCGTGGTTGCATGCTCCATAGCAATCCTCCAGGATATATTCTGACCAACTTTCACAGGAACTTCATGTACTATGACACACTGGCTTAGAGTTATATTGCTCCAAAACACAGGAAAATCATCTGTGAACACTGGAAAGTGCTATTTCAATGTATTAGTTTAACTTATGAGTATTTCAAGGTATTTTTCGAGGAGTTTTTCAAGGTATTAGTTTAACTTACAAGTATTTTAATAACCCAAGACTTTACTGTAAACTTCTTTAGAGTGGAAATGCAAGACTCAAAGAGATTGTGAGCATATGTATAAGCATAACTCCATAGCCATCAGAACAGACATATATTGTAAAACCTGAACCCTGCTCTGAGTTTTACTGATCCCCTTCTTCAACCTGCTCTCCTTTGTATTTATCTTACTTAAAATCACTCTGACTCTAACAACCTATGCAAAACCCATTCTGTGTCATTCCTCTGAAACTGGATGGCATTTCCTATACACATAAAAGATGAGTTTACAGGCTCTCAGCTTCTACCTGAAGCCCCCCCCTTTCTCCACTGCAGAAGTGGGTGAGATGAACTGTAAATAACTTGCTAGAAATGATAAATTGAGTTTTACTCAATTCTTTTTGTGATTCATTCTTGTCCTTCAACTAAGCATATTGGGAAAAGATGAATTCCCAAAAGCTTGTACACTGGAATAAAATAGTTTTCAGAATGTATGCCCAAAAACCATTAAAAATGTAATCTATGCACTGTAAATAATCCTGTTAGAGTAGCAGTATCTGACAAAGAGCAGAATGTCATCTAAAGCATTAGTACCTTCAGTGAATGCTTGTAGACTTTTCAGAGAGGAAGAGGGTTCACAGAAAACTCTGGAAAAATCTGAATTAACAGTTTCTTTGAAAAATGGTAGAAGGCAAGTTAGTTTGAAAACATTTTTTTAAAAATGAATACATATTTTCAGAAATGGTTTTGGCTATAAATTTGCTCTGATTATTAGCTCAGCAGTACATTTATTTAATCTTAGCTGTTACACAAAAAGAGTTTGCCAAGTATTGGCCTCAGGTATTTTCCTTTCCAGATCAAGCACAAGAGCAACTGGAACATGATTAAAAAGAAACCCATGTGATTACTCCTGCGAGCATGATGGCAATGTTTTCTGTGGGTTAGGGCAAAAGAGGACACACGCTGCAAGAGAACTGGCCATCTAAAAGGCATGGAGCATTTAATTTCACCCTGTCCTTAGGTATTTACTGACTTTGTGGCAAGCCCTCTCTGACTTGGTTTCTCACTAATTCCCTCTTTTCGCAGTTTGCTTATTCTAGGAAAGACTATCTGTGGGTTATAAGTAGCAGTGCAAGATTCTCACTGGAGCAATAACTAAGCTAACTCTAGAACCTGAGGAGATGATAAAGGGATAAGTGCAGGGCCCATGTCAACCACAGCACTGCTCCACTACATCTCCTCTTCATAAAGACAGTGAGTGGGGAGAAGGCAAAAGTGGCTATTAATACATTATACTGGGTCAGAAGCACTAGGTTTATTGAGGAGAAGAGCAAACTAGTCACCGTTTGAAATTACAGAAATCACAATGCTGCAGTTTTGGGAAAAATCAAGCCATGGGGATAGAAATTTCCCAGGAGAGACAAAAAGATGGAAAGACTTGTGAGGTATTTAGCACAATTTTTGCCTGTGACTGATTAAAGCTGTAATCAGACTTTGATTTAGCTCTGTGGATCACAGAACCAAAACTTTAGCCATAGCCTTAGCCAAATACCAGGACAAAAACCAAGAGAGTGTGGATGCCAATATTGTGAGAAATGAAAGTGAAGAAAATGTTGTGGGACTCTTTTCACATATAGCTGAAAGTTTTTATAGGTTAGACTTGGGTACATAACTTATTCTCACACCCAGAGAGTGTGTACAGGATACGAGTCTGCTGAAGCTACAAAAATAATTTTGAAAAAAACCCGCTATTTATAGGGAAAGAATTGATAAAATCTTTCCTTGATGACACTAGAGTGAAATCAAACCATAACATGTGGATATGAACTCCATGTGAAAGTATAACAAAATCTAGAAGAAATAACATTTATAATTGTTTTCTTATAAAACATTTTCAGGAAAAGGAGTACTTACTCAAGGGGTGAAAATGCCAGATATTAGGTTGTTAAGAATGTGAATACAGTAGGAAGACAGAAGCCATTAAGAGCTCAAAAAATATATTCTCAGATGTTTTTAATGGCATAGAAAAGCTATCAACAGAACACAAAATAAAGTTAACAGAATTCAAATTCCATTATAAGTGTGCCAACATATACTTAGAAGCATACTTAGATGAAAACTTAAGGAAGAAATTAGACTTACTGCTCTGAATCCAGAAGTGAGTACTGATGCACTTTAAAATAGGTCTTTTGTCTACCAGCTCCAGAAGAGGAAGGGGAAACCTTTTACCCACACCTTGTGCTTAAAAGAAAGAGGGAGAGGGACTTTTTACAAGAGCATGGAGTGACAGGATATGGGGGAATGGCTTCACATTGACAGAGAGTAGATTTAGATTGGATATTAGAAAGAAATTCTTCCCTGTGAGGGTGGTGAGGCCCTGGCACAGGTTGCCCAGAGAAGCTGTGGCTGCCCCATCCCTGGCAGTGTCCAAGGCCAGGTTGGATGGGGCTTGGAACAACCTGGGATAGTGGAGGTGCTCCTGTCTATGCCAGGGGGTGAGATGAGAAGAGCTTTAACGTCCCTTCCAACACAAACCATTCTGTGATTTTACGTTCTACCTACCTCCTAAGGGGCAAAGCCAATGCCTGCACAGTACTCCACATATCTACCAGGAAGAGTGTTTCTTAATAAAATGCATTTACCCCCTCTTCCTCTCATCTCATCCTAAGTAGTTCAGTGGGGTGGTAGAAAATTTCTTTAGAAAGAAAATTATAGTCTGTGAAATTTTAACTTACACCTTCTAAACACAGTGCTTCACTGTAACTTTTAGGCTATGCTCTGCACCCCTATCGTTTGCTGAAAGGATGCCCAAATGTGGGAATATACAGAAGTTTACCAATGGTATTTTGCTGCAAGTATAAACAACGGAACGGTGTCATGGATGGGGAGTCGGTGGTGCAAGCTTGGAACATAACAGGCAGCAATGTAAAGGCAGGAGTGAATAATTAACTTCTATAGGAAAACCAGGTCTGATCTAGGGGACCTTCTAGACCTTGGGGGGTTAGCTATGGCTATCAATATTTCTTTATTTACAGAGAAGAAAAGTACACATGAATGACAAATTTGGCTGGAAAAAAAATTCTATCCAATTTGGCTGCCATAATTGTTGATCTAAAAAAACCTTAATCTGCAAAAAATGTGTACAAAGCACATTAATCATCATTATTAGCCTAAGAACAGCTTATGAAGAAGACACCCTTCCTTTGATTTTCTGATGGTAATTGCTATACAGAACCATCACCTGAAACTGCTATGTGAGGTCTCGCAACAACATTTTTGCAACAACGAAGATCATCAGAGGCTGTAGGTAATGCTGCAGGAAACCTAACAGATGGTGAATGCCAGTAAATATGTTCAGGAAAACTAAAAGCTTCCAGTGTTATGCATGCACAACTGCCCGGCTCCTTGTTTGCCAAAGCAGGCTGTAAACTGCTCATGCCAGTGGTGGAGAAAGAGTTTCACAAGCAGAAAAACTTATTTCAATTGCAGATGGATGATTTACAGCCAGAACATAAACCTGGAAAAAATTCTGTCTGAGTTTCAGTAAAAGACAGGTAGTACAAACACCAGAGTGTGATGCTGTTCCTGTAAATAGGTTCAAGAAAGTTTTCTCAGTCCAAGACAGGATGTAATCAGTCACTGCAAGAGACAGTAATGCAAAAATGCATTGACTTTGCAAAAGATAATGCCAGTGATTAGGACTGGCTGACCTTCTGAGTGTAAACCTTTTCCTTTTAACAACTTTGAAGGAGAAATTTATGTGGCAGACGGCACCTTGGTCAGAGGTTCTAGGTCATTGGCATGTAAAATTGCAACGTAGGAAATACAAAAGTGAGTACGTGCAAGGTCTGTGGACACCAGGAGTGGAGAAGACTGGTTTAAAAACACATGATATTTGATTCAAAATTAATGCAGATTGAGGGGACAATAAATCCCTAACAATATAATAGCAAATGTCAAAACTAGGAATATTCAGAAACTAGAGGTGTGGGGGAGAAATGTGATTTTAAACAAAACCTACAGACCACATTTGATGTATATAGGTGTACGTACATAGACGAGTAATTATTCATGTTTCGGTTGGCAGGACAAGCAAATGGAGACTCAAGATGTGCCAGAAGAAGATTAGGTTGAACACCAGGAAGATTTTCTTCACCAAAAGGGATGTTAATCTTTGGACAGGGCTGCCCATAGAGGTGGTGGAGTGTCCTGTCCCCCTCCCTCCCACCGGAGGTGTTCAAGGAATGCCTGGACGTGGCAGTCAGTGCTCTGGTCTGGGTGACAAGGTGGGGATCAGGTACAGGTTGGACTCAATGATCTTGGTCTTTTCCAACCTTAATAATTCTATGATTACATGGTTATTCCTAATTTCCAGGAATATGATCATTAGGGTACTCAACCATTAAATTTGTCACCACACATACAAAAACTCTGTTTGCATAGAAGTTACTTGCCTTGGAGAACCAAAGATGGTATTAATGCCTTTTTTTAAATTTGTAAACATATATTGAAACAAACTGATACAGAAGACCTTCTGTGACATTATATCACATGGCTTAAAATATTTTTATGCACACAATAACACACTGAAGATATCTGACAGCAAATGCAGTTATGCAAATCACTTGTGTCCTGTAAAACAAGGTCATTCATTTGTCTGAGATTACTAAGGAAGTCCACACAAATAGTGCCCGCCTTAAAGCTGCACAAAAGAAAGAGGAAAAACAAGCATCCTGAGGCTCCAAGATCTGAATCAGAGCAGACTAGAAATGGAGAGGGGATTAGCCAACATCACTCTGAGAACTGAACAAAACATTGTGGAGAGCTACAACCAAAGGAGCACCAGCTCAGAGCCCAGTGGACACCTCTGAAGAATTTGCTGCATCATCATGTGAATTTTGTCCATGCCTTCATGGAGAAATTAAAGTCCTCAGTGAGATCCAAGACCTTATCTTAGTTTACACCTGCCAATACAAGCAGCCTGGCTTTGCTCAGGAAACCACCTCCTTTTCTTCCAAACTCTTCCTCTGAGCAGTTGCCAGCTTACTTTGAAAATGCCAAGTGATTGTTTTGGCCACCAGTTAAAGACACAATATGAGCCTCACAGAACTTAGAGTTCAGGTAGATAGCTGTAATGATGGTAGATGGGAAAAGGGAAGCAACAGAAGCTGAATTTCAAGAGACAGGCAGAGGGAAAGGAAACCTTCTAATTCCTTCAGTATGTTTATAAAAATTTCCATTTCCATCTACTCCAGCATCTTTTTCAAAGCAGTTTAAAGAAACAGGTCTATCTTCTGGGCAAACTGAGTTCTGCAAAAGAGAGGCTGAGACACAGGCAATATTTATAGTGTATATATTAATGTGCTTCACAGGAAATTGCCCCAAGACTACAGAGTGCAGCCATCCTGCAAAGTCTGCTCCTGCTCAGATGTATTACTCATTCAGAGCTGATCAATACTAGCAATTCGAGATCCCTGAAGTAACTTTCTAGATTTGCAAGATTTATTATAGCCATTTTGTCTTGATCCCTCCCTAGATTTTCCCCCTATTTTTTGTAATTAGACCTCAAAGGAGGAAAATAGTTTATAAATGTACTTAACGTTAAAGAGGTGATTAATGCCTAAAGACATCAATAGCAGGTAAACACATAATTACTTACGTCTAAAATAAGATGAGATTTGCACACTTTAAGTGCATTCCTAAAAAGATTTCTTAAGGGAGATTTTTTCATCTTGTTCTGCTCGCCTGTAAAGTGCCTAGCACAAAGATTTCAAATGGTTTCCTTACAAAGATGTTTAAAAGAGAAACAAGATTCTGATTTGCTTGGAACATAGTATATTTTAACACACATTGATTTCTTCAAACATTTGCAGAATCTGTATAAGGGGATTTTCAAGGTAGTGTAATTTATCTCTTGATTTTTCAAGAATAATATCTATGCTTGTACTTTTGATTCAGCCACAGTAAATAAGAAAGTTTCTTTCCCTTTTTTGCAAGGCTTGTTTGATGCTGTTTCTTGACCTTGAATTAGTTGTTGACTCATATCAAGTGCAAATCTGGTCCTTTTACACTATGAATCATTGCTGCCCTTGGTTAGGGGGTAGGAAGAGATGGGAAGGGAAACAGAGCCTTTCCGGACAATACTGATGATTGAGGGCTGGTGTGATTCATGCTTAGGAGGTCTGCTGCATTTTCAAATCATCAGCTGAGGAGATTAAGAAGCAACTTCAAACAGGGCTTTCAAAGGGAGAAGAAAACAGGAACTGGGATATGGTACAGAGTAATGCACACACCCGTATCCTGAAGCTCTCACGGATGCAAGATTCCCAGTGATATTACCTCTATGGTTTCCAAGCACCAAGCTTAGAGGTCATGGTTTAAGACCAGCCCTCAGTTAGCTTGGAGTTTCAAAGAGCCCAAAGTCCCACCAGTAGAGTTTTAAAGTAATTATTCCTTGGTCAGATTTTGTAACAAACAGGAATCTAGAGAGCTGTATGTAATTTTCCTCAAAAAACCTAGTTTTCTTCTCATATACACAGCACTGTTATGAAAACTGTTGGCATATCCGTGGTTAGAAGGAAGAGGATATGGACAGCAACATTTCCATTTGCTGAAAATTACGTGGGGAGGACAACTCTCAAAGAAGTATCAAATAAATCATTCTTGTGTCCCATCTAATTTGACTCCATATGAGAACTTAATATAGAATTAGAAAAATATCTGTCCATGCAGCAAAGCATCTCTTTGCTGATGAGAAAGAGATAGAAATAACATATTACAAAATCAGTAAAGTCAGAAGTGTGCCCACTTTGCTATTTACCACTGACAGACAACATTTTTTCACAAACAGAGGGTTCTAAAAATTGTAAGAGATGTTTGACTATTCCCTTTTAGACTGTCTGGGGGAGGGAGTTGTTCAGTTTATCACTCAAAGATTGTTCCATGCATTACTTTCCTACCTACCACATACATTGCTGTACATGAGCCCCTTTTGTACTCAGGTACCCCAGGTTTAATTGCAGAACTGATCCTGCTCTCTTTGGAGGACAAGGAATCAACATGTCTTTTGTGCAAGAGTCTTAATCCCATAATAATTTTCTAATGCCTTTCATATTCTTGTCATTGGTGCTTAAGAAAAAAACTTGGGGAAAGGGCTTTAAAAAAAGTCAAGGTGTTGCTAAAAAGTTTAAAAAGAGCAAAGAAGAAGAGATTTTCCTATTTTAGAGCAGCAATGAAACAAATGCTTTTACTTTAAAGAATTCAGATGACTTAGCTCAGAGTAATTTTGGATTAAAGAACAAATACAATTAAGATTACTTGGCAATTACACTGGGGTACTCAGCCAGAGATCCTGCACAGAGATATCCTACTGCTATCACTTTTACCCAAAGGAGGGCATTGTACTGAATGCCAAAGATCCAACCTGTGCCTGCTATCAGCAGGCAGCCGTCCATCAGCCCTCCTCCTCCTCCTCCAAAATCCCTGGCCACAAACTTGTGCCCCTCCTCCTCGCCAGGCTTGCCAGCTGCTGGGGATCCAGGGGAGCAGGGCTGCTGGCTTCGCCCTACAACCCCATCCCCTCCTCTAGACGGTACCAACCAACTGCACCAAACCACACGTTCTGATATGACAGATTAAACACCAAGAATGAGGAAATCAAACACATGAAATCCGCCAGGCAAGTTCCCTGGACAAATATTTCCAATTAACTCTGCAACAAGGGCTAGGTTCAGTGAAGCTGGCTCTGAAACCAGAAACCTCACAGTAGGCCAGGTGGGTTTCATGTGGCTGTGCTGTGCTAACACTGAAACAGTTTCTGTAATATATACCACAGATAGCTTCTAATTTGAAAATATTTGCATGAATAACAATGTATTTCATGTGCATTCAGCCAGCTATATCCTTGGTTAAAGGAGTAAAGCCTCCGAGAAATGTTTGAGAGAATATGTGCACGGAAGGGACTATGCATTTGTGGTGTCTGTTCTTGTCAGTATAAAATAAAAATAGGAAATCAGGTTGCCTAGGTTTTCCATTTTACGTAACTTTTTAGTTACCATCTGATGTCAAGCTGCTAATTACACACAGGTGGTGTACAGTCAAGTGGTGAAAGTTTGAGGCTTGTGGCACAGAATACTTACAGTTTTGCAGAGATTTTAACATTTTCCACTGAACAATGTGCTACCAGATTTACAAAACAGATCCATAAAGTTATGACCCCAAGTTCCCACTTGAAAAGACACAGCCCAGTTAGTAACAACTCACAATATCCAGTAGTATCTCCAGTGCACCTCAGATCAACCTCTGATGGAACTGATGCATACTTGTCATTCATTTAGGTAAATTCGTATGTTTTGTTTTTTGCTTTAAATTAGGTAAACTTATGTCTTGGGTTTTCTTGCTTCAAATTTCTCTCTTTAAAACATTGACTCAAATATCTTAACTTGTACATGAAAATGCTGGAGGAATAAACCCCCTGTCAATTTTTAATGTTTAAAAAAAAAGTAAAAAATGTTTTGTCGTATTTTACATAGCAGCATTTTCTGTTTCCTCAACGAAAATGAGATTTTAAAAAATAAATCTATGCTAGGCCCCATTTTCACCCATACCTTCTGCACCTTCCTTACATTATAGCTGGGCACAGATCAAGGGCAGCTAATGGGCCTCTGCTGCTGCTTCCTTGTACTGGGGGCGGCTGCAGCAGCGTTGCTTTGCCTGGCTGGATCAGGACATCACTTGTACCTGGATGTGTGGAATCTGCATGCCCTGAGGAGCAGCTGCTGCCCTGCCCACGTGCAACGGACTCCTCCACAACTTGTGGGCTTGCTAAAGGCTCCTGGTTCCTTCACACTCATTTTTTGTGACCCCGGCCTGCAGACACAACCTCCTGAACGTTAAACTGCTGCGCCCAGCCCTGTATACACCTGTTTATTCAGGCCACCATATGTAACCAATGAACAGAAAAGAACATTCAACACCAACCTCCCCTGGTCAGATCATTCCAGCCTAGATTTTAGATTTGTTCACAGGGAGCTCCAGTTTGGTTCTGCATTTATTTGCTCCGAGGTGCCATCACCATGAGCTGTGACCAGGATCCCACCATACTAGTCCAAGGGCACGTGCACAGGAACAGCAGCAAGAAGCAGCAGTGCTCCAGAGAGCTGGCAGCCTGAGCAAGGAGGAGAGGTGGGAGGACAAACAGACAACAAAGACACTGAACAACACTCCAAAAGGCTGAAGTAGTTTAGGAGCACAAGTCTGACTTAATTTCAACAGGGCTAAGGGGGAGGGAACAAATCCAGGTCCCTAATTTCTCTCATACAAGGAACAGAAAGTTACAAATTTAAGGAACAACTTTGAATTCTGGTTTGGGTTTTCTTTTTATGTAGTATTTTCATTTTCTTATGGTGTTTTTTATTCTAGCATGATGCCAGTAATAGCAAACCATACGCTGAAAGAGATGGTTGTCCAGGTAACTAAGGAAGTGGCTCATAATGGTTCATAATGCCTCAGACACCCGCCCTGCCAAGGGGTGCCCTGGCTTTAAGGTGCTGAAGGACAAATCAGTGTGGGGACCAATCAGTCTCAGCCTTCATCAGTCAGTGGGTTATAAACACAGTCCAACAAAACTATCAGGACTTTTCAAGACTTTCTCTAGACAGCCCCAAAAGACCAGGCAGGGGAAACGTTTCTGCTGTGTTTGGAGAAGCGACCAGAGGAGCCACCAAGCCCCGAGGGCTGCCCAGGCACACCACACATCCGCACATGCGTAGCCCCATGTGGTCACTCCATGACACATGGGACACCACCACACATCTGCATGTGCAGAAGCTGAATTTGTGAAGTTCTCCTTGCCTTGCCTCGTGACATAAAGAGACCTGGTGAATTTCGAGGGCAAGGATGTGTGTCAGTGGTTTTAGGAAAAGGAAGTGAATAACAGAGGTACAAACGTGGAGACTGCCCTGAGCAGACAAGCTTTTAGAAAATGGAGTGAGGCAATGTGGACCTCCTCTGGTGACAGTGGTGTGCCTCTTCACCTGGAAATCAGAGCTGCACACACATTCTCCCCACAAACACAGCCTTGCAGTAAAGAATATTCCCAATTTGCACCACCAGCTGCTCCTTCCCATAAGAAGTTCAAATAGTCATGTTATCCACTCCACTAAGCTCCACAGAAACACTCAGGTGACCAATGCTCTTCTGTAAATGATCCTGTTAAACAGACTCACAATTGGCAATTTTAATTCAACCATGTTTTTAAGTATGGCACAGCCTGTTAGTCCTGCTCCCTCTTGCTCACGCAGCTGCCAACTATGTGATGGCAATGTTCGATGGAAAATGTACTTTTCTTTTGGATAATGGCCGGTATCTTCCCTTGAAAAATCCAATCTTGCAGTTTGGTTTTGCTTCAAGCATGCCAGCTCTTGGGAACAGACTCTGGGGGACAGCTCCTGAACTTTGCTGTGGGAAAGGCAGGTCGCTTTCGCTGAGAGCTGTTTGGAACCTAGGGAAAGTGAGTGTGAAACAGCATACAAAGAAAAGGGAAAATAATTCAAAATAAGGGAGCATTCAAAAATCCTTTCTTTGGCTAACAGTGGCAGTAAATGTCTCACTTGAAATACTGCAAGGAAATTCAGCTTGCCTGCATGGGAGAGCTATGGCAGACCGGGAAACTAAACACAGTAATTAGCAGTGAGATTATAGCTCTGATGACATTAAGCATAGCACAGCACAAGGAACTCCCTAATATTTTGCATTTTTCTATAAGAACAAGGGTAGAGTTTAAAATAATGCAGGGGGCTTGGGTGAAAGTTAATCATTCAACAGCAGCTCCTAGCGAGGATCCCCTGAATCACTTTTGGAATGGTGTTGGACTCTTTATGGGCACTCAGGTCTACATAAGTAGATCATGTTTTGCAAAACTGGTGCCTGATATGCCATCTAAAACAATCCGGCCTCATTGCTTATGCGAAGAGTGGTCTGAAGTAGATACAATAGAAGTACAAGGGAAGGGATACAGGACTTGCCTGGTCATTCAACCGTAAGGGTGTGCTGAAAGATTTCTTTCTGAGCCTCCTCCGGCACAACCCCACAGAGAAAGCTACTGCCCAGGCCCACAGAAGTCTGATTACTGTGCACACTGTGCACTAGCTCGGCAGTGAAGTCATCCAGTAGTCTGATTAAAATAACATCTTCTAATTCCCTTTTTGTTGTAATTTACAGTCTCTCTCCTTTGGCTGAACCTGCCAGCCATCCTGGAGGTGAACAAAGAGAATGTGCTAAAGTTGCCAATTCTGGGGCCTGGTGTGAGAAAAAGCTTTTGTTTCCAGAGGTTGTATTTACTCTGGAGACAGTTAATCAAAGCTCCGCAGAGCATTGTAATTCTTCTGTTCCTTTGGTACGGGTATGAACTCTCGGTGTCTGATCCCTGCGACTGTCTTTCAAATCCCCTCAGTAAGCTCACTCCAATGTAACTTACACTAGGGCTGGTTAAGAAAGATCCAAGCTTTTTCAAAATGGCTTTAGATAATTAAATTACATCACTTGTGTTGTTGTATTTCATATTAGCACCATGGACACCAGCTAACACAGCTGAAATGAGTATCAGGTATATTTCAGCAGGAGGACATTTAACACTCACAGCCCAAAACGGGACCTGGACGGAGGCAGGTCAATTGAGGAAGTGGACATTTGGGACAATATGGCAAATTCATCAAATGACTAATGTGAAATTGAAGAACAATCCATACAGAGACATACGAAACAGACAGGTGCTAAAAGTGTCTCACATATTCTTATCTTAATTTGTTATTAACCCTCCTCTAATATTCCACATTGCCTTCGACCATAAAAGCTGCATATACAGAATAAATGTGATATAAGTAATTTGTCTTTCATTTAAAAATCAGACAGAAAACTCTCTCTAAAGCCCTCTGGTGACAGCCTTACACACTTTTTTTCAGGTACAGCTGAACGAAATAACAATTTCAATTCAGGCTCTTGATTTGATCTTACACCACATCTGGACTCTATGGAAAAAAACTAAGGCAGAGCAAAACTAAACTGAAGCAACTGGTGCTACTGAGAATCTGACAGATCTCATATGCTTTGTTATCTCAGTAAGCTTTGTTATAAAGCACAACTTTCTCTTTTCAGCACAGAATTATACAGGGAAGAAGCTTTCTTGATAAAAGAAATTCTGTGCTACTCAACATGCAAATATTATAAGCCTCATTTCAAATACAGATACTTAAATAAACAGATTCATAAAGCCAGTAAAGGTCTTTTAGCATGGACATGGATGCCAGTTATCCTAGATAAACATTAGCTATGAAGATCACTCACTTATTTTTAAACTCCTATTTATTTTTTAAATGGTTCCATTACACAAATGGAAACAAAGCACACCAGAAACAGAGTGCTCTGAGACAAGTCCCCTGAGCACTGCCTGCATGCATAAATCCAGCCCAGAATATGCCCTATGGGCAGTGAACTCCAAATAATTTCAGCCTATCTCCTTGGAGAGAATGCTGTTTTATCTAGGATCAGTTCTGGGTGGTCTCCAGTTGCATTGGAGAGACTGTTTTAATACAGATAATTTAACACTATAAAGTATTTTGGACTCTGGGGAACAATGATAGCAAGAAAACTATGGTATTTAACACAGTTCCTTCACCATCTCTATGAGGTGAACCACACCAACACCCGCCTATGTCACCTTCTGTTTGTTTGGACTGAACTCCAGCCAATTCATTCCAGTGTCAACCAGATGCTGAAGCTTGGAAAGGTGCCCCAACCCACCAAGTTTGGTGGACAAGGCATTAGATTTGTCCTGGCTTCACTCACTCCTGGCCCTGGTTCACTTTGCCTCTGCTCCAATATTAGCTTTGGTGACCTCGCAGCACAGTTTTGTAGGAATATCTGCAACTGTGGGGGCAGGCTGGGGCTTCTTGTGTGCTACAGCACCGAACCCCAACAGCAGCAGCAGCAGAGCACCAAAAAGACTGTGCCATGAACTACTTCTCAGAGGGTGCCCTCACACCAAAGCACAGGAACAGCTCAGAAACCAACTCCCGCCTCTCCTACAGGGAAAGCATCAGGGTAGTGCAGCTACACTCCACATTTCCCAGGTTGTGGTCTGCTGAGAATTACCTCATCACATGCCATTTGCTCCTTGACTTTTGAGCAGTGGAAACCATATATACAATATCTTTCATGCTTTCCCAGTATCACATTTCTGTTAAAATCATTGCAACAGATACTACAGAAGCATAGTCTGTGCTCAGAAACAGCAGGAAAGGTGATCTGTGATACAAGCTTTGTGTGAAAATGTAGTCCACCACACGAATGAAATCAAGTTTCTGAAAGGCAGGAGAGGAGAGCAATACAACCCCAGCCCACAAACCAGGGCATTCAGATGCATTAACAAAAGATTAGGGCCAGTCACATAAAGATACTTGAACACAAAGCCCTTTTGTGGCATCAGAAGATGATTGTTATCTAATAAGTCCAGCTCAATATCCACCTGCAGCACTCTCAATTTGCTTCTGTGCTTCATCACTTTTGCTTTCTAGCAAGAGGTCCACATCAAACCTGAGAAAGTCTTTTTCCAATGAACCACCCAAATTCTTATCCCATGCACTTTCTTCACACTGTGCCAGCACACACAATGCCAATAAAGTCACAGAAGCAATTCTACAAACAGTTACATGGAGCTCCTTTCCTTTGCAAAGTGTTGCTCTTTGAAGTGGCAGCATTTTGACTCTGTCAGAAGCTCAGATTGTGGCACTGAAAATCTATGGTGAAATCTGTCCCCTACTGAACGGCAAAACTCCCAGCAACTTTAGCAAGGCCAGGAACAGATTTCATGTCCTGTATCTGCAGCAGCTCTGAGGAATGAATTGCATTCATGGGACCTTAAAAGTCAGAAAGCAATGGGTGGTAATCATAACAAAGTTGTTTTTCCCAGGATTCTTAGAAAACAGAAGACAAATAAATAAAAATCCAGAATATTTTAACATTTCATTTCCCCAATCCCTCTTCATGAACAGCTACAAGTCCTCAGACTTTCCCACTGCCAGTGGTCAATGATATCATTCACAGTCATTTTTCTACAACCTTCATTTGCTGGCCTTTCTTAGAGTAGTTACAGTTTCCTGTGGGCTTTGGTTTGACTTGTGTTTTTCTTGGCCATAAGTTGACCCAAAAATATGAGGCTATTTCAGGCAAAAGTATCAAAAAATGAAGTATGCTTTTTCAAACCCGATGGCCACACCCCTGTGCCTCCTGCCATTCTGTTCAGTTAGCATTTTTAAAGCACATTATTGATTTATTTATTATTTATTTATTTGTGCATTCAATTGAAATTGCAGAATTACTGGAGGCAACCAGAATATAATTACAGAGGTTGTAATTTGGCAGTAGAACTCATGTTCTTTCAAAAAGAATTTCAAGTCCATGGGGCCAGATGGGATCCCAGGGGTACTGAGGGAGCTGGTGGCAGTGCTCATGGAGCCACTTTCCATCATTTCCCACCAGTGCTGCCTCACAGGCAAGGTCCCAGGCAAAGGGAAGTTGGCCAGTGTGACACTCCTCTGTAAGAGGGGCTGGAAAGAGGATCCAGGGAACTGCAGGCCTGTCAGCCTGGCCCCGTGCTGGGAAAGGTCATGGAGCAGATCCTCTTGAGTGCCATCATGCAACACGTGCAGGACAACCAGGGCATCAGCCCAGCCAGCCAGGGTTTATGACAAGGCAGGTCCTGCTTGACCCACCTGATCTCCTAGGACAGAGTGACCCCCTCAGTGGAGGAGGGAAGGCTGTGGATGTGTCTGCCTGGACTTTAGTAAAGCCTTTGACACTGTTTCCCACAGCATTTTCCTCATGGCTTGGACAGGGCCACTCGCTGTTCACTGGGTAAAAGATTGGCTGGACGTCTGGGCCCAGAGAGTGGTGGGGAACAGAGCTACATCCATCTGGGGCCAGGCACCAATGGTGTTCCCAAGGCTCAGAACTGGGGTCAGTTTTTTAACATCTTCATCAGTGACCTGGACAAGGGGATCAAGGGCACCTTCAGTCACTTTGCAGACGACACCAAATTGGGTGGGAGTGTTGGGTGCTCTGCAGAGACAGGCTGGAATGAGGTTGTAGCAGGGTGAGGGGTTGGTAACAAGGGAGAGGACAAGAGGAAATGGGCTCAAGTAGTCCCAGGGAACATTTGTGTTGGATATCAGGAAAAATTGCTTCACTGAAAGTATTGGATTATCAAGCATTGGAAAGGGGAAGTGGTGGAATAACTGTCCCTTTAAACGTGTAGATGGGGCACTTACAGGCATAGTCTACTGGTGGAGTTGGCAGTGCTGGGTTAATGGTTGGACTTGATGATTTTAGAGGTCTTTTCCAACCTAAATGATTCTATGATTTTATAAGTACTCACAAAAAGACAGTTACAGAAACGATGCCATGACCAGCTCCCTTGTTTCTCCCATCATCCAAAACAGGCTCCTCTTGCCACAGGAAGCCACTTCATGCCACAGCGAGGTATGGTTTTGGGTTGGAAAAGCAGCCCTGCCCCTGATGACCACCAGCACCAGCCTGGGTGTTCCTTTGGGATTTTCCTTCCCATAGCTTTCCCCAGGAGCAAGCTCTGATGAGATGGCAGGATTAGGTGATACCACAATACATACTAAAGCCTGCACTTCCAGCCTCCCCTTTCCTTCTCAGGAACCTTCCAAAGCTTGCCATAATACAAATTGACATAGTATTTTAACAGATTGCCTGTATCTATGTGGACAACCAAACATATAATTGAAGGAATATTCTAATATTCAATTAGTCATATTTTTCAACTGGTATGAGCCTAACACTGTAATCATGACATTACAGGACACTTGCATAGTTTGATGTGGTCTTTTATAATAATATACAAGGCAATGGCATCATTTTGTCCAACTGAAAATCTACAAGGTGGCATGGAATCTAAGCTTTTCCAGTTGCCAAATGAATCACTATGCAACAAGAAGAGATGAAAAGCCCTCAAGTGAAATGCATTTCTAATTTATTGAAAGATGCACATAAAAGAAAAAAAAAACCTCTTACCCAGTACCCTGTAGATTTATCCAGTCTTCCTTGCATGTAAATGAAACAAGTGTAAATGAAAAAAGTGCAGTCATGAAACAACTGTAAATAATTCAGGATTTCTCCTTACTGAAGAAATGCACATACTGAAGTACAGGCCAGTCTAACTGCTACAAAAGTACTTTGAAATAAATGAAATAAAGTGATTGGATAAAATGGGAACCAATTTTACCAGTGGGATGAGGTAAGTGCAGACTGTGATATACTCTGAATTTTGTCAGGCTTCTGACAGATTTGCAGGGGAAGTCACTTATGCTGTGATCCAGCAAAGCAGATGAGCACAAAAACAACCCTTTGAAACAACAGAGCTCATTCAAGTCATCATTACCTAGGGTAAAGATGGAAGTCTTAGAGGGTATTCACCACCTGGGTGAGTCCTGTAGAATTTTAACTCAATGTAACTTTGGAAAACATCCAGTTTGTGGTTTTAACAGTCTATCACAGCTTGTTCTAGGACCAGAACACCTGTGGAAGAGCTATTTGGACAAGGCCAGTGAGACAAAGTTCTCCCCTCAGAGCCAAACAAGCAATTCAGTGGGTACTTGGCAGCCTCTCAGTCCCACAGCCAGTCAGCAGAGATGCACAGCCAAATACCCCTGAACTACTCTGCACCTGAGCTGGTAACTTATGTCTTGTCAGTGCTCACCTTCCAGAAGGAGCTTTGTCTGAAGACATCAGGCGACTGGGGACACACCACTTCCTTCAGGCTTTTGTTGCAACACACAATTACTTTTCATTTAATCATTTCCTTCCACTGCTCTAGTGACTCACTATAAAATCAGTGATACTCAACCCCATAAATGCAAGCTCACAGGACTTCAAACAAAAATATGCAAAGCTTTTTACCTCTGCTTTTCATCTGCAGCTGACTTCTCCGCAGCCTTGCTATGGCTGCTTTGATCTCACATTGGCCAGCTTCCATGCCATCTTCTACTTCTTTTGGGAAAGCCTGCACTGAGTCATTGTCAGTATGGTTTTATGCCAAGCTCCTGTTCAGAGATGAAATTCCCAAAGTGGTGCCTAATTCTCCTTTCCTAAACTCTTATTTGAGCATTTTGTTAACTGGTTTTGCTTTTCAAAAATTTTGAGTATAAGGCGTCTTCTGACAGGAGGTATCAGGTGCAGGCCCAGCTTTATGGAAAACACAGATCTTGTTTTCATGTTCCTAAATAGCAAATTAGAATTACAGGTTTTCATTTGTGGGCTCAAAGATCTTGACAGGAATGCCTATCCACTGGCTTACAATTTCACATCATTTGGCAACAATTGCTCAAGTTGCCATGAGCAGTTTAAATCTCCAGCAGTCACATAATTTGCTCATTGGGAAGCAAGTACCTTGGTAAAAACAGATGTCACAGGATCAAGATGTGAAGAGGTGTCCACATGGCACAAAGCTGGGTCTAATAAATAGAGTTGCAAGACCTCTAAGTGATACCAGAAGTAGGTGAGTGCCACATCACAGTTCCATTAACTTAATCCAATTGCTAAGTATTTCTGGGCTGCAGCATATTGCTTTAGAGTGGGATTCCAAACTTCCATTCATCTAATATATGTATGTTCCACGATCATAAGATCTATTTTAAAATATTTCATATATTTACTATTAACTCTGTGAAACACTAGCTTTTAGGGTTAGCCTGGATTGTTAACCCGGCTGTAGAGCAAAACTCATTGCTTTTCTGTATTGACAGTTCTCCAGCTTCCAAACCCAGTGGCATTCTGCAGGTTTAATGGTATCAACACCTGAAGTGGCTAAATCATCTGGAACATTACTGAGGTACAATTTGCTCTATGGATATTTAGGGAAAAGCACTTCAGCCCAAGGGAAAATAAAACACGGCCCAGTATGCATAGAGTAGCAGCAGGTGAAAGCTTTGCTGTGGAAACGCTCCTACTGGACTATATTAATTTAGGAATCCATTTCCTGGGCTAACTTTGCTGTCTTGACGACTATACCTTGATAAGGACTTCTGTGATTACAGAATAAATTTGTCATGAAACCAAGATTGGAGACCACCTATTTCACTTCTTAGCCAGTGTCTCCTTTCTGATCTATCCTTCCTCAAAACTACCCCTGCACAGCGTCACTTCCAAAACTGCAGCTTCAGGACTACTCAGACAGCAAGCAGAACCTTTACAAGGATGGCAACTGAGATGCTCCCAACACTCTCAGTTGCTAACTGGACCCCAAACAGCGGCTTGGCCTCCCCATGGTCTTGCAGGGCAGCATCAACCAGGAAAAGGGGCATTCCTTTGAAGTCCAGCAACCACCGTGTGCCTGGTCCACTCCCCCCACCAAGGGGCTGCACTGCACTGGGACTGGATGATTTAATGATATCACCTGACATTTGGCTGCACCTTGACCATCGAGAGGCCTCCAGGAGAGTGGGGATGAGAACAGGACAGCAACGTTCCCATGAAACAAACTGGGCTCCTCTCCATCAGGCCCTCTAACACTGGTGGGTGTGCAAGACACCCTTGCAGCCAAAGCCTAAAATAATGCCAACAGCCTCAAATCTTGTGCTTTTTTTTGGTGCTACTGTTGTCACTCAGACTTGAACTGGGTCAGATGGACTAGAGATAACAACCTGACAACTTTCCCCATGAAAAGTGGAAAATTTACCCCTAAGGGGTAACCTTGTCATCATCTGTGATGGAGGCTATAAGTTGTTAGGAAACTGCATTAGGCTGATTAGATTTTATTCACATTCCTACCTTTCTCTTTGTTAATCTAAGGTAGCTACAGCCAATGCACAAAAAAATCTGGAGGAAATGTTAATGTTGATCACCGGCTGCCAACAAAAGCCTGTAGGCTGACTGGTACAGGTTTAGGACATTTCCCGTATGTCTACTCAAATTAATGGCAAAAGATCTATTACAAGCATATTCACTGTAGTTTTTTTGATGGGAGCTGTGATTTCAAACCATATTGCATTTAATCTGAAAAGTATTACTTAACATTTACATCACAGAAAAGAAGAAAACTCTTTACTTTTAAAGAGCTACTGCTTTCTTCTGTCCTAGCTGTAGCTGAGAGGTTTGCTATCATCTCTGTGATATGGGATAAGACCTTCTCCTGAGGAAACTGGAGTAATATGACTTTATACGCTAAGAACTGCCCTTCAAAGCTGCATCTTCTGCTCCTGAGTCTGAAAACAACTGTGCTGTTACACATTGCAGCCGAAGGGACAAGGTCTCCATGCCTTTGGTTCCCTGCAGCCATGCCCTGTGTGAATCTAGGATAAGATCATGTTACTTCACTGAAGTCAGGAAAAAAATAGCCAGTGTTAAGTGAAAACGATCTTGAATCAATGCTACACTACGGCATCAAGATAGATTGTAATGACCAAAAGTGCAGCTGTATTGAATGTCAGCTGTATTGGAAACCTGTGCTGAGTCTGATTTGAAGATTTTTCTTCCTTCCCCCCATCCCTTGGTCTTCTTCACCCCTACCTTATTTTCATCATGTCCCTTTAATAGTGTTCTCAACGATCCCCATGTGAGTTTGGTTCCTTTGGAACGGAGCCCTGCACATAAAATTATCTAAAGCAATCTTTCTTTTATTCTAACACTGACATTCATAATCCTCTAAGGACTTAGAAGAAATAGAAGGAATAATATCAATTATGGGAAAAAGGCTTTCATAAACTGAAAAGGCGTTTTGATCTAGTAAAAAAAAGAAAAATCAGTCATTTGCGTTACATTTCCCAGGCTAATACCCGGTATAATTCAAATGAGATGGATTAGCATACAGAAAATAATAGAAATCCTTTTTATGGGACAAACCCACAAGGTTTTGTTTATTTAAGATAATTGCAGCTGTGGGATAAAGAACTTTCACTGTACCAAATGATGTTCATTCAGATATTACCAGAAATTGCTTCTCCTCTTCATTCCTGTTAGAAGAGAAAGGTGATTACAAGGAAAAAGAAGTCCAGCAAATCTTAGTTGTAGACTATTACAGCCCTTTGGAAGACACAGGATCACCTATACTCCCTTCAAGGGTACAGGAAGGAACAAAAAGAGATGCCTTGAACAAGTAAGAGGAGAACACCCTCCTCCTCCTTCTCCTAAGACAAGTGTATTCATAGCCCTGGGCAAGCTGCCTTCTGAGAAAAGGCCTGTCTCGTGCTGAGAGCTAATGCTCCAACTCCCCAGCTATCCAGCTACACCATCCCACCTGGGAAGATGCTCTTTGTGTGGTAGGTATGATCCTCCAACATATATCTTAAAGTAAACATAAACCTTGGCTCTAGACTCTTGGCCTCTTGCATACACAAGTACTTTAGGAATAAACCTAAAATCATGGTTCTTCTCCCCACTTCTACCTATGTTTTCACTCCAGCTAATACCAACAAAAACCACTGTACTTGCAATTTCACTTATGGGTTAATATTTGAGAGGATTTAGCTTAAATCTCTGCATTTTTCTGATTTCTACATTCTTCCATGTTCACTGAAAGAATTTGTCAAACAAATAAACAAAATATTTAAGTCTTTTTCCTCTTCCCTAAAGAACAAATTAGGAGAGGTCATAAGGTCTGGTAGCCATATGCTTTTTTAAGCTAGGAAAGCTTGAGGAATCATGAATCTAGATTATACTTTTATGCCAAGGTATTCTCATTCAAAGTGAAGAGCAGAGCCTTAATCCATCCTCTGGGCATCTGCAGTTAGAGTCAGAACTGGGACTAGGATTCACATTTCTCTACTCCTTGCCCTTTCTGCTTCTCTATACCAAAGCACAACAGTCTTAGAGTTGTGCATGTGCTGTCAGACCAATTACATTCCCAAAGCTCATGGACCTTCCAAGCCTGCCTCTCTTCTCCACCTGATAGACCCCTCAAGCCCAACTTGGAAAACTTGCATGCAGTTTTATGAATGCTGAAAAGGGGTGGTGAAACCCCAAAAAAGTTGCCCCAAGCTATTTTTTTCCCTTGACTGCTGGACCAAACTTGTCCAGCTTTTCTACTCTGTCCTTCTGTAATTCCCAAAAGAATATCCTGTTCTTCTGCCTATCTACTTCCAGCTGAAAGACAGAGATTCCAAGGCAAATACAAAATTGAAAAGTGTGGGAGCAAGGATAACAGGAGCTTTCCCAAAGTTCATGCTTAACTATCAACAGAACAAACAGCAGCTGAGCTGAAGGTGAATCTGTTTTCATTAACAGATTTCAAAACAGTTCATATTTTGTGAGGGTTTTATTACTGTAACTCTTTAATCACGTAGAAATACCATCTCTCATTTCAGCATACTCCAATAAGTTATTATAAAGTGCTTTCCTATATTCAGGTGAACACCGACTGCATAGCTGACAGTCAAACAAACAAAATTAATTGGCATTAACCTGTGTCTATGGAGTTGCATTGACACATTTCACAGTATTTGATGTTGATACATTTTACAGCCACTAGGAATTCAGACTTTTTAGAGAAAAATGTATTGCTGAACCAGATAGCTGCAAAAAATAGCTGGAAAGTGCAACCAGTGTTTATGTCCGAGGTTCAACTCTCCCTGTTTCATACTTTGCATTTCACATTTTTAATCCAATCATCTTATTATTGTTAGACTCATGAGTCCTGAACACTGAAGATTCCACAAAGGATTCACAAAGCTACTTGACTGTGGAATTTCTTCCCCACCTTTCGTCCACTTCATTGATATGGAGTAACCAGAAAACTCACTTTTGTACCCCACACAACACAGTATGAGCCAAAGATACAGTCCAACTTTGCTTTTTTCTTTAAGTTTAGCAAATGCAACACATTTAAGAAGCACAGGGCCTTAAAAGCACACTGCTCCTTTATTAGTTTCATCTGTGAATACTCTGCAGCTGACTAGTTTCCAACCACTTGCACCAAAAACTATCAAACCTTTAGACAGTTTAAAATGCTGAAGATTTCTCTAAGATTCAGAAATTCAACAGCATAGGGAATATAAGCAAGAGGAATTGTCCCCATCAAAGGCAAACAGATGTTGCTATAACCTCTTAAAAAAACCCTGCTCTTGGAAGTGCTATAGTAAATATGTAAATATGCTTTGAAACTGAATATCCTTCCTGAAGTGGAAGCCCTGGAGTACAAGAGCTCTTTGAGAGTATGTTTTGGTTTTATGGGATCATATGTATGCAATACTGAGCTGTGCCCATCAAGGCCAGGAGTCATTGCTACCATACACTCCAGCAAGAAGGTTGCAGGGAGGAGACCTGTCCCAGGGAAAGGAACAGGTAACGAATGTGTGTGCACTGTGATGGCATCCAGATGCCTCTGACCAGGCACCAAGAATATATTACCCTGACATACTGCAGGTAGATGGTTTCTGCCTCAATATAAAACAATCTGAAGCATTTTATACGTCTCTTCCAATCTCTTTCATCTGGAGTTCTCTCACCTCACACACCTTTTCTTGTCTGTTTCCAGCAATAAAAGCTCTTAAAGCTGGCAGAAATTGCATTGCCATAAATTACATCAGCATTATTAGAAATTAGCTGCACTTTCTTTGTTTACTCTGAAAGAGAAATGAAATCTTTATGCTTTTTACACAGAATCACAGACTGGGTAAGGTTGGAAGGGATCTCATTTGGTCCCACCTCCCTGCAGGACCATCCCAGAGCACATGGCACAGGATTGTGTCCGGATGGTTCTGGAATATCTCCAGTGAGGAGACTCCACACCCTCTCAGGACAATCTGTTCAGTGCTCAGGCATTGCCCAGGGAAGAAGTTCTGCCTCGTGTCCAGGTGGAACCTCCTGGGCACCAGCTCCTGCCCGTTCCTCTGGTGCCATGGCTGGGCCTACGGAGCAGAGCCTGGGCCCTGCTCGGAGGCCTCCCTGCAGAGAGGACAGACAGGGCTGAGGGCCCCTCTCAGCTGGGGCTCCTCTCCAGGCTGGACAGCCCCAGCTCCCTCAGCCTGTCCTGAGGATCCCAGATCTGGACACAGCTCTCCAGATGTGCCTCACAGGGCTGAGCAATGGGGCAGGATCGCTCCCTGACCTGCTGACGCTGCTCTTCCTGATGCACCCCGGGATTCCGTATGCCCTCTTGTCTCACAGGGCACTGCTGGCTCATGGACAGCTCATTGTCCACAGGGGCATCAAACATTTTCCCTTCTCAGAGGTTTTCCCTCAAAGGGTCCTGGCTCCAGCCCACCCATACGCTGAAGAAGATTAAGAAGTGGGAGCAGTCTTTGGTCTTTGTCCCCAGGAGACTGTTTCCAATAGTGGAATATGGGTTAGTGCTGCTATGGTGAGTTATGTCCCAAGTGAGATGCAGGTAAGGACATTTCTGGGCCAGGAGAAAAGCAGAACCCAGATGTTTTACAGTCTTGGGGGATTCAGGAAGAACAGAAACACAAGCACCATGTGGAAGAGACCAGAGAAAGCTCTCCAAGGGGAAGGCACTGGATGATGATAAGCTGTTTTCTGTCAGTCCAGTGCACTGAACTTAAAAACTCTTCAAGGGGGATATCTTGCCCTTGCAAGCAGCCAGCCTGAACAGTGGGTAGCTTATGATCAGCTCGAATGACTGAAACCAAATCATGTTACAAAGCATTTCATCTTCTGTTCAATTCATCTCATAAACTTGAGGCAGGGCATTCATAAGCTACCCATTGCTTGTGAAGTGTCTTCCACAAATATTCCCTTGGATCACGTCCAGAGGAAGAGCGCTCTCTTTTTCGATTCTGTGTGTAGCTCCTTCAGAAACCTACAAATGGCATCTGGAGGGAGTTCATATGCAGAAAACTCTAACAACCCTTTGCTTTATGGGTGAAACCCCAGAATTTCAAAGGGCTTCTCAGAGAGATTGCCAAACGTTTCTCTGTTCCCAGACAGGGATCAGGCAGTAACACAACAGTGCCCACAGCTGTGGGACTAGGGGTGAGGGCTGGGCTGAGATGTCACCCTTGAGCAGTAAGGGGAGGCTCCTGGAAAGACTCCCAGGGCTCCCTCTCTGGTCTGTCCCACACTGGGGCTGGGCTGCAGCTCTGGCAGGTGGGCCCTGAGGAGAAGCCAGTGGAAGGGGCTGCAGAAAAAGCTCAAGGAAGGAAAAGCAACTGTTCAGTTTTCCTTTGGGACAAAACACAAGCAAGATAGGAAACAACTGACTTACCTAATCACATTTCTAATTATCACAACGGTAAGACTGGGTACATTAACCGTGCTTAATAATCCATCGCAGACCAAAATCACCCAAACTTCAGCCTCATCTTTTATTTTTGCCTCTTCTGCACTCATAGAAGGGCTGGTAGTTGATAATGGGGGAGGGTCCTCATCTGCACTGTAGCGACTTGCAAAGGCAGTCATCCAAAACTAATACTCTGGGTTGAGTTCCTGGAGAGGGATGTTGGGGTTTTGTGGTGGGGAAAGGCTGGCAACCTTGACTCTGATCTGTAAAATTCTTCCTTTACCCTTTACACATTTATTAGCTTGTTTTCACACCTTGCCCTCTTTGAAGGATTATATGCAGTAACACGATGCAATCTGGAGCTTCAGTTTTCAAAGGTGCATTCAAGCCTGAAGCAAACCCTGGCACCCCAAAAAATCCCCCCCAATGAAGGTCAGAACTACATTGATTGGCTTCCTAAATTTTCCCTGCCTTTCCATTTTTTGTAAGAACTCTGCAACTTACGTGTGTTCTAACACATCCTTCTTAACTCAATAAAAATTCCGTATCTAAAGCTTTAACTGCCATATGTCCTATATAGGCATATGAAGCATATTTCTTTTTAATTCATATTTTATTGGAAGCTTTACAAAGCACACAGAACAGATGCCAATACATCAAATTCATCATGCCGAGCCTTGATTATACAGACGCTGAAGCCCCAACACTGCCATACAATCCTTCCTCTCAGGAAATAAAAGCCCAAGACCAGTTTTCCCGCAGGACCACTTGTGGGTAGAAGCTGAAGCCCTTATTACCAGAGGTTCCTTGGATACGATTTAAAGTTTGAAAGTTCCTCATATAGCTGTTCACTCATCATAACGTGCCTCTCAAAGCCTAGGCACGCTGCTCTAAGGAGGAACGCCCGTCCAAAACCAGGGAAGCACTCGGCCAAATATCTACTTCGAGCTTAGTAGCAGCAGCCTTCTCTTTTTTTCTGAGCAGTAGTGTGGCTGATAAGGAGGGATGCAGGAGAGTGCAGCATCACAAATAACCACCACCAGGAGCTGCTACTCTGTGCGAGGAAATGCCATGTCAGCCACCACAAAACAGGGTTGTTACCTGAGCCAAATCTACTTTACAAAGAGATTAAAAAGTTCCCTGAGAGCGTCATACGCTATACCATGACCAAATACCAATTAAAAATAAATGAATAGAGCAGATTCTCACTGGCCTGGCATTTCCTCCTATAGTTTTTGGTGTAAATCAAAGCATGATATACTACCAAATTTTAGATATATTTACATCTGTTTGGGCTGACCATGTTTACTCACCCTGGGTTTCCACTCCACCACTTGTTAATGGATTTGGCATGGTCTCATGTAAATACATCTAGGATTTCAAAGGGTCATTCTCTATTTCCCCCTCCATACAGAGGGAACATGCCAGAACTATGCTGAGGATATGGAATGAGATCACTCAAGATCAGAGTCACTGCGGGTGGGTAACGATGAGGTTACGCCTATGGAGTATGTCGATGTATTCCAAGCCCTCATTATAGTTATGATATATTGACAGGAACACAACAAACCCATCTTTGAAACTGTTCCTTGATTTTAAGTCTATTTGCTAGTTTATGGAAGTCACTCCTGCAGTAATTTTCTGCTGGTGTAGTGCTAAATGGCAGCAAATAGGGAAAAAAAGGCTGCAGGGGTGGTGAATGAAGAATATTCAAAACAGAGGAGTATAGAAAAGGGAATGCAAGGAAAGGATGGTGGAGGAGAATGAGAGAAAACCAGGGCACCTGCATGCATTTGAGGGTGTAACTTCAGAACAATTCTAAGCCCCTGTTTGTAAATTGCTACTAGGAGTCATCTGTGTGTGTAGATCCCAATACCCACATGCCAGGCCAGGGGTGCCTCTCTGCACTCAAAGTCAGATTCAGTGCACTAAGAATCAGACACTGTCAAGTCTTGTGCTTCTCTTTTGTTATTTAGAGCTTTTCAGTCAAAGCTTGACTTGAAACTCAGCCAAGCAAAGGAAGTTGCAAAAATTTTGGGGGGTTTTGGTCAAACAGGTTTCAGTGCTACATAAGAAAGGAGATGCCTCTATCAAATATAAAACCCTTGCAGCAGTTTCTTTCCTGTGTGTGTCCAGGCAACTGCCCTGGTCCTTGCTCAGGCAATGCCCTACAATGCACAAACACCAGTTTTGCTCCCATGTGACACGAATTTTTTTCATATTTATTCTGTGCTGTTGGGGAAATAAAGCCTATGTTGGTTTTTAGCTTTATTTTTTAGACTTTATGGTAAAGAGTTTTGAATTTATTTTTCTTAGAATAAAATTTTATTTCTTTAAAATACATCTGGCTAGTTGGCATAAAATGAAACTATAGCTGGCTCAGTCCCTAGAGTTTAAAGGAATATTTCCGGTCACAGGGGACTCAGCTCAAAATTTATTTCAGGATTATGCACTCGAGGATTAAGGCAAAATAAAATCCATGCAACACTTACTATTTTATATTTAAAATTTAGAACTGCTTTGAAAAACCCAGCCAGAATTTTTTTTACAACTTGTAAACAATTATTGTTAATCTTTCAAGTTTTAATGCTGAAGTTATCTCTGCAGAAACTGTACATCTCTGTGAAACACCTGTTTGCGTAAAATGACAGGATTTGTTGAAGTCATACTTCAAATGGGTTTCTTTGGTTTTTTATTTCTTTTCAAGGATGCACCACATTGACAATCCTAAATCTTCTTCTATACTTAGGATGGGAGGTCTGAAAGCACTTTTTTTCACATCTAACTCAAACCTACCTCAATCCCTATAGTGGCTTAAATGGGAGCAGGATTATATCATCTCAGAAGACTTTTGAAAATCCAAAATTGATCCCTATTATTATTTCATTTAGACCAAGATAACTCATTTTTGCAGGGTACTGAACTAACACTCTTAAGAATACAGCTTTCCATGGCTAAAGAGGAAACAAAGATGAAACTCTGACGTGGATTTATAAAAGCCCAGAAATACTGGGCTTTCACCCAGGTCTGGGTGTGAGGGACCAGCTGCAGGACTGATGCCCGGTGCTATGGAGCTCACAAGGCAGGTTTTGAGCAGGTGTAAAAAGATGCAGCTTTTCTGAGACGTAATTTTCAGTGAAACTACGGCAGCTCAGCTCCTTATGTCATGCTTAAAACAACCTCTCTATCATTTACTGAATGGTTTATGGTATGGCAGTTGGTACCCTTAGGTGAGATGCTACCTGCAGAGCTGCCCAAGGCCCTGGGGTCCCAGCACAGAAAGGACATGCAGCTGCTGGAGACAGTTCAGAGAAGATGAGCAGAGGCATGGAGCAGCTCTGCGGCGAGGAAAGGCTGAGGGAACTTGCTTTTTTCAGCCTAGAGAAGAGAAGCTGTGGGGTGACCTCTTTGTGGCCTTCCAGTACCTGAGGGAACCTGCAACAAAGGTGGAGAGAGACTATGGGCCTGGAATGACAAGTCAAGGGGAATGGCCTCACGCTGAAAGAGAGTAGGCTTAGACTGGCAATTAGGAAGAAAATCTTCCCTGTGAGGGTGGTGAGGCCCTGGCACAGGTTGCCCAAGAAGCTGTGGCTGCCCCATCCCTGGAAGTGTCCAAGGCCAGGTTGGGTGGGGCTTGGAGCAGCCTGGGGTAGTGGAAGATGTCCCTGCTCATGACAGGGGGTGGGATGAGCTTTAAGGTCTCTTCCAAGCCAAACCATTCTGCGTTTCCATGATTTTGACATCCTGATGGTCCTCAGAAGGAACTCCTGTAGAGGTCAGCACAAAGCCTGCCACTGACTTCAGTGTTTCACAGAAAGCAGGGTGTCCACATGATGACAACCCTCAATGCTGCCCCGGGGCATCCTCTCCATCCTTGTTTCTCCCATGTGGGTGCCCAGCTCCACAGCCAACCCTAAAACTCCTTGCCACACAGTCCCCAATAGCAGCCTCATCACCTGTGTGCACTTCAACCAGTCTGAGCTAACACTGCAACAGAAAGAGGGCACAGTCAGAGTATCTCTTCTCTCACCAAGCTAAACAGCAGCAGGTCAATGTAATAGAGCAATAGCAGATCAATACAGGTTTATGAGCTGATGTCTAAAAAGCAAAAGCACAAATGTAAAAATGAACTTGTTTCTTGCTTTCCAGTGTAACACCACTTTCCCCACATTGCATTCAAGTATTATCTTGCTGCTTCAGCCAGCTCCCACTCTAGCTGACCACAGCAAAACTAACAGCTCTTGTGACCTTCCTTGCCATATGTCAATTCAGATCAATTAAATTTTTGTACAAAACTATCCAGCTCAGATGAGGGGCACTTTTAATAGTTCTTGGGAAGAAGAACAAACAGCAATGCTAAGAAGGACACAGCATTTCCAGAAACTAGCAAAAATAGGAGAAGCTCAGAGAAGATCATCACACCAATGACCAGTACGAGATTTGACAGACCCGTTTTAAATGGAGGAACCATGGTAGCACACTCAGCTCATTGCTCCCCTTCAGAACAGGAATTCAGTAAATTATTTCTTTTCTCATCTTTAACTAAAGTTTGATTGAAACTCAAGCCTGCCCTTTCACTCACCCATGGCTTCACAGCCCAGTAGTTGAGTTTGAGAAGCACAAGTGGTTTTGTGCAGGGTTTGTGGATATATCCACCACGGGAGGAGGAACTATTTTTAGACATATCCTGATGCATCATTGTGTTTATGTAGAAAATTTAAAAACAGTTGGTTAGAGAAAATTTGACTTCTCTGTTAGCACATGAGTGAGAGCTGACTCACATTTTTTTATTTTCTGAGTGGGTCTCATCTACTGGAACCACTGTTTCCAGTAGTTGTATCTTGTACTTCTCACATCATCAATTCTTCCTCTGCATGTCTCTCCCACATATATTTAAACTTTTGAGTATCAAGAATAAGGGAAGTGGAAACACCCTATTCATTTCAGGATGAAAAATAAACCACTCTTTTGGCTTTAGAATCAGAACAGCAATTTCAGGATGTAGTTATTAGTCAATTAGCATCTCCCAAGTGCTTTGTGCAAAGGTTTTCTGGAAGACCAAAATGAAGCCCCAGCAAGCAAAGGCTACCATGATTTTATCAGAGAAGTCTTTGCTAAGCTATGCCAAATAAAGTAAATGCTGAGTGATCTTTAAGAGATAGGGTTTTTTCCAGTGTGATATTTTCACATGAAGATTAATACACTTGAGAATTTTGTAGCATCAGACAAGTAATTACAGAATCATACCCCTGGAAGCCATCTGAAGACAGTTTATAATGCACACTCCTATCCTAGGACCAGCACTAAATTTTTCAGTTCTCCAAAACCTTTATCTAGCCACTCTCATGTTCAGTGATAGAAATGACACCAATTTCCTAGGCAGTCTGGTCCCACTGATTCAGATTGTTACTATTAGTTTCTTTTTCTAAGGTCTATTTAAATCCAGTCCTTCTTCTAGATCCCACTGGCACAAGGACCAGAGTTTTCCTTCTCTCATTGCAACTTACTACTATGGAAAACAAAATTTCGAGTAAGAGGAAACATGATTTTTCTGAAAAACAAACACAGTGCTTGAGATTGCAACACACAAGGCACTTTTTTGGTTGTTGTTGTTGTTTTTGGTTTTTTGTTTTGTTTTGTTTTGATGTTTTCATGCATGTCTTTTCTCACTGGTTTTAGTCAAAATCATTATGAAGAAAAG
Source organism: Machaerirhynchus nigripectus (assembly GCA_013397975.1). Lineage (NCBI taxonomy): Eukaryota > Metazoa > Chordata > Aves > Passeriformes > Dicruridae > Machaerirhynchus > Machaerirhynchus nigripectus. Next base: position 51,605 of record VZRQ01010897.1, read on the forward strand.
CACTCTGTTTTTGTTGGTGTCTCAAAAATGGATTCCCAATCTGATTAAGCAATAAATCAGAAAAGGCAAACTATTCTCACGGGACTGAAATGCTGGTTTCTGGACCAGAATGGTTTCAGAAAAGCTAAACATTTCGATTTTTATCTGAACCAAGCTATGTGAGGCTCTCCCATCACTTGTTAGTAGTCTGGTTTTTCAGCTCCAGAGACTTCAGTTTAAGTCCTGGTTTAGGTCACAGTGAGGATGAGTTTGGTGGTTTGCATCCTAGCGGACTTCTGCCAACAGTGAAAAACCACCACACAATCCTGCACAACTGGAAAGCTCTGCTTAAAAGAAAGCCTGGACTGGAATATCAGAGGTCATTACAAGTCAGGACAGAAGGGTAATGTCACAGCTGCATGGAGAACTGGGAACAGCGTCTGACACAAAGAAGCCCAGGGACAAGCACTATACATTAGCTACTGGCCTAAACTGGGACATACTTACTGTTTGTCCAAACTCAACGAGTCTGTCAAACTCATTTTGAAACAATAACTTCACATATTATTCAAAAAAATCTGATGAGAACCTCATACTGAGCAATGGTGACAAGGAAAGCAATCTCAGACACTGCACTTTAAATTAAATGGTTTGGAATATGCTTTGCCATCATCCCCACAGAAAATAGCTGTTACAGAAATGATTTGTTGTACAAAAATTTTTCTGTATGAAAGTATATTAAAAAGTTTGATACTGTTGACCTCAAGGGAAATACAAAAAATAAAGGAAATAATAGAAAACGGTGAGGTGCAGATCAGAGTATGGATTTTACATTTACCATACTAAAAAAAAAAAAGTCTAAAGTAAAATAAAAAAATGCAAATAATGTCTTCCTCGCCTTTCACTCCAGTTGGCCTTTTCTCCTTCAGTCACACACGCAGGGAAAAAAGTTCTTGTCAGCTGCTCTGCAAGCACACAGACACAAAAAGAAGTAGAAGCACTCTTGTTTATAGGCAGATGTCAAGCACAGGCTTCTCAGTTCAGATGTTCCAAAGCTGCAGATGCCAAGTGAAAGAGCTCACTGCCCTGTAACCCAAATGACTAAGAGGATTTCCCACCAACTTTCAAAAAAAGTTCACAAGGGCTTTTGGAGTAGAGATGAAAAGTTTATTTCCCCAGTAGGAGTATCTGAGGAAAAACCAAATGGAAATGAACAGAGTTTTGTGCTGTGAGTGTGGATGTCACTTCAGGTACTGGCAGAAGGCTGGGAATTCAATCACCTGTGCTGGATTTTGCAGCTTTTATTAAATAAAACCAGAACAATTGTGCTTTTTTGCTGTTTGTTTTGCTACCACAGTTGCACTAGAAGCTTGTACGCCCCATGGCAGGGGGGTTTGAACTGTATGATCTTTAAGGTTTTTAAGGTCTAACCATTCTATGATTCTGTGATTTAGAGTACAACATAAATAAGTAAAAAACTTGTTTTCCTGAGTTTTTGGTCTGTCTAAAGTGAGGCTGGAGTCATGTGAAAAGTCACATGCATCTCAGCAGAATATCAGCCATGAAGAGGAAAGCTAGAGTGACCCACATAAAAAATGGGCTTGCACGCCAATCTTTCAATAAAATTTATTGAAAACATGGAAACAACCCCCATAAAAACTATGGCATTGGTTTATCATTCATTTGAAAATATGAATTTAAAGTATCTGTTTTTCTGATGCTATCACAGCTTTATCTATAGGTTATTTTTTGAAGAATTCAAGTTCAAAATACATTCCACCATGATAACAGTTTTCTCATACAGTGAAATCTACTGCAAAAGACAGTAACCCTAACAAACATGTTCTAACAATAGTTTTCTGTGGAGGCCGGTGGGCCCATAGTACAAGAGACTGAGCGGATCCCTTGGTGGGACCATCCCTAGGGAGAGACAGCCTCCCCAGGTTAGGGAGAACGAGAAGGCCTCTCCCAGGATGCTTTGTTGTGTTATGTTAATGTACCCCAGTTCCATTTCCTTGGTTGGCACATTGCCCTGCCCCCTTATACCCTCTATGTCCCTGCCCTTTGAGGTTCTCCCTTCCCCGCTCTCCTATTGGCCCTTGCTCCCTCGCCACTCCCTCAGAGTTTCCCCGCTGGCTCCCACACCCTAGCCCCACCTACGCACCGCCCCAGTGCCCTCAGATCATTGGTCCCTGATGCTCTCCCCACCCCATATTTAAACATGGACCCTCCCATGTTTGTCTCCTTGGTCCTTGGAACCCTTCACGTGCATGGCTGAAATAAGCCTCTCCCATGGAACCCTACACGAAGACCCTTCCCGTCTCTTTGCCGTCGACTTGTCGAAGAAGCTATCCGGTGTGTGTGTGTGTGTGCGCGTGAGTGCGCTGGCCCTGCCGAGCGGCTTCTTACCGGAGATGCTTTCGGAAGGTTGCGGCACCCACCATCCGCCCGCCGCAACAGTTTTCATCTACATTTTAAATTTCACATTATTGATATCCACAGCCCATAGCAGAATGTCAGCTGTGGAACTGGGTCAAAATCCCATTCTCCAGTCCCTTATGAAGGGGACGATAGATACTCAACTACATATCAGCTGAGGAGAGGTAGAAGAGTTTGTGTTCTCAGCAACAAGACTGACGGATTTATGGGAACAGTGAAATAAAAATTAATGTAAATGTAACAAGAGTTAAAAACCATACATTATTCTATTTTAAAAGGGAAACACAAGAAAGCAGACCTTTGTAAACAAATGATATGTCCTTAAAACAAAAGGCTCTTGAAAGCCTCTTCACAGCAAGAGTGAAGGTTCTACACAGTTCAAGTTCCGTGTTTGCTAATGTCCACCTCAGAAACATCAGGGACCAGCTTGATGCATTTGAAACCACTGATCACAATCCCATTAACTGCTGTATCAGCTGTGTGCACAATTTAAGAGCCTGAACTTAGCCAGGCCTCAAGCCTTCAAGGAGAGGATTGACCCCACCAGTGAGCTCCTGCTTCATAACCCCATTTAAAGCAATTTTTTTAATAATAAAAAGTAACAGAAGCCTTGATCCTTTTGAAGTATTCAGTTCCTCATAGTGACTTTTTCTGCAAGAATATAAATTACCAGATGGGATTTCTGCACCAAATTCCACTTCAGACAATAGCAGCTTGATGAAGACCTACATGCACCTCTGGGTTGAAATGCTATTGCCGATGTCTTGCTGGGCTGCCATTTTCAGCTTGGAAGTAGATATATTTCAGGAAGTGTAAAATGTTCTTGAGCATGTTCAGGACCTGCAACAATCTGTAGCATGTACTAATTGAATCAGTATGGTAAACTTCTGTTTGGAGTCCATTAAAGTCAAACTTACTAGAACAGCTGGCTTCCAAATACAGTACAAATGTAGATCGAATTCAATGATCAGATAATAAGATCAAAAACACAGAGGAAGTGCTTTCTTCCAAAACACATAATTAAATTGTAGACCTCACTGATACAGGAGGTTTTGGGATTGAGATAAAAAAACCCATTAGATAAATACAATGACAATGCATCTGTCAGTAGCTATAAAAAGCAGGAGTGCAGACTGAACCTCTGGCTGGAAGAGGCACCAAGAGAAGTATTTAAAGTAAAATACAAAATTTCAAGGGGATTCCTGTGCAGAGGCATGTTCTTTTTCCTCCGTTCCTGTTCAGGAGCAAGTCAACAACCAGAAAGGCAGCACACAGTGGTATGGAAAAAGTTGCATAAAATTGCAACCTCCCTCTTCCTTCAGTCATTACGGAAGTGCTAAGCTTTTTGCCTCCAGACCGTAGCTGTCACCTGAAGAAGGGTCATTGCAAGTGACAAGCTTTGTCTTCAAGACAGGAAGGGTTATGGCAAAGATTACAATTAGCCCCATCTTTACTAGCTGCACACATTAGGAGAATTGTCTTTAAAATACAAAGAGATGTGGAAAATAATTGGCTTTTCCTTCCCCTTGCTTATCAGTCACACCTGCAGCTGGAATCAATAGGAACAAATGGGATTGTCACTACTTAGGGCTTCCCCAGTAGCCAGAATGAGTAAGTTACACACTGTAGTCACAATTTCCTGGCTGCAGGGCAATTGTTTATTGATCATGTTATTTACACAACAGAATTCTGCAAAGGCAAGAGAAGTCTGGGTCTGCACATGAATTTGCTCAGATAAATACACCATCCTACTTCTTTGAAGCAACTTTTCTACTAAATTGACTCCCTGGGCCATTCCATAGAATCACAGAACCATTCAGGCTGGAAAAGACCTCCAAGGTCATTGAGTCCAGCCTGTGACTGATCCCCACCTTGTCACTCAGACCAGAGCACTGAGTGCCACGTCCAGTTGTTCCTTGGACACCTCCAGGGATGGGGACTCCACCCCCTCCCTGGGCAGTCCCTGCCAATGCCTGACCACCCTTTTGGTGCAGAAATTCCTCCTGATGTCCAACCTGACCCTCCCCTGGCACAGCTTGAGGCCGCTTCCTTTTGTCCTGTCCCTTGTTCCCTGAGATAAGAGCCTGACAGCCCCCAGATGCACCCTCCTGTCAGGGAGCTGTGGAAAGCCAGAATGTCTCCCCTGAGCCTCCTTTTCTCCAGGCTGAGCCCCACCAGCTCCCCCAGCTACTCCACATGGGACTGATTCTCTAGACCCTTTACCATATTCCTAATGTGTCATCATAGCTCTTTCAGAGTCAATGAGAAAAATCTATAAAATGTAACTCCACATATACTATTTCAGTGCAAACTGGATGCTGAAGTGTCAGATTAGAAAAACAATTAAGATTTTGTAGGCTTTACTCCCAATGATAAGAATGGCTGAATGAGCTGGGTGGGGAAGAACTGGAGCATTATGAGACTTGTGTTTGTCTTTCTGCAATTACAGGGGAGAATTTAGATGAAACCATTCTGCTGTCTGTGGCTTTAATGAAGACCACTTGCCGTGCCTAATCAAAAAAACAAAAAGTATATAGTTGAGATCCAAAAATATCTTGGTTTAATGACGCACACAGGCAGAAGTTTATAAGTGGGTAAACTTCCTTGCTGCACAGCCTCAGTGCACCTGTGCAACAGCTGGGTTTAATCTGTCGAGGACTGTATTTTAGGAGCCATTGCCGGATTTTAGGCTGGAAACAGAATAGTGCCCCACCCAGCCATGTTCCAGTCCACAAACTACTTTTAACATTTCAGCGAGGGTAGGACAATTGTATTCTGTGGGTTAAAGAAATCCAGGGATGTTCTACATGTTGTTGGGTGTTTAAAAAGAAGAAAAGAAAGAAAGAAACAAAAAAAGAGGGCAGTTCAGCCAACAAGAAAACAACCTAATCATCTGGTCTGGTGCAGCAAACAGAACATCTAGACTTACCAATAAATATGATTGATACTTGTGCTACATTCATTACAGAACAGTATGGACAAACAGGATTCTGATCAATACCAGCTAAGTTTATAATTTTCACAGTTTCATTAGAAGTAAGATCTGCACTTCTTACACATCTTTCAGCAGTTACATGTATTAATAGTCTGCACCAACAAACATACAGACATAGACATAAAGATCAAATACTCTGTCCAAGGGCCAAGCACAAATAACTATCAGCCAAACGACAGAAGGGTAAATAAACAAGGCTCTAAAGCCTACAGGCTTTCCCAGCAGTGATTTAGGAGACCTATCTTTGGACACTTTTTCCCTCCTCCCCCTCCAATCATGGGTAAAATCTTGATACCACTGACCTAAGTGGAGCCAGGTTTTTAACTGTTAGCCTTGCCATACACATCCATCTGTTAAACAGATGGTATGAGATCAGGGTATGATCTCATACCTTCTCAGGCACAATATCAAACCCCAAAGCATCTAGAGAAAAGGATCTGCATGTGACAAGACCACCTCAGCACCACTGCTTCACCACAAAGACAAGAGCTCTCTTTTCCAAACTTGCAGAAGGCAGGTTTTTCAAAAAGGACCATAGAAAGGTTGGTTGCCCTGCTCTGTAAGATCTGACACGGCAGGACACTATTCCTAAGGCTCGACACACTCCTTGATACACTGCCCCTTCTCCCTTCTTTTTTTGAAGTCACTTTTCTAGCATTGAAGATTGCTGGACTGAAAAGTGAAACACATAATAAAATTAACCAAAATTATTACTGAAAAAATAAACCCTCATTAACATGGTGATTAAACTGTCAATTTATGGCCATCTGGCAAAGGTATTCCACCAACAGTCAATCTAGTCTACTGATGCTTCCTACCCATTCAGAAGCTAATGTAGCATCTCAGATTTGCTACCTGGCAATATTCTGTTCTATAAATCACAAAATCATTTAGACTGGAGAAGATCTCTAAAAACATCCAGTCCAATTGTTAACCTAACACTGCCAAGGCCACCACTAAACCGTGACCCCAAGTGCCATACCCATCACTTTTAAATATGTCCAGGGATGATGACTTCACCATTCTCTGGGCAGCCTGTTCCAATGCTTGACAACCCTTCCTATGAAGAAATTTTCCTTAACGGCCAACTGAACCTCCCTTGGCACAGCTTGAGGCCCTTTCCCCTTGTCCTGTCTCTTGTTATTTGGGAGAACAGACTAATTCCAATCTGGCTGCACCCTCCTGCCGGGGAGTTGTAGAGAGCGAGAAGGTCCTCCCTGAGCCTCCTTTTCTCCAGGTGAGCCTCCCCCCAGCTCCCTCAGCTGCTCCTGATACTCCAGCCCCTTGCCCAGTTCCCTTCCCTTCTCTGGATACGCTCCAGCCCCCCAATGTCTTTCTTGTAGTGGGGAGCCCAGAACTGCCCATGGGATTTGCAGTGCCTCAGCAGTGCCAGAACAGGGACACTTCTCCTTTCTATCAGCTACAGATCAGCATCCTCTTGTCTGTGGCCCATCTCATACAAAGAGAAGCTGCTCCTCTCAAGGGACTGATGAAAACTTGCTCCACAAGCCGTGACATTCCATTGCTTAGACATCCATCAAGGGCTGGGACCCTGGACTGCGTTTCTTGTTTTGGGACCTAATTATGTGTCATCATACTCAAGTGCCACCGTAACCACAGAAATTAAGAATTCTCCTGAGTCCAGTGACCAGGACCAAGCTCTGGGAGAAGCTCTGTTTTACATAAAAAAGATCATGCAAGGCTGAATGAAGTGGGAACACTTGCTGTTCATTTTAATGAGTGAGAGGGAGGGCACCTAGCTGTTTTGCTGAACTGGAAAATCAACTGTTTGTTTTTTGAGAGGAGGGCACCTATAAGTTTTGCTGAACTGGAAAATCAACTTTTCACAAAGCCCCTAATCAACACAGGGTTTCATGTTGAATACAGATGGAGAAACCCCCCCATTGTATTTCGCATTTTTTTCCTTAGAAATACTATTATTTTCTTCCTCTGTTCCATTTTTTCCTGGGAATTAGCTTCACTTACACGAACCTGAAAGTTTGAGCTTAGACACTTAGAGGAGCAAGGTGAGATTCCTAATCCCCTAGTGCAGTCACTCTATGGAAATAAGAAAACCTTCTCATTTTAAAGATTTATCAGTGAGTTTCAATTAATCAAGCACAAAAGAAGGATCTCAGCCTTCATATAATTTAGTGCTAGAAGGAAAAGCACTTTACCAGACACATGCATTAAAAAATAAAAAAGTAAGCAAAACCCCAACCCTTTGCCCAAATAAACCAGCAGATTTCTGAGTTGTTGAGACTGTGGGGTGAGGAGACGATGCTGAATTCCCGTGGTGTGAGAATATGTGTACACCAATTACATTTTGAAACATACAACTCATGGTATTATTTGGAGGACGAAAGTTTCACCACAATAGAATGTGAGAGGGTCTTTCTGTCAGTGACAAGCCCTTTCACATGTCTTTGCCCTGAAAAGAAAGGAATGCCAGCACACTAAGTCACTTCTGCTTCTCCTGTCACCATATTTTTCTTTCCCATGCTCATCTCGGCCAGCTGTGACATTGTCCCAGCTCATCTTTATTTGAACAGCTTGATGGTATTCTGAAGCAGCAAGGTGGCCCTGCCAGGCAATTCCCATCCTCGTCCACAGCTCTTGCTGGTCTTGGCCACATTTCATCACACAGATTTACACGGACAGACAGACAGCTGCCTGACTTACAGACGGATAGGTGGTGGATGGTAGAGCTCTAAAAGTAAACTCAGACTCTAAACTTCATTTGTTCATGGTTTAGTTCTTCTCAAGGGCTTCAAAGCACAAATTAGCATGTTTTCTCACAAGATTTCCGTAACAACAAGCTCTGCAGAGATTCCTTTTGCACAAATTCCCAAGACGCAGCTTCAACACAGCTTTATGCAAATCTCATTTTTAAATGGCAGCCCTGATTCTTCTACTCACCTTTGCTTTCATGAAGCAACAAGAGATTCTGACAATTGACATTGGGGTGTTCACCATATGTCAGCTGTGACTCCTATATTACCATGCTATTTTTTTTCTCAAATATTTATCTTAACAATACCCCTGAATGGTTAAGAAGCATTTTGAATTTCCCATCTGTAAAACAGGAATTAGGGAACCTTCCCCAACAAACAATAAAAGGCAAAGTCTGAACATAAGTATCCAAGGTCCTCAAGGTGAAATTTGGACTCAAAATCTGAGCACAGTTTTCTCAAACGCACTGTCTAGACAAAACATTTTTCAGTAAAATACCAATAAGTAAGTAATATAAGTAATAATAAGTAATGTAAGTATGAGTAATAATTATTAAGTAATAATTAGGTTTTCCCACTATACTTGCACAAGACTGAAACCTTCTCATCAGAAGAGGGAGGTTTTATTCTTATCTCATGGAAAAGCCTGCTTGGGAATTACATACTAGGAGGAATCTTTAGGTCTAAATTCCTTTAAGGAATCTGAGCATACCAAGAACATGCTTCCTATGTTGAGTTCAATCTCAACTGACTTTGTTTTCAGCATCTAAAGAAAATGTATTCAAATTTGTTCAGTTTTATCTGAACAGGAGACACTGGACCTGTTTGGGTTGATTAATTGTTGATGGGGCAAGGACTGCATTGACCTGAGGAAAAAAAAGCTGCCAGCCTCAGAACATAAGGCTGCATTGCCCAGAAGACACAGGCACTGTAGGGATGGAGCCCTAAGTGATAGATTCTCTGGTCACAGGCAGGTGTAATAGCACGTGTTACTGACCCAAAGTTCCCACCATCAGGATGCTCCTTCCCAAGACAGGAGCCAGAACTCCTGTAGAAAATTACTCCCAGATTATTTGCATCTACTCAGACCATTGCATTCACTATGTAAAAATCCTGATTGGCATTAAGAAAAGCAGATCACTTTGGCCAAGACCTCCCTCTTGCCAGAAGTGACAACTCTGTCTCTCAGCTCCAAGCCTTGCTCTCAGCTCTGCAGCTCAGTGACAACTGTGTCTCTCAGCTCCAAGCCTCGCTCTCAACTCTCCAGCCCCTCGTTGTGCCATAGGTTCAGTTGTGATGGAGGTAAGTTGTGTTGGCAACCACCAGCCCGTACCATTGTAATCCCTGTGTAGCTGCTCAGAACTCTAAGCCTCTCCACAGCACCGAGCCTTCAACCAAAACAAATTGTTTGTTTCTTTCTAACCACAAGAAGAAGTCTGGTTTCATTGTTTTCTTTGGCTATGTTGCCTGACTAAAAACATGCTATAATGCTAGGAACTCCATGCAGCCCCCTCTGGAGCTAAAGCCATAGAGTTGCAGTTTACAGTTCTCACTGACAAAGCAAAATAATTCAAAACTGCTTTCGTGGCCATGGCACTCACCAAGCAAGCCTTCTTTGCACCACTCACTTATACACTGAACTCCCCCACGAGTGTGAAGGTGAAGATACTCGATGAAGGGGTTTGAAGGATGGCATGAGAAAGGGTTTCCAGGGACCTGTAGTGCACAACATAGGAATACTTAAACTAGTAAGGGAATGGAATGCCACCCAGCTGGCACAGCGTGTGGCTGCTCAGGTGTCAGTTCAGCCCGTCCACAGCACCCAAGTCTCCTTGGCTCACCCTAGGCTGCACAGCAGTTTAGGCTTTCCACAGACAAAATGATCTGCTTCACTCCTCTGACAGCAGCTTGGGAACAGAAAGAGAAATTATAACATTTGGAAACATTATTTTCCAAGTTCACACTCCTCCTGGTTACAATCCTCCTTGTTCTTCATACTCTGCTCACTAATGCTGCTGCCTTTGCCTCCACAGTCCCCAGCTCCCTGGCACATCCCCTGCTGTAAAACACAGCCACCAGCAGAAACTTGTGATAAGCCTCAGTGTGGGTCCAATCTCGCAGTTAATAGAGACAGACAAAAACTACACTGAACTGGGACAAATCCGTAAATTAAACTCCCCATCTTTTGTATCATCTAACAGTATGTCAGAAGACCATAACACAGTCTAAAAGAGGGTAAGACAATGTGGTTCCCTGAGACTGGGAGGGACTGGAGCCAGTGACCCAGGAGGTCCCATCTCTTCCCATGCTCTTCTTTTCCTTCCATGCTCCCTTCTTGCTGCTACACATCTAAATTTAGGCTGTAAACTAATTTTAACTGTAAGGGGCATGGGGTTGACTCTTTTGAGTGTCTGACACACTGTAAGAGCAGGGTAACTAAAACACAAATGCTTATGTAAATCCATCTTTGATTTTGTAATCAATTTACTTCACTAATTTGTTGCAGGGATTGGCTGAAGTAACGTGCCAGAATTTTTACAGCCTCTCTGCCATAAAACTGACAAGCGTAGGTTTTCTGGTTTTGTTTTTACTTCCTTTCAAGTGTAATAACTTCCCTTTTCATAAAATGCCAACATATTCTTTTAAAACTGTCAGGCTGCCATCAACCTGGTCATGATCCAGTGCCAGGCCATAGCTAGACAAGATGAGTTACAAGGTAATCTTTTCTCTGCCAAACAATACAAAGATACTGGCACCTTTCCTCACGGCTGCAAATCAGCTCAAAGGGCCACAGAAATCAGAAACCCAAGAATTACTTCTTCCTCTTTCTGGGGTTTGCCTTGCAAGGAAAGTGGTGTTCTGCAGGGAATCTAATGTTTTCACTAATACCACGCTGGCTTCTTCCCTTTCTCCAGTCCTTTTCCTCCACAGAAGTCCTGGATATAATTTTAATGAAATTGAGGACGCCCTCCCCCTCTCCAAGTTATACACTGGATTCCTGAAGACTGGTTTCAAGGAAACGCTACTCCCGAGGTGAAATGCAAAGCAGCTGCACAACTTTGGCAGGGGAGACTGCACAAATGCCACCAAAAAGTGAATCACTGCCTCAGCCTAACTGGAAGTGTATCAATATTCCTACTCAGGAAGGTCATGCGGCAGTGGAGACCATCTCTTACATCATGTAGAAAAAATAGTACAAAAGGACACAGAACCAGAGGATGGACCCCATTTTTTCATTTGGCTGACACAGAAAATGAGGCTTTTCAAAGCTTCTCAGCTGGTAGTTTAATACACCACCACGGTCAGAATTTTAAGAGAGATCTTTAAACCAGTGGTAGTTTCACATGACTTCAAGACTGCACCTACATTCTTTACTGCTATAATCCCTCCAAATTTGCTTTTAAATGATTTGAGATGTATGTGGATGGTACCAAACTTCCACCTCCTTCCTCCATCTCTCACTCGGATATTCAAAGGAGGGCACACCACCCTCTTAATTTAATAGCTCTGGAAGGACATCAAGAATTGTGATGAAGTGTCTCCATGCAGGACTTGCTGGGATAAATGCAGAAGCATCATGTTTGCACATGCAGAGACCAGGAAGGGATTGTAAGAAGATCCAGTTAGTGCTTCTGGGAGAATATTCTTGTTTTTAAAAAATATTTTTAGTTTTATGACCATAAAGTATACAGTCAACCTAGAGACATTAGTGCATCAATCCTTCCTCATACCATTTTGTTGCACAACACAGTAATTATGTTTTGCCAAGCTGAGGAAAGTTCACCTGGACACTGACTGGAGTCAAGCTGGTTTTCATTTTGCCTACATGGCACCACTGGGAACAGAAATTCCAGGAGCCAAACCCTGCCTTCAACTCAATGTGGACAACTCCCTGTTTTCAATAAGGCAGAACAACGCTAAGTTAAAGGCAGGATTTGCACCCACAGTAGCAAAATAGTTAAAAATACCAAGACATATTCAAAACTGAGACAGCCAAACACTCCAGCAATGCTTGCAGCAATAAAAGTATAGATATTAATTTCGTTCACAACAGCAAGCATATAAGGATATATTATCAGGTATTTGCTGATAATGGTGTGTTATGGACTGATAATGGTATGGAGGAAAGGTGAAATTTTTTCAGAATGACTTCTCAGAGTAGAAATGGCCTCTGCAAAGCATTGAATTAACTAATATATTAATGATATTTATGGTTATAATTACTTGGTATCAGAACAAATATCCACATATGGTACCTTCAAAAAAGCCCATACAACTCTAGTATCCATCACACACATCCTTTTTGAAAACTGGAACTATCATTGGAATTTAGACAGCCTTGGGCTCTACACAAATGACTTAGCAACACACAATAGCTATTTATCAGAGAATTCCAGCAAGGTATTATCTTTGGGAAATGTGAATAAGAATTTCCAGAAGTAGGTTACAGGTCCCCAGACTGGTAAGAGCACATAACTCCAGTATTCACAATTCCAGTGTTTGCACCTTTTAATCCAACACAACGTATCATTGCAAAGGTAACGTTTGCCGTCATGTTAGAAATCCCAACCCCCCATGCATGCAGTATTAGAGAGACGGTAGTTGAATATCAAACACACTGAATTTTAAGGTATGAAGTTTGGGACAGGCACACAGGAGATGACAGGAAAACTTTCACAATACTTCAGCTCAATTGTTCCGGAAGCATGAAAAGAATGATTAAAGAAAATAAAAAAGAAAGGTGACATAGCTCACTGAAAGCATGAAGTGATTTAGGAGTTTGTCTAGTTCTGCTTAGGAAGCCAAATGAACCACTCACCAAAGGAAAGTGATATCCAGTAAGGAAAGGAAATCAGATGAATACACAATTTACACACCGTCTAGATAAGAGATATTTACCTTCAGATAACTTTAGATTCAACTAGTGAAATCAAGTATTTCCGGTCTCCAAAACTCTTGTGACTTAGACCAACATCCTTATAGCTCTAATCCATGTAGTCAGAGATTAAAAAAAAGTAGAAAAAGAAAATTAAACAGATCTTGAGGTACCTACACTCCAACTCAATCTGTTACTGGATACACAGCAAGATAAGGTACTGTCAATAAGGAAGTCCTCAGGCAATCTTCTGCCTATAGAACACCCCAAACAAAGTAGTCCTCTTTTTCTTGCTCAGTATATTTAATTTGAAATGTTTAACTAGAAAATGGGGTTAGATTAAAAACAGATTTCCAGGGAGAGCTGCACTTCAGCTGCACTCCAAAGCTCAGTGCAAAATATTAGACATGCAAACCATGATGATGGAGAAACCAAGTTTCCACTCTTAAATTTATATAGCATAATTAGCAACAAATCTACTCAGAAAAATATTTTAAATATATTTTGGTGGTTAAGCAGCACTTTCCTATCTGTTGACATAATCATATTCTTTACATCAAATCCAACTTCACCCAAGAGCTGCTTTTTGACTTAAGTCTAGTAGTATAAAAGCATATTAAAACTGATGGGAAGTTGAATTTTACATGTGCTTCAAGACATCTTGAAAAAAGTGGTAAAGGTTGTCTTGGTGCTATTGGAACCCAGTTTCTTTGCTAATACATGGAAAGCCTTTCAAGGTTTCACTAAGGAGCAGCATTTAGGTTGGAAAAAACCCTTATGACCCTTGAGTTCAACCACTTCTCCCAATCTTTCTTTTTTCCTTCCTTCTGTTTCCTGGAAAGCAACAACATACCAGCATAATACTTGTCAGTGGATCATGTAAATAAAATGAAAATGTACCTGCTGGATCTCAGTGGGTCAGGAATCAGCACCAGAATCATTCTCCTCTCAATCTCCACAGCATGGCCTATCGTAATGCCACAGAACTCAGGAGAACAAGCCCCCATTTTACACACTGTGCAACAGCCTCGAGGTTTTTGGACAAAGGCATGTGGACAGGTGTGAGACAAAAGGGAGAGCCTGCAGGTGTGTCCTACCAATGAGCCCAACACCCCTTCTAGGTGCAAATTCAGGTAAAAGGAGCACTGGTTTGATGCCAAAGCTCTAATAACATACCGAGTCAATAACTAAGCAAAAAGACTGATCTCATAAAAGACCAATCTAACTCCTCTCTTAAGTAAAGGACTCACTCTTCTTAGGAAAAACCACGTGCTGTTGGATTTCTAGAGAGTGAGCATTATTATGGGCAAGGATCTAGGTGCTGTATGCACCTAGAAGTAAATTTGGCTCTTGCTTCAGAGAACTTCCAAATAAAGAGGTCAAGAGAGAAGATACAGATTCAGGCAGTCAAAAGACAAAAGGGATGCAGGGACAAAGAACAGCCTTGTAAAAGTACCTGCAACAAGCTGTAGACAAAACTGTATTTGCAGGCATTCTTGAGGTGCAGGTTCATGGAATATTTTGAAGGAAAAGAACATAACATGATTTTTTGTAACTATAGAAGAATCCTCTAATATATGAACAGCATCAGTAGAAGGGAAGCTTGGCATATTCAGCATATGGCAGTGCATCATTTTTAAATGAAAAATAATAAAATAGCTCATGAAATGTTACCAACATACCTTGAGCACAAGGTGATATTTTAAAATTATCTGTATTTGTTTTGACATTTCAGTATTTACTATTTACCTACTCTTGTACATTAGCGTTGAACCAATCTGACTTTATTTTAACAGGCAGGACTTTATTAACACTCTAAAACTTCAAGTTTCCTCAAAAATGCCTTCAACATGCAATTTGGATGACAGCCAGGTGTGAAAAGCCACCTCTAACTGAGAAGTACTGAGAAATGGAATGAACTTTGGCATGGAGAATATTTAAAGTTCAGTTATTATGAAAATACAGCAAACATGAAGAGTAGATGGTGTGCCACAGGGAAAAGTCTTACACAGGTTGATTGCCTAATCTACATTTCTTTCGTGGACTCCTAATCATAACATACTGGTGAGTAAAGAGGTGCCAGTGCTGCAAGTTACATTCACACACCAATACAAACTTTAACTGTATTTAAGATATATGCATTAAAGAAGAAACAGTCCCATGGTAATCTCATAGTCTACCTCAATCTCCCTACCCCAGGCACCCCACAGCTAGCAGGGGATCACTTTCTGCAACACAAATAGGAGTGGGAAAAGACTAAATACACTTTGGAACATTTAGCTAGTAACTTTTTAAAAAGAGGTTTATCTTGAATGTGCATCCCTTTTCCCCTCAATGCTGGACCAGCATGGCTGAGCTCACATCAGCTCCAAGGGTAGTTGCAAACCTTCACGACCATGTTTTGCCCTGGATTGTTTGCTTCAAAGAGAATTTAAAAAAAAGAAAGAAGAAAATAGAAAAAGCAAGGACGGGCACAGAACTAACACTGTCCTTTTCCCTCCTGCAGCTGAGCAAGACCAAGGCTTAGATTCTTTGCAGAAATCCTCTAGAGGAGAAATAATGAAATTTTGCTCTTCACAGGGGTATCATGGCCATATTTTAGGAATGGTATCAACAGGAGAGGGAAAGTGTTCTCACAACTAAGTGCCTTCCTTGCGTTCTTTCCCAGCATTCACAGGACAGAAAAAACCCCCAAAGAAAAATAACTACCCTGCCTCACCTTGTCATGATTAATTACAGAGTTAATCAAACTGGAAAGGCCACACAACCCAATTTAATTAGAAATTTGGAGAGAAATCACTTTTTTTTTACTGCTTCTCTTCCACTGATTTTTAGGCAGGGGGAGAATAATCAGAAATTGTCATTTTCTAACTGCATGGACAGGCAAAAGGACAGGAGGAAGAAAGGTGAGATCTCTGGTGAATGGCAGGAATGAACTAAACACCTGTCATATTAACTAGAAAGAAACCTGCTATCTACTGAAACTCTGCTGAGCAGCGTATGACCCCACTTACACAAAGCTTGAATTACAGGATATTTGTTGTAACAAACAGAAAAATCCAAGGGAACCCAAGCCAGGGGTCAGGCTGGGCAGTCAGGCAGGGCAATATGTCACAGCTCTCTCCCCAAGCTGACGACCTTTCCCCGGTGCAAAGACCAGCCCCGCCAAGGAAACATGTGCGGTTTGCCTGGCCAGTCTCCTTTTTTTCCCTTGGCCACAAGGCTAGGAGGAAGGCAGTTGTCCTGCTGCTCATCCCATAGGAAGCTTCAGACAGGGGAAAGGGCAGGCCTGTTGATGGGAAGAAACTATGTAATACACATAAAGAGTCAGTGGATAGTGGCAGACGAGGCATGAGGAATGTCCTCGCTCCTTTGCTGTCCTTCCCCTGCAAGACAAGGAAATTACAACAATGCTGTAACCATTTGTGCAACGTGAAAAATCCTTTCTTACCATTCTGAGTCTCTAAATGATCATCTGGAGAAAGCTTCCCAATGACCAGTCCTCAGGTCCTTACAAGAAGCATCTGGGGAACTTATTACCTCATGCACGTGCAGGACAGTTCTGGGCTCCTCAAGACAGGAAAGACCTGGAGCTCCTGGAGCAGGTCCAATGGAAAGTAACAGAGGTGATGAGGGGACTGGAACCTCTCCCTGATGAGGAAAGGCTGAGGGAGCTGGGCCTGTCCAGCCTCAAGAGGAGCCCCAGCTGAGAGGGGCCCTCAGCCCTGGGTGTCCCTGTCTGCAGGGAGGGCTCTGAGCAGGGCCCAGGCTCTGCTCCGTAGGCCCAGCCATGGCACCAGAGGAATGGGCAGGGACTGGTGCCCAGGAAGTTCCACCTGGACAGGAGGCAGAACTTCTTCCCTGGGCAGTGCCTGAGCACTGAACAGATTGTCCTGAGAGGGTGTGGAGTCTCCGTCACTGGAGATATTCCAGAACTGTCTGGACACAATCCTGTGCCATGTGCTCTGGGATGGCCCTGCTGGAGCAGGGAGGTGGGACCAGATGAGCCACTGTGGTGCCTTCCAGCCTTGCTCAGTCTGTGACTTTGTGACAGGTCTAACATGGCTAGAAGCCCCAAGATTGCCCCAAGGAGCAGAGGGCATGCACTCACTCCTTGGAATCCAGCCTCTCGCCTGTCATATTTCATGGCTACTTGATGAGAAGTAAGGCCACAATTCCCTTATAAACCAGAAACAAAGCTCATAGCATCAGGAGTATTACAGCAAGGCAAGAATGGTAGGAAAAGGGAACATGCTTGGTGATTCCTTAACATAAAATCCCAGCTTACAAAAGTACTTCCTAAGTGCCTGCAGGTCAGGCAAAACAACTGGCTAACACAATATCCTGCCTCTAATGGTATCCAGTAGCAAATGCCTGGGTAGATGTGTATGAGAAACACAGAAAGAATAAAACAATTCTCCTTGAGATGTTCCTTCTCAGCTTCTAGCAATCCCAAGTATTATGGGGAGGTAGAGAAAAAGAAGATCATATTCCTGCTGATGTCTCCATGGACCTATGCAAATCACCATCCTTGGGTGCCTCTCTTGCCTTACCCTTTCCCCCACCTTTCTCCTGCTCTTTACACTGGAGCACACCTGAGCAAAGGGCTGCCTTGCAGTGCATATGAATGACACTCAGGGCCATCTCAACAAGGTTTGCAGAAGCAATTGTAGGAAACCCCCCATCCTCATGTTCTGCTTCTGCATTCAAAACCAAAGGGATGATAGATAAAAGCCCTCAATATGTAGTCCCTCCTCGTTTTTTCTACCAGAAAAACAGAGGAACTGAAAACAAATTCTTTTTGCGACTTTCTTCCTCTCCATACAACATCAACAGCATAGAACAAATTCAGAAATTAGGCAGGAATACAGCGGATGCCACATAAGAGCTACTGCTGCTGCCTTTGCAAGCACTGGGGGTGACCCATTGGAGAACTAAGATAGCAGAGAAGATGGAAAGGCCAGGCACTGCTTCCCACAAAGAAACTGCATATGCTATAATTAAACTAATCTTAGAAATTGATTGAAAACTCTTTTGAAGGCCTAGTTAGTCTTAGGAAGCAATGGCATATATAAGCCACAGCCTTAGTGTAAACTACTTGCTTTCCAATGTATTTGGGTACCATTACCAAAAGTGGATGCATACAGCTGAATGATAGAACAACTATAATTGAGGGGAAAATTTGGCCTGGTCTCAAAAATCAAGCTAAAATTATAGTTACATCCATATTAAGTAGGAAAAAACCCCCCAATCATTAGTTTCCTAGCTGAAATCTCTTGCTGAAAACACACTTTAAAATCTGATACTAAACAGTCCAGCCATAGTCCTGATACAAAATACAGTACTAGAGATGACACACTAGGAAAAATAAAACAAAATTAACATACCAATGTTTGTGGCTGGACCACTGTACCATTACTGGCATTTTGCTTATGTAGTGATTCCATTGGTGTTTTGCATTACAAGGCAAAACCATAGGTTCCCCTTCTAAGAAAAGAATTGCTTAATGTGCCAAATGGTACATCTGGAGAGAAGTACTGCCAGCCTGCAACGATAACAACAAAAATAGATTAATCCAATGCTTGCTGGCTAGGTTTCTAAATGATGATGCTCCTCACAATATTCCTATTAGGAATCATATTTTGGTAATGTATTACCTAAAGCTTTCAGGATGGAAAGCATGTTCAATCCACTACTCTATGGCTTTTTATTTTTCTGGCAAATCCGACAGCTGCAGGGGAGATGACTGTGGGTTTGGTGAGATATCACGTATTATTAGTGCTTTGCTTTAGCTTTTTAATCAAATTATTCTGGGACCTTTCACTGTCAGAGACACTATCAGGCACAAAAATTGTTTGATCTTCAAATGAGTAATTTAAAATGAAGCCTTCTGCCTGATAGTGTGGGTTAAGTGTCATGTGGTATTTAAGGCTGAGCACATGTATAAGGGAAAACAAGTAGAAAGGACCTACTAGATCACACATGATACATTATAATACGTGTTTCCAAAGCCTATTTCACTACTACCACATGAAGTCTAGCAGGCCCTTACAAGCAGTGACCTTGCTACTTCTTTGCGAGGTTCCTGCACAAATCAAGCTTCTCCTGGCAATGGGCTTCCTGCAGGAGAGGCCTCAGTGCCCCGGGTCTAACTTGATGCACGGCTCTGCCTGGCTGAAAGTCTATGGCTGTGCAACTCCTCGTGAAAACCTGCAGTGCAGCAGACCTCAGCTGAAGCCTTAAATTATGCCTCCTTTTAACAGTGTTTTCTTCCTGGCAATTTCACTGAAAGAAAGAAATCCCGAGCATTTTAGACTCCAAAGACTCAAGTTTACACAGAATGATACAAACCATAGCCAGATCTGCTGATTTAACCCCAGTAACACAAACTACAACCTCTGCCAGCAGAAGGAACACAGCAGATGTTGTTGAAGATGCTACTGCAGTAAGGAATATGACTAATTCAGGGTAGGTTCAAGACATCACCAGCCCCATCTGTCCCAGTAGACAAGGCAGGGATATGGAGACGCCTCAGAGCAAGGCTCTGCTTTGTGACAGCTGTGCCAAACCATCCAAGAGCACAACCAGGCAGAGGTGCAGCTGTGTCAGAAGCTGGAGGAGCTCTCTGGTTTTGAGGTTTGTAACAGTCGCTGCATTACAGAAGGCCATCCAAAGAATATGGGTGATTTTTTTTCCACTAAAGGTGAAAGGTTTTCCAACTGAGTACCTCCCTGATTTGGAGGCTCCAGGCACGCTTTTGAGAGCTTCTGGAAAGTGGCCTACCTTATAGATCTTGGAGGAAAAGTTGCTCAAAACATTGTTCTGGAGTTGCGCACAACCAGTCTGAAATAGTCTGTGGATCATTTTAAATACTCAGTAGAAAAAAAAGGGTGATTCCTTTTTCTAATTAATATTTTGTCCCCCAAAAAATTCTAGAGGGCAAACTGAGATAGCTGAGACAAGATACTTAACAGGGCAGTAGAAATGTTTCAGGAATGACACACCAGTGCATGTGACAATATAGACATAACACAGGTGAAATATTTGAAATTCTGTAAAAATCCATGGGTCATTATTACACTCTACTTAGGGCTGGAGGGGTGAGAAAAGATGTGGCTCTCAGGGTTTCATCCTTCTGAAGTTATCTTTATGCTGTAAAATTTCTTGTCAGCTAGAACAACGACACTGCAGGATAGGGTTGGGGGAACTGCTGGTTTTGAACAGCACACGGATGGCCCAAGTTGCCCAAACCCCTGCCAGTTTGGGTGTATGGGACAGTGCTGTAGACGTCTACTGGGGAGGTACACTACTCCAGACTTCAACTGGGTAATCACCACCTCCCATAGTATCAACAAATACTGAAAAATACAATTAAGCCCAAACTGAACTTCTCAAAAGTCTCCATTCATCCTCTCCCCCACTTGGACAAATTGCCAACTGCTTCCATGTTCCATCATGTGAAGAATGTAAAAAGTTTTGACATTTACCAGTGCTTCCTAAAACTGAAAGCACCTCCTCATAAACTATTTCAAAGACAGACTTGAAGGTTGCAAAGGAGTCAAGTTTGGCAAACTCACCTGTCCTCCAAATATATTGACATTTTTCATCTCACACAGCAGTTCCTTTATTTTCCCAAAGATTAGAATTTTTCCATTCCAGTAGGTATTTTCCAGGATTGCTCTTTAGTTCCTTCCTGAAGAAACATGTTTGAAAATTGATCTTATCCAAGTTATTTCCTTCTCTGACATAGAATATTAATGGAAGTTTGAACAATGAATTCAGAGCAGCATGCCTGTCACCAAGGGGATGAGGAGTGCCTACAGTTAGACACAAGCTATGGAACTTTCCAAACAGCTTTGGAGGGCTGATGTCTACAAAGTCTTACATTATTTGTTTACTTTCAATGCCCAGACTTGTGTTTCATTGTATTGAACAATCAGCCCTGAAGTCTTCCTAGTGGCATTCAGCATGTGTCTCTTATTTTTAAGTGTCAGACATCAAATCTACAAGCCTAGCTCACACAACACACATAATGAATTTTTGCCTAACTTACTTTTATGCAGTGAAAACATTGTTTTTCCTGAAAAACAATGTAATAGCAAAAGAACAAAGTTCACAGTGAAAATGGTGTGGCATGGTTTTATCCTGTGATAACAAAACAGTTCTTTAATATTTAACTTTTACAATAACAGCTGAATTAGATACATGCTTTCAGAGACACAAACTGTTTCAAGCCTGGCTGCTTCACAGATGGTGGATGCAGAGATTAAGTGACTGCCTAAAAGTAACACAGGAAGTCTGCGGCAAAGTCAAAAACTGATCCAAGAACTCCCAGCTCCTCTCCATTCTGTGCTCCACAGGCTATTGTGCCTTCTGATTAGTGCTATTATTTTGTACCTGTATATAGTGTTTGCCCTCACCTGGCTTTGTCAAAATTGCTCTCAATACCATTAAAAAACACCAGCTCTCACCTCCAACAACCCCCATGTTCGGCCTCACAAGTCCTAACCCCCCTTAAAGCTGAGGGAAGGTCCAGGAACATCTCCCAGCACAGCTCCCAGACACACAGCACTGACGTCCCATCTCTCTCCCATCCTACGAACACAACCCCACAGACCCCCCACCTCCTCACAGCCTCCTGAACAATCTGCCTCACAATCTATTTGCCAAACCTGCAAATCTGGCAGCATGGTGTGCAAAGTCTCATCTGCCCATTAATTTCTAGAAGGAAGCTGTGGCTCAGGAACCCCTTTCCTATCCAGTCTGGGAGGCTCACGCTCACCTGCTGCCCAGCAGCTCCAGCTGTAGGAACAAGCTGCCACTGCTCTTGGAGGCACCTTTGCATGTATATTTTTGCAGAGCTTCAGTTCCTGTGAAGATAACCCCAAAGCCTTCACCTTTTATTTGGGATAACTGAGAACATGGAAACTGAAAGACTGTATGGGAGGGATTCAGAAAAATACAAGCAGCTGTTAACCACTCGTGTTACTGCATGTTAGTGGGAAATAAACAGGAGACATGTGCCATCAAAAACCTCCCAGATGTGATTTGTCCAGAACTGCAATACAATCAGAAATACAATCCAGGAATTGCACACAAGCGTGTCTGGGCACTGATCACCACAAACAGCCACTGCACCTCATGTTCACATGGGACTGCCTCACTCAGGATCTTCCTAAGTGAAGAGAAATCTTGGTGTGCCAGAAGCCATCAAATCTAGCTTCCATAAACTGCTAAAAATGGTAAAGGAAAAAATAAAACATGAAAAATGTTTGCAAGGAGCAGTAAATGAATATGGAAGTCTATAGTACATCTAAAATTAATCACTATTTTAAAAACAGTGATCATTTCCCTTTTTAAAACCCTCTAGTTTTCACAAACACACATACCTGTGTTTACTGTTGCATAAACCAGCTCATCCAGATTTGTTCCTATTAGCCAGATTCCATAACTTACAGTAGGTGAAAAACAAAAAGCTGGATCCTGTCAAAGGATGCCAGATAACTTGTGATTAAAAAAGATTTCAGGGATGAAGTTTCCTGAGTAACCACGGAAAAGCCACATATTGATCACTTGAGCTCAGAGTTCTTTCTTTCCCAAGGGAAAGGCCATAAAAACATGCATCTGTTTATATCAGTTTGAGAGGAAGTGGTAGAAGAATGACTGTAACAGTGCCCTGTCCAACATTATTTCCTGGCACTCTCAGCATCTGCTGATGTTTGAAGTGTATCTGCACAAAGTATACCTTTGCTAAACTTCTCAAAATATATGAAATCTCAACTATTTCAGAACAAAAAAATCAAAATTAGGTGATAATGGATATGTAAAACCAGTGCCACCTTCTCTCTCTCTCTCTCAGTCCACCTGCAGGAGCCAGCAAAGCCTGTGCAAATTTGTGTTTGAACCCCATTAGCACCAGGGCAAACATGTAATTCAGAAATCTCAGAACAACAGAATTTACTTCATTACTTTATAATCCCTGTCTCCAGTTGGAATAGTTCCCATAGAAAACTCCAGAAGCTGTGGAATGGCAGTGACAGCAGAGAAGGGAAAGAGGATTACCATCAAAAAGACTTACCCTACAGTGATCGCTTGCCAATATTAGCATATGCATATTATTTTTTATATAGACATAGAAATGCCAAGGAAATATGTCTTTCAAACTATTAAGTTATCCCAAGGGTGATGGTTTTGAATAAGTAGAATGCCTCATACTATTCATTAATTTAATCGCACAACATGGAAAATAGCACTGTGCTCTTTCCAACAGGCATTAAGTGGAGACAAATAGGCCTCGCATGGAGACTCACGCTGTTCATTTGATCGGTAATCCCTGGAAGACACTGTCGCTGACATGTTATCCTCCTGTTCCACAGCACATTGGACAACTCGCTGATAATTTCTCTCTCTGAAAACCTGGTGTCACTTCAGGGTGTGCTGGGCAGCCTTCAGAATGTAACAGACTCCAGAAGATGCTCCTCAACTCCCAGTGCCTTGTAGGCTTCAGCAACGATCAAAACGAGAAGAGACAAGATGCTGAGCATTTTCTGTGAGGGTTCTGCATCTTAGCAACTCAAAAACTGGATCTGTAATCCCATTCATTTACCCATTCATTACCAATAAGACAGGATATTTTTTTATTTTAGGTTTATTTTCATGGAGTGATAGGGGATAGCAGGATGTCAGTGAGTGAAATAGAAGGCATCTGATTGGCATTCAGTGCCTGATAGTTTCTAATGCCATGGGTTGGAAAAGTTTCATCTAGAATTTGCCTTAAAAGGAAGAGGGGAAAAACCAGTAAATAAATAAAAAGAGATACGTGGCTGTGGTGCAGGGACCCTTGAGATCTGGCACTTGGAGAACCATCAGTGGATTTGGCACCCAAGGAGAAGCAGCACTACTCTTGCCTCCACACCAGCTTTCAGCAAATCCTCCCCCCCATATCCAGCACAACCTTCACAGTAACAAGTTGTCCTTGGTATGACCCATGTTTCCAGCTACTAAAGTCCTCCTCTCTTCCCCCCATTCCCTCAGAAGGCATCAGTTTTCTATTTTAAAAACATCAAGTCACCCTATCTCAGCTGCATTTATAAACAAAGACAAACAAAACAACCCAAAACAGTTTCGTGTGTGTGGAACAAGAAAAAAAACACTTCAAACCCAAAGAAGTTTCCAATAAGTCACTCATTGAAATTCAGGAAGAAAAAACCCCAAAGGGTAAAAATACCCCCAAGTATCCAAGTTCTCTGAGGCCATTTCTTTCCCTCATCTGTGTTCCATCATCTTCTTCCTTATCCAAAAAAGTTGTGGTGTCCGTGGGAGTATGAAAAAACATTGGTGTGACCACGGAAAGGAACTCTCTGTCTGGCAGCAGAAAGCCATGCGTTATCCCGTCTCCAGGAACTCAGCCTTCCTTCGATGGTCATAAATACTCTCTGATGACAAAGCAGAGGGTAGTCATTCAACCAGACTGAATAATACTGTACAACCCTGAAAAGCACACTGGGATCTGTGCTCGGCCCCCAGCCACAACAAA
The DNA here is from genome assembly GCA_013397975.1 of Machaerirhynchus nigripectus. Taxonomy (NCBI): domain Eukaryota; kingdom Metazoa; phylum Chordata; class Aves; order Passeriformes; family Dicruridae; genus Machaerirhynchus; species Machaerirhynchus nigripectus. Next base: position 76,162 of record VZRQ01010897.1, read on the forward strand.
GATCCATGGGAAACCACCTGACTGGCCTCATGTGTAGGACACCCTGTGCTGCCACATCCACTTCAAGGGTGATTCAGACAGGAGTGTTGGACTTCTCTCTTTTAGAGGCCCCAGTACACCCAGTGGCCATAAAATTTATCTGAGGACAGTGTCATCCAAAGAAGCCCTTGGCAAAGGACTTGGGGGTGCTAGTGGGTGAGAGCTGGACATGCCCCAGCTGTGTGTGTTGGGACCCCTAATTCCCCGTGTGCTGGGCTGAGAGTGGTCAGCCTCAACCACACATCACTGAATGACATACAAAAGCTGAAGAAAGCACCAAAGCACAGGGTATCTCATTAATGATTATGCTATTAAAGAGTACACAAAAAGTTATGTCACCTTTTTAGTTACACCCTGTCCTTGGGAGTTTTCAAAGCTTCACAAAACATTTAGACACAAGTTTTTTAAAAGGAGGAAAAGAAAAACGCAAGACTCATTACACCATTAACTTTACACTACACAGTGTAATCAAAGATCTTGTAATTTTCAGGAGAGCATTACTTGACATCTTGTTGCATAAATATTCTGCTTATGCAAGCAGATCTGGGAATGATCAGTACTGTACGTCATAGTCTTGCCAAAGTTATTGATGAGAAAATTATCTTCATGACCAACCTTCCCCTAGCCAGAAGAAAAAATAATAAGAACTAAATGTAAGTCACTCTCTTCTGCTGGCCTCCCTTTTTGCTCCCCAAACCCCAAATTAATATATTTACTGTGAATAAACAAATAATCACCTTATGCTTACCCATATGTCATCTCCTTTCATGGTAGCCTTCTAAATTAAATTTAATCTTGCCTTTAAGGGAGAAACAAGTAATAAAACTAACCTGTTTATTAGTCAGCGTAGTTTGAAAATCATACTCGCATTTCTGCCTTTGAGAACGTGAGGGATTGTTGACACAATGGAGGCCAAGCATGCATTTATGGCGCATGATATCACCGTGGGGCTCACAGAGGCAGTTTACTTATTCCACAGATGACTGCCACAAGAGAATGTAATTGCTCAATAATGTGTCAATGTACCCATGGGAAGCATTTAAAGTCATCTGAGACCTGTATTGGGAATTTGCCAGGGACCCTAGCACTACCTCTAATTTACACGAAATGGAGGAATTGTGGCCATCTTCTGCAATAAGGATAAACAGAAAAAGGGAAAAAGTCAGGACGAGTCAAAATGGCACCCCTTTCTCAGAAAACTGAACACAAGTGGAAAGGGAAAAACTGTTCCCCAGGTTCAGGAAATAAAAGCTGTAAGACTAACAAACTTCCAAGCAGGCAAGTCAACATCAGTGTGGTACACTCCAGCACATGAGATGATCTGCATCGGGGAGATTTTACCTCACCAAGAATTAAAGCCTCAGAAATAAATGTAACACCTGACTGAAAAGCTATTTATGGACAATGAAATCCTCCTACCATCTGCACCATGGCTTTATTTTTTTAGTCATAAATCAAGTTAAAGTGAAACATCCAAGTGATTGAATACTAGTGTGAGGTAAATAACAATCAAAGCTCGCTGAACACTGCAAATCAATTAGCATCATTGTCTTGGTTTGAGACAAGTTTAGGAGGAAAAGTCCTGTAATGAACCTCTCCTCGTAAGAAGGCAGGTTTCAGCACTCCATCCCCCACTGATACAAAAGGAATTTCCCTGGTGAAAGTGAGAAAACCTATTTACTTAACAAGCAGAGTGATGGCAGGGCAAAGAAAAAATATTAGTAATGTTAGATAATAAACCTCCTTGATGCAGAGAAAGCTGGTGGTTTTAGAGTTCTGTCTGTAGCTGGCTCGGCCCCTCCCCAGGTCTGAGGCTGGGATGCGGCATCCCTGCGGCATTCCCACAGCCCCCCTGCTGGTCCACGGGGTCTGATGATCTGGTTCTCAGATCACAGCTAGGCCAAACAGTTCCAGAGGAAGGAGAAGAAGGAGAATAAGAAGAAGAAGAAGGAGAAGAAGGAGNTACAATATTATCATAAAATCACCCCAAGACAACCATGTAGGATCAGCTTAATAAATCAGAATAAATCTTAATAAATCTTTTCCATACTTCTCAAGAATTAAAGGGTCATAGGAAGAGATCCAACTTTGTGGATGACTACTTTTAAGCATGTAACTACTTCCATTGATTTTGAGAACAGTACCCAAATGCTTTAGTTCAGGTACATGAAAATATCTGGGTGCGCAAAAGCCTTGGTAAGGAAGTCATCACTGGAAGCTTTGGGAAGCTTTTCAAGCCAATGGAAATTGTAACTCTCTCCAGTAAGACCCACAATAATGTAAAGAGACCCTGCAGCTAAAGTGGGAATGACCAGAGTACCAAGTGGTTTAAGCAAAACAGGAATTTACAGCCTTTCCCAGCATCCTATTGGAGAATCTTTCATGAATTTTCCAAATGGTTTACAGTATGTTTTCTGTTCACCTTTCCTCAAGACACAGCTCAGAAGAACCTGTCCCCTTTTAGCGCAAATGGGTTCAGTCCCCGACCCCACAATGAGTCAAAGGATCTGACTGAAGGACAACCAGTGTGCCAGGCCATGATGCTCAGCTCAGGGCCCACATGTGACCTACTCCATGTAAAAAGAAAAAGTCAAAATCCTAGTTCTGCTAATTTCAGTTTAGTCTTTCAATCTAGTTTTTCCCCCCAGCCCTCCCTCTACTTCTCCCTCCCACCCTGATCTGACTTTTCCCGTTTCGAATGAGATTTAGAAGTCTGCCCGATGGCAGGTGGGTGGAGGCACTCCAGATACTATGTTTGTTGGTAGCCCAGCAGTTATTTGTGGTTGACTTTTTTGGTTGCCCACAGGAATTTCCAGGGTGGTGTAAACAGACAGATGTGGGTTCTTTTCTGCTATATAGATCACACCATAGAGAGATATCAAAGGGAAAAACCAAGCCCATGAATAATGCACTAGTGGGAGCATTTGAAGCTCTGAACTTTAAAGACTGGCCTCTGAATTTATTGGTTTAATTGTTGGGTACGGACACTTAGGCTGCCAGATAGCTTTTGAAATCAAAACATCACTGAAAGGTTTCCCGAATATTTAGAAGTTTATACAAAGTGTAAGTGGGCTCAAGTACTGGCAAACTCCAGGCTGGTCCCGCCCTGACAGCACTGCCCTAATCTTACATGCTAAAATTGTTCTTTCCTTCTTTCCCTCAGTAGCACAGTGGTTTGATTTTTATGTCAGTGAGGCATCTCAACAACTGTTCCATGGCTCATTGCTGCTGTAACACTGGGAAGCTGAAGGGGAGGATTTAAAGGGTATGGATTAGTAAAGCTCCACTGATTTCAGGCTAACTCATACTAGACAGGAAATTCTGCCCCTTGTTCTCTTTTTCATTTGTTTCTACTGTTACCATTATGCAAATGACACTTTTGCAGTGTGATTTCTATGTGCCTTGTGCCCACACAAGAGACACATCATGGCATTTTTAGCTTTGAGATGAACGGCTAGCCCACGATTAAAACCACATTAAGTGAATGGTGCAACTTGCTAATTGTTCTCATTCTGCATTTGCCAGCTATAGCTTTTCTCATCATTTATTTTTCCAGGAGGATTTGTATATGTTTCTGTCAGTCTGTTTTGGAGCATGGCAGGTTACAGAGGCACATTGATTCATGGCTGGACGTGGATTATTTGAAGTAGAAAGAAAAAGGAGTCTTGGTTTTAACAGCCTTGCACTGTCACGTTGCAGTTGCAGTGCTCAGTTCCTCACCCTTATTAGGAAATGCCTCGAACAAGAATTCAATTTGAGCAGGAAGAAACAGTGATAGCCTCACTCCCAGGGCTTCAGTTTGTTTGGAGGCCTCCTTCCTGACATTCTTGAGACAACAAGACAGAATGACCTTGCCAACTGTTTCCACTTTTTTTTCCACTGCCTTCCTTCGTGAGAGGAAAGCATCCCCTCCTCCATAAACCCATCATTGTTTAGAAGACTTCATCTCCTCCAGACTTACAGCACTTCCACTATGAACAGGTGTTCCAAGACAAGTTTTCAGGGCAGTGTTATGCACAGTCCTCCTTCCTGCCTGAGCTTTAAAGAGGGAACACTGCCACTCTCAGCTCCCAGTGAGATACACATCTGTTTCACAACGAAGGTAAACCATCTCCAACATCTTCTTGGCTTTACCCACTAATCTTCACTTGCAAACAGCAATCATTTTTGCCTTTTTCTGGACTGCTCAAGATACCAAGCAGGGATTATCCTTGCAGACCCTTTCAAGAGTTAATTTCCTTAGCTTGTCCAAAAGAAAAGAGAAAGCCCTGAGCCAGGCTTCGCTTCATCTTCAGCAGTGCTGTTCCCAGCCAGAAAGCTGCTCTCCCACCTGCTTCCTTATATCCTCCTGCTGGATAAAAAGAAACCATATTCTGCAAAGATAGCCCAAATCCATCCCCTCCCACTGAAGCCTGGCCAAATCATCTATCAGTGAGTGATCAGAAATGAGAAAATCAACCTAACTAGTTACTTGGATGTGCACGGTAGGATGTTACCCCAACCTACACCCCACATTCCAAAAGTTGCATCCCTGGCCTCCTCAACAGGCAATACTTAGATCTCCTACGATACAAAATCCTCCTTACCGTTTTACCAATACCAGGAATCAAAAGCTTTAAAATCTACATTGTTTTTATTTGTGCTATTCACTTCAGTCATTTGTTTCAAATTAGAGGAAAAAAATCCTCATAAGGTCACTATTATTACATTCAGTTTCAGCATCTCTATTTGGGCTGCCAATACCTTGAGGAAATGTTTATTTTTACAGAAACCACAGTTAACATTAAGAATTAGGGGCAAAAAAATAAAAAATTATTTCTAAGGGACTTATTTTAGTACTTGGGGAAAAACCCACTGTATTTTGATGAGAATTGTGTTACGATTGTTCCCTTGAATGAAATTTAGAGTGCGAAAAGTTAATTCCCCATTTTTGGAAAGAACTGTCTTACAGCTTAAAATGTTGTAAACCATATTTACTTCAGCTTTTCTTTTACATGTGAGAATTGTCATGATCTTGCAAATGGATTGCCACAGATAAGATTTGTGCATCAACCCAAAATCTCACTGTCAGCAGAAGAATCCTCTGTAGGCTTTGGAATCCATTAAAGCACCATTTAGAGTCTCTGTGAGGGTTATACTCTAAAAATCCCAAAATACAAGATATTTATGCAAGACGTTTTTCAGCTATAGGGGTTTTAAAGCGTTAGAATTACCTATTTTATCCTTACACTTTCAAAATGACTACGATTTAGTTTAGCTTCAGAAAAAAAACTTCTTCAGAGATAAAATGTAAAACCACTTCAGAAAGAGGATTACAAAATAATGGGGTGGTATGGAAACTTTGGGAGCTGAGAGTTACCACCAGTGTGACTACTGCTATCAAACAAATGGACTGAAATCACAGACTCACAGAACCATTCAGGTTGGAAAAGACCTCCAAGGTCATTGAGTCCAGCCTGTGACTGATCCCCACCTTGGCACCCAGACCAAAGCACTGAGTGCCACGTCCAGTTGTTCCTTGAACACCTCCAGGGATGGGGACTCCACCACCTCCCTGCGCAGCCCCTTCCAATGCCTGACCACCCTTTCGGTGAAGAAATTCCTCCTGATGTCCAACCTGAACCTCCCCTGGCACAGCTTGGGGCCATTTCCTTTTGTCTTGTCCCTTGTTCCTGGGAGCAGAGCCTGACTTCTCCCACCCCAAGCTGCACCCTCCATTCGGGGAGCTGTGGAAAGCCAGAAGGTCTCCCCTGAGCCTCCTTTTCTCCAGGCTGATCCCCTCCACAGCTCCCTCAGCTGTTCCTGGCTCTCCAGGCCCTTTCCCCAGTTCTGTTCCCATCTCTGGACTCAGAAATGTGAAGAATCTTATTTTTGGCATGCTTAGCAGGGATGTCAGGAGACAAATCCGACTGAAAAAAGGTGTGTGGGAAAGTCCAATCGCCATGCATGGAGATGCCCTTGAACCCAGGGGCTGATAACCTGCAGAGCGCAAAGCAAAACCAAACACACGGGGACCCGGCCCAGCACTTGCGAGCAGGACAAGCTTCCATCTCCCCAGAGTGCAGGAATGCACATCCCACAAAGCTGACAGCACCAAACCCAGCTGCTGCTGTTGCTGCTGCAGGGCCCCGAGAGCAGCAGGGACCACCTCTGACAGCAGGAGCAGCACACGCTAATTCCGTCCTTCCTCTCGCTGCCGGCACTGCCAGCCCGGCTGATAATTGGCACTAACTGTGGCCGTGGTTGCTGTGATGTGGCAGCTGTTTGCCAAGAGCTGGACTAAGACCACCAACTCACTTCAGACAGGCCACTAAACACCCATCTGAGGGTAACCACGAGGTCGCTCTCAACTTGGGTTGAATTCAAACTGGGGACTTCGAGGTGAAAAGGCTCCGCATTCAATTACCAGTCCCCTGACTCATCCCATCCACCCTCTATAGTTATTTCAAAGTGCTCTGGTAAGCAATATCTGAGAACATTACATGTGTTCAAAATGCTAAAAATACATGTCTAAGAAGGCAGGGAAAAGATCAGATCACTCAAAAGTACATTTTCCTTTCTCTTTAAAAAGAAAATACATGAAAAAAAGAAAAAACATCATTTACTTTTAAGTTGATTTTTCTTTTTTTTCCAAATACTTTTTCCACACCCTATTTTGCCACTCCAATTAATTTCTTGCAAATATCTTTAGAATACAAAAGAGAGACTGTTCTTGGAAAAAAAATAAATGTTCCTTTTACCTTTGTATTTTCTAAATAGCTAAATCAGTACTAGAAAGAAGGTGAAAGTACTTGGCCGGGGGAGGGGGTATGAGAAGGGTAGCAGGAACAAAACAAAATGCTAAAAGATGGATTAAAAAGGCCCCACACTGAAAACGACAAGTCCCAGGGATTCCACCCAGGGCTTCTTAAACGCGCAGATTTGTTTTCAGAGCCACGCTGCCCTCTGGTACCCCAGGATATGGTATTTTCAATGCAGCTCCAGAGGGTCACCAATCTATTTGTGTCACCTATCCTGGGATCTGACAACTCTCCCCAGGGGCTCAGTTAAACAAGCCTTCAGTTTTTAAACAAATTGGATTTTAATTGAGAAGCACCTGTGGCGAGAGCCTACCGGTATTATTAAAAAGCAAATTTATCACAGTGAATCATAGAAGCAGGAGGTGGGAGAGCCAGCGGGGAGGGGGAGTCCACACGTACGTCATACCTGCAACACAGAACCAGTCCTTTCATAAAAAACCCTTGGAAAAATGTGTAGGATTTGACTGCACCCCACAAAGAGTGTTTTTCCCAACAAGCTGTTCCCAGGGTGCTGAAAAGCTATCATTCATAAAAAATTATTGAGGGGGAAGGAGGTAGCAAAAGGGAGTTCAGGAGGCCAGGGATACCAGTGGGAGCTGCAGAATGAGACCCTCTGTAAAGCACGCACCTGTTTGTGGCCACCATAAAAGCTTAACTAGAAAGCCTAAAGTTCCAAATTGGGGGGGAGGGGGGAGGCGTGGG
>VZRQ01010897.1:83752-189752 GCA_013397975.1 Machaerirhynchus nigripectus
GAGGGGGGAGGCGTGGGGGCTGGGAGAAAGGGGGAAAGAGGGAAAACATAATGAAAGCTTGTCCTAATATCAAAATACACTTTAACCCATGGAGTGCAGACTCACAACAGATGGCTGCAATTTAGAATAAAGCCCTGGCAATGAGAAAAACACAGAACTGAGGAGGAAACTCTTCCAGACATATCTTGGTATCATCAAACAGACATGGGCTTGCGGCAAAGACTAGTATTGCACCACTTTATAAAATATGTGGCTAAAAAACCTGCTTCTTAAACAAAATTTAATGTTGGCCTAGAGAGCAGTTGATAGGAGGTGCCAAGGCCTGTCTAAATGTAGTAACAAACAACTCCACTAAGGAAGACTTTACAAGGCAACGAGAAGAGAGTGAAGCCAACAGTTGGATGACACACAAACGTTTACAGTGACAAGGGATGTGCTGTAATTTTAATGACACTATTAGCAAGATCCCTTGGTGATTTGTTGCAGTGTAATGCACTCATTTTACCCTTGGTGTGGGGCAAAAATTATGTGCTCAAGCCTGTCAGCCCAGTTTAAAAGACTTAACATTAAGGATAAGGCTCCTCATAGGTATCAGTCAATAAGAATGCTTTTTACTGTCAGTAAATAGCTGGGCATTTTCATCCATTATTTCCTTACCAATGTTTTCCCATTTATTGCACAGGTAACACCGCCTTTTTCCCCCCTTGTTTATGTAAATCAGCCTCACTTCTAATCAAAGTTAGGCACAGACTGTGATGTGTGTAAGAAAAGAAATGCATGGTGCAGAATAAAGAGGGTAAGGAAAAGAAATACCACCCACTCTACATCCCATGTCTGGGAAAATGTGGTTTTGTAAATGGTTTATCAACAATTTCAGAATTTGCTTTTTTTCTCTTTTAAAATCACTGCTGAAGTAATAACCTACTTCTCCTCTGCCACAGTGCCTTGATTGGAAAGGCTTGCTTCAACTTTTTTTGTTAAGACACTGTCAGCTTGGACTTGGATGGAGAGACACTATTTACAAGAACATGGTGTGACAGGACAAGGGGAATGGCCTCAAACTGAAAGAGAGTAGGCCTAGATTAGATATTAGGATGAAATTCTTCCCTGTGAGAGTGGTGAGGCCCTGACACAGGTTGCCCAGAGAAGCTGTGGTTGCCCCATCCCTGGAAGTGTCCAAGACCAAGCTGGACAGGGCTTGGAGCAATCTGGTCTAGTGGAAGGTGTTCCTGCCCATGGCAGGGGGTGGAATGAGATGAGTTGTAATGTCCCTTCCAACCCAAACCATTCTGTGATTCTGTAACTGTTTAGATCTCTTTTTCTAGGGATTATCTTTTTTACTCAGCCTATCTTACATATTCTTCCAGCATGCTCTTCCCTTCCTGCACTTTAATTCTTATATTTAACATTAACAGCTCATAGTTCTGTAGCAAATGTAGATAACTTCCTCCACTGTTAATACAGAGGTAATCTGAAGCAGCAAACTGATTCTTCTCCCCCAACTCCCCCCCTCAAAAAAATCCCATGTACACTACTTCCATGATCTGTGAGAAAACTGTCAACACAGAACATGCAAATGCTCAGTTTTAAACTGATTCCTAGTCAAAGTTGTTTAAATACACTTAAGCAATATACATAGGATTTATCTTGAAAGCCAAATGCTTTTATAAGCAGTCATTGACCAGCTCACTGGGCAGGCACTGCTGAGGCACCGTGAATCTGGGAGTCTGTTCCGGGCCCCTCACTGCAAGAAAGACACTGAGGGGCTGGAGCGTGTCCAGAGAAGGGAAGGGAGCTGGGGAAGGGTCTGGAGCATCAGGAGTGGCTGAGGCAGCTGGGGGGAGGCTCACCTGGAGAAAAGGAGGCTCAGGGGGGACCTTCTCGCTCTCTACAACTCCCTGACAGGAGGGTGCAGCCAGATTGGGATTGGTCTGTTCTCCCAAATAACAATGGACAGGACATGGGGAAATGGCCTCAAGCTGTGCCAGGGGAGGTTTAGAGTGGGTGTTTAGGAAAATTCCTTCTGGAAAGGGCCATCCAGTCCTGGCAAAGGCTGCACAGGGCAGTGGTGGAATACCCATCTGTTCTAATCCGCTTAAGGTGAGGAGAGGCGAGTTTTGCCCCAGTCTAAAATTGCAGAAAGGAATTAGGTTCTCAGCATACTGGAAAACAAGATTAAAACGCCAGTGAGCTTAAATGTTGGAATCCAAAGTGATCAGTCAGCTTAATTTTTCTTTTCATAAAGGAAAGAAAGAGATAAAATAACAAAGTAGGAAAGTGCTAAGAACAATTATGAGAAACACAGGAAAGGATTTATCACCTCTATAGGTCCAGTGCTGGCTCACAGAGTGCAGCAGGGAAGATCAGCCCCATCCCTCCAAGAGCTGCCAGCGAGCCAACAGCAGAGCAGAGCCACAGCAGCAGGACCAGCAGGGTGGGGCACAAGCAGCCTCATAGGAGCAGCCAGGACAGCGAAGAACAGCACAGACAGCAAAGACTCTGACACTTTGTAGATTTTTGCAGCCCCTGCGGCCGGTTGGGCACTTGCTTAGAGTGACAATGTCACATCTACTTCAGAGCAACAGCATGTCTATGGAGAACTCCATCTTTGCTCCATTAAAGTTCATTGGCTGCTCACTGGTATCCACGCGAAGTTCCTTTGATGCATCAAAAACTTTATTGCTTGCTTTTCTCAGATACCAAAATTTTATTGCTTGTTCCCCTGATGTATCAATAGTTTATTACAAGCTCTTTTAATGGCCTTCCAACAGGGTGCCTCACCCCAATATGCAGAGAGGCAACAGAGAAATATTCCTTACTTTTTTCTTGTTCACTACACCACCCCAGGGGGGCTTTAACAGCCATGTGGATATGGCACTTGCAGACATGGGTTGGTGGTGGCCTTGGCAGTGCTGGGTGAATGGTTGGACTCAATGGTCTTAAGAGATCTTTTCCAATCCAAACCATTTTATGATAATAATAACTTCCAGTAAATACAATTTCAAAACCAAAACTGGCCAGCACAACAGCTGAAAACCCTCTCTCCACCCAGACTGAGGACTTGGTATGGATTATCCAATTTATCTTAAATATTTTTTCCTTATTACTGTGCTATGAATACTACATAAACATGTATCTCTGAAAACGAGGTCTGCAGAAGAGTGATCATCACCACCATTTGTTCTGCTTATGTCTTAGAGTTAACACTACCATGGAGAGGTACCTCTCAATGACTAATGCACTACCACTTCAGAGCTTTATTGAGACTTCTCCCTTTAGGCAACACAGCTTTTGTGATTACTTTGATCACATTTTTAAAACCCCAGAAGAAGAAAGTGTTGTAAGAACAACCCCACAAAAAAACACATTACAGACTGGACTGTTTGTCTTATAACAAATATTGACTATGAACGTATGTTAAAGCATGAAGATTTTCAGAACTCTTGAATTATTACAGAACTAAAGGCATTGCGTAATGATTCTGCAAGCAGACAAACAGGTTGAAATACTTCCTGAATGACAAAATGAAAAAATCAAACACAAATCCCTTTTTGTGCAATTATGTTTCTACATCAGTATTTACTTGTACTCAAAAATGAAAGGAAACTTTAAGGTTTAGCATAGATGTGTTATGGAAGCCATTTTAAATTTAAACAAGACCAAGCGCAACTTACAGTGTGTCTTGCTCAAGAACTTCTGTGACATCTCCACGACATCCCTGGAGCAGCATCAGCTGCACTTTTGAACTGAGATGAGATGCCATTCAGCAAAAAACAGGAGGTTAACTTCAAATGCTCTGGGATTGCTTGGTCTTTACCTCCAGCTGTGTTTTCCTTTCCCGTGAAAATCCAGGCAAAACTAGAATTATCTGATTTTTTTGAATATTTCCTCTTTACTTTTTAAATATTTTAACTATTTAGGTATTCTCTGATTTATGTACTACTTTTAGAGTAAACTGTAAGGTTGCAGAAAATGCTGAGCAAAATTGCAGAGTATCCTTGATTCCAACAAAGACTTGATAATCTTGGAGCTCTTCTCCAACCTTAATGATTTCACGATTCTATAAGGCAATTAAAAGCAATACAGTGCCAATCAATCCTGTCCAAATGAAATTTTGGGTGAAAGTAGACAACTATTTTTATCTTAGTCTGGAGAAGGAAGGCTCTTCCTAAAAAGATACTTTTTGTACAGCAAACTTCTGCGAGTGTCCAGACAGCAGGAGGGAAGATGCAAACCAACAATACTCTCTCATTTGACTGAGAACATGTTTTCCATCTCCCAGGAGTCTTCTCTGGGACCTGAACTACTCCCTCTCTCACCCCATGATCCACTTTTATTTGCTTCTGCCTTCTCCAGTCTAGGTAGTTCCTAATTCTGTGTTAGATGGACACCACCAGGCAGGTCTGAGAGAAGTGCAGAGAGTCTCTCAGCTCTTGCCTTCTTTTGCCAGCACCACCCTAGTGAGGGGCAACAGCTGCGGGAAACGTCCTGTACAGACACTGGATCCATGACTGGAACATCAATTCAGTAAATTTAGTAGCTCAGACCCCGTCTCCACTTCCAGTGTATAAACTGAAGTTTTCCAGAGCTTACAACGTAGTCAAATTCAGGCTGGATTATGCCGGAGGAAAATTCACCACCCTCATTTATACCGGGAATAGCTAAAGCTTAAAAGAAAAGTTGTTTTAGGGATACTAAAGACCTATACAAAAATCAATGCCAGTTTCTCATCCTCATACATTTCTGGATGTTATCAGAAACTACTGGAAGAGAAAGTTCCCTTAGAGAAACCAGTTAAGCCTAAAGCAGCATGAAACCCCCCCACGGGAATGGTTATGCCTTGGCCAAGCTGCAAGAGACTGGAACTGGTTCTCGACATGGAAAGGCTTGTTGGCAGAGCGGGGGCAGCTCGTCAGGACCCTGGACAGCACCGCAGGGAGCCGGCGGTGCACACTGCGTAAGGGGGACACGGATTTTAAGAAGGAAGTGGAAAGGCTAGGGAATCATAGAACCACAGGATGGTTTGCGTTGGAAGGGACCTTAAAGATCATCCAGTTCCAAGTCCCCTCTGCCATGGGCAGGGACACCTTCCGGTAGACCAGGTTGCTCCAAGCCCCGTCCAACCTGCTCTTGGACACTTCCAGGGATGGGGCAGCCAGAGCTTCTCTGCGCAACTTGTGCCAGGGCCTCACCATCCTCACAGGGAAGAATTTCTTCCTAAAATGCATTCTTCTGCATTGCTTCAAAAATTCCCCCCATTTAATACAAAGAAGTCTACACTAAGAAGAAAGGGATTTCTAAGTCAACACAACCCAACAGCACTGCTAAGGCTTGGTACAAAAACTGAGGATAATTTTGGGTAGAGCATCACATTTTTAGTACTTTCTCATTTGTAAATGAAGTGGACTCTTTTTTTAGTCTCACTACACAAACACTCGCACCAACCTCAAAATACAAAATGACAGTTAAATAAAGGTTGTGACAATGGCATAAACTACCTGGGTTGGTTTTTTTTTGTTGGTTTTTGGGGTTTTTTTGTTTTTTTGTTTTTTTGGTTTTTTTTTCTTTTTGGTTGTATTTAAAAATGTATTTTACAAGCACTTTAGGCAAAAAATAAATTAAATTATTAGAAGCATATTCAGAGCTTTGCAGACATTTCAGGTTATTTCTCACAATTTGTCATAAAGCTTTTCCAGAATCTTTCCACTTACGATGAAAAACCAACTCCCTATTCTCTTTTAATAACAAATGGACCTTAAAAAAAAAAGAAAAATCTGATCACTATTGTTTGAAAGCACTCGAAAGCAATAAGATGGTCACAAGACTTGATCTGCCTGTTCTGCCCCTTTACAAACTCACTAAAGCTTGCTTTTTATGACTGATTGCTGTGCTGTATTAATCCCTGAGCATATAAAACGAGTCTATTGGAGACTGGGACTCCACTGGGGGAGGACAGGGAAGCTGTTGTCTTCTGAGAATTAATCCATCCTGGAAAATCAAAAGCCAGCCACTCACAATACAGTAATCAGCATGTTCTCCACTATGAAAGCCCTACGTTTCCCTTTTAGAAAACACAGCTATTGCTCCACTATGTACTGAAACACAAAAAACTCTTTTTATTTTTTTGTGTTTGTTATTATTTGGCTTGTATTTATGGGTACGTGCGTATTCCATTGGTGGGTATACAACCATCAAGTTGAAAAAACCCCACCCTGTCTACTCCCCATTGCTTAAAAAGAAAAAGGGACTCCCACTGCTTTTTCCACAACCAAAGTTCTCTCTGGATTTGCTTTGTGAACAGGATTTTAACTCTTTATTACCCTAAATAAAAGGAAATCCTTTACATTTTTTTTCTTACACAGAGAGCACAGAAAGTACATTTTCTGCTCAGAATATTTTTTTTCCTCACTCTGTTAAATTATCTAACATGAGTTACCTAAGTGTCGGTACTAAAATAAAAATGTTTGAATTTTTCTAATTACCAAATTAAGAACAACTTCCCTTTATTTCAGATGGTGTTGTATTTGATGCTCCTTTGTTAGCAAAAGCTCAATTCTTTCCTTTTAAAGTTGAATGGTGCAGCCTTCCAAATAACCCCTTTTTTCTTTCTTTTTTATAAGAGTAGAATTCTTTATTTTTTCCATTTAGATGCTAGAAGTATGAATCTTCCATTGTGTTATGGAGATAAAGATCAAAACCCCCACCAAACCCAGCTGTAAATCTTATGTGACAGTAATGAAAACGCTAAATGAATTCTGGACTAAACACAATAATTAAGGCATAAGGAAATCATTGAGAAACCATGTGCTCAAGAAGAACCACAATCACATTTCCATTCAGCCAGCAAAAGGCACCTACCTGTATATGATGGCACTTCAACACAATTTTTAATACCCAACAAAATCTTCCTGTCAAATCTTCCTATTTTTTAAAAAGCAAACAAAGCAATTTGCTTATATTCACATTTACTCTTTGCTGAAGCAAAGAACACTTTTCTTCCCTATTCATTTTTCAAGTAAAAAGACACTAAAAGCAACAAGAGTTAGAGTATTTGTTCCTATTGCCATTACCCCTTTTTAGACATTATTTACTTAATAAACGGCTGAAGACAGCAGTTTTTTATCCTTGCCTTTAAAACCAACAGGTGTCTAAAATCCCACTGGGTCAATTCCATAGTCCCACCAGGCCAGCATGGCAGACATCAAGATCTTTCTGTTAACTTAAATGACCAGCTCTACTCACCATCAGTTTTAAGCAGTACTATGTGTTTCTCAGAGTTCAAAGTTATGTGTACTTTTTCCATTTTTAAATCAAAGACTCAGCTGAAGGAGCAAAACCTCATGCACATGGATGAAGGTCTGTTACACGTCATGTGGAGTTTAAGGACATAAACTTGCCTTGCTATTTAAGAATGGAATAAAATGTCAACAAGAACATGAACACGTTAATTTTTCTGAGACCTCTGAGTTAGACATGGCTGAAGATAATTCAACAACAGTAACCATACACAAGTGCCAGCAATATTAAGCTGTAATTCCTGTTTCGCTTGTGCAGGGAAGATTACATTTTTTGGCTTCCAGGGCAAAGCTATGGCACACACAGAGTTAATTCTGCCCTCCTCCCCCTGCCCCCCAGCTTCACCCCCCTTCTCCCCCGTCTCATTCATGCCACATTCCACAGTGGCAGGGTCCAACAACAATATAGGAGGGTACCCAAAATGAAGAGGCAGGGCCTTCCATTATTCTGCCTCTCTTGAATTAATTAACTGGAAATGAGTTTTGTCAATGTTTTGGAAAGGCAGAGGGGTGAAAAGAAACTGCTAGAATTAATCACAGTGAGAAACTACCTCTTCAGCAGTCTGCCAAAGTTCAGAATATCCATGAGAAGTGCAAAATAAAAGGAAAGTGGGCTGACTTACCCTCCAAAGGAACAAATAAAATTCAAACAAACACTCATGTCTCCAAAACAGAGACATGCCCCAGTGCAAAGGAATGCAGCATCTGTTGCCACAACAGCTTCAGCTTTGGTCTTAATATACTTGTCATGAAGACTGAAAGGTATCAAGGTAGAAAAGACAGTGTACTAATAATTTAAACAAACAAAAGGCACGTTGTGTTTAATTCACTAAATATTTAAGTACATCCAACATTCCCTTGATCCTTACATAAATAGAGATATTTAGGTCTCATGATTGAAAATTAGTAACTTTGCTTGTTTAGCCCTGACTCAGCACAGATCTTTTATATGGAGAAGGCAGCCTGCAAAGGAGCTCTTTCTTTGTAGAGTTTTTTAATGATAGTTATCTCCAGGTTCAGCAAAGGAAATTACAGCGAGTCAATACTGCAGGTATGACATTCTTCTACTGATGAAAAAAGAAGTAATGAAATTCCAACCAACTGACAAGAAGGACCTTTTTTCACAAGCTGATTTACCCAGGTATACAGAAAACAAACAGGTGTTCTTTTGTTTACAGCAAAGGAAGGCAGAAGCATCATCCGGAAGTTTTTCTGAGGACAAACACAACATTTCCAACAGGCTGGCACTAAAACTGAAAAATTTGATTGCTGAGCAAGGGAAAATACTTTATATGAGAAATACCCTTTTATTGATTTGACTATTGTTAATATTTTTGCTCAGGAGGGCTTTTTCCTGACTGACCGAAGAATTAACTTGTCATCTCGTTGCTGTATCTCCAGGCCCATCCTCTCGAGGGCAGAGCTGTCTGCCAGCCCCTTCTGCTCCATCTGCGCAATCAGAGCCTGGTTCTGCTCGTTCTGCTCAGTGAGATTCCGGATCGCATAAACTGCCCACTGGCTCACAACTGTTGGGCAGAGTTAAGGATCATTTATTTATTTAAAGATGAAGCATAGTTTATTTTATTACTGCATTCACCTCCCCCAGCCCTCCCCCAATCCCTCAAACCTTAAACTAGTAGAAATTAAGGGTTTGAAGAAGTAAGACATTTACAAGTGCTGACACTGAACCTGCAAATACTTGCATATGAAGCAATTTGATTTTAGAAGAGGTATGTCCTTAAACTTCAGGCAAATTTACTAGGGTTTATATTGAATTTAAAAAACCCAAGCAAACAAAAACCCAAGCAAGACAAATGAACTGCAGGAATTAAAAAGACATACTGTTTTAAACCAAAATTACAGTCAATTGAAATGTTCCAATGTTCTTCCCAGTGAGTTTAAATAAATTTAAAAAAAAGTCAGTTGTTTATGTTCTGAAGACTTCAACGCTACACTTCCAAGCACTGGCAAACAAAATAAGCCGTACATCATGTATAGGAAAGATGACTATTATTTTTACTGCATAGGTTGAAGAGAGGTAGAAAAAGACAACTTATCCAGGTTAACATCTGGAAGTAGCACAAATAATGTCAGACACTTAAAATTCTTTGACTTCTAATACAACCTAAACTCAGTCCCTTATGCCTGGGTGCTTTTTGCCAGGAGACCAGACACTATGATCATGGGCAGAGGGCTTCCGCTGATGTTTAAATGGGCACAAGCTGCAACTCATTCACCTTCCAAGGTGGTCCCTTGAGGCCAGGATTGAGGCACATGTCAGGGCTGTAGACAAAGGATTTAAATTCCCAAGATTATCAGCCAGGCATCTTCCAGGCGAGCTACAGTGTTCATTTTATGAAGTGTCAAGAGATGTGGGTCCCAGTTCTGCAGCTGTAAAGTTGTTATGATATAATCTTTCCCAAGTTACCCATATGGGAGCCAAGCCTTTCTGAATCACATGAGTGGCTTGCCTGCAGGGCACCAATTATTTACTACATGTAGCTTCACATCCAGTAGAAGAGTATGCATAATTTACTCATCTCCTTGACGTCTTTTGGGTTGGGGAGCATCTAAGCACGGAGATAAATGTTCTTGTGGGCATTTGCCAGGGGGTGACAGGAGGGGAAAACCCAGCTGGGGAAAATGGGAACTTCAGACAAAACAACAGAAGAGAGGAACTGGACTTAAACAATCTTAAACAACCTCAACAGAAAGAGAAGGGTTTGGATGAAGAGTAGCTTGGACACAAACGGAAGGGAACAGCCCTGCACTGGCATGTGTCAGCGAAACAGCCTTTCAAGTAGCAGCTTATATCTATTTTCACATTCAGGAAGTCCAGAACTGAAAATCAAAAATAATAAAGCATTAACTACTATTGAGCTTTTTTTTTCTCCTGATAGACCTCTTTAGACTTTGTCAGGAAGCATGCCGCACACCTTCTTCATTCAAAAAGATTCCAGTGTGAGATAATATCAGAGAGATATTAAGACCAAAATGGATTATGCATCACATCAAAGCCTTAACAGGTGAACAAACCAGAATATCAATATATTATCTTCTGTCAGTGTATCACTACTAGAATTAAGTGAAAAGACAAGTACCAAGCTACATTTAAATTACATAAACTTGGTATTTGCACTGAAGATTACATTTGAGTATATAAAAGAACAGTAAGATGCTAAAGAAATAAAATCATATATATGCAGACTCTCAGTCATTAGCGCCAATGGTGAGTATAGATTTCAGAGCAGCAAAGCACGCAAGCTGATGAATGCAGCTGAACCAAGGCTGACACACAGCAGGTGTTTTCCAGGTCTGATTCAGGGCATGTCATGAGTGCCAAAAAGTAACATGAAGTTCTCCTAGTGCAGAGAAACATGGTACCACCCTCCCTGGCTTGGCTCCCAGGATGAGGAGCAGACTTTTCTTGTTGTGTTCCTAAAATACAGCTTCTGCATAAAATACAGCACTTACATCAACGCGTATGTTCTATAATATTAACAGCAATTTTCAGAGAGTGACAGTTCTCAACCTCACAAGGTGCCACATAGACAAAAAAAAAGTCTCAGAACTTTCGTGTGTATTAGCCTTGGGAATACTCCTGCTACTATTCTCTTTATGTCCTTCAACACAAACTCACTGCTAAACCCCATGGAAAATGCTCTTTTCTTATTACCAGATCCATTCATGCTTACATAATATCTAAGACATCCCCATTATCTTATGAACTCTATCACCATTATGGCATTTATCATCACTGACTACTGTAGCTGAAGCTGCAAAATGGTTTCAATAACATTTTCCCTCCTTCAGAAACTCCTTTCTGTGTGTAGGTTTTCCATTGTGACCACAGCCATGAATATTCATGATACCCTTGTTCGCATGCTGGGGGAGGATGAGGCCTTTGGACAGCTCAGAGCAGACCCTGGCAGACTTGAGTGTCTGCAGAGATTAAAGCCAGTCCCCAGCTAATACTCACATTACCCTCTTGCTCCTCTCCAAAGACAGAGACACAGAGAGAAAATTAAACATATTTGAGAGTCTCTAATCCTACCTACAATTTAGGCACTTTATTGTATGCACAGCTTTAGAAAGAGAGCTTGTAAAGTTGCCATAGTTACTACAAATATGAGCATGAGCCTGTTTGTTGTGAAACTGCACCAAAGAGAAGCAACACAGCAACCACAGCAGATTTGATTGCACAGACTTGTCCAGATTTTTCCAAATGGGCATATTACACTCTCAAATAAGTTAATATTATAGACAAGTGAAGATTATGATACTCTGTCACAGGGAAGAGGGCATACAAAAGGAAGAAAACAATTCATTTTATTTTGCAGAAGCCTCATCACTGGACTACCTGTGTTTAGGGACTGAAAACAAACATTTCTGTGCATTTATAGCAACCCTTTTCCAAAATCCTTCAGTACTGTGTGCTTTGGGATTCTTATGCTATTTTGACATACACAAATAACAAAACTGAATCGACTTGCCCTGTCTTCCATACTTAAGTAACATCTTCATTCCAGAATTTAAAATTTAAAATCATCCTCTGGGTCATAACTTCGATTGTCAGGCAGAGGGGAACACAAATAGAAAGGAAGAAAGGTGGAGAAAACTGTCCCTTAAGGATGAAAAATGTTACTATCTGGAAGCCATGAAAATCTATGCCACTAAATCCTGCTAGGTTTTGCCACTGACTGCAAAGGGAACTTTTCACAATTCTCCCGGTTCTTTTCACTTGGATTCTGCTACAAGAGGTTGCTGGAGTCAATGCAAGAGCACAGTGACTGGTTTGTAAGTTTAATGGGGTGTGAAAATACAACGGTGATCTGCCAGGAACCACTAACCAATACTGCTGGAGAGGAGGACATACAGACCATTTCTCTGGGAGAGTGCTCCACCTTCTCATTCTTAGTCCAATTGGAGCTAAACATTATTGACAAGCCTACTGCAGCCACAAGGACCCCTATGATTGTTCTATAAAGCACTTTGGATTCCATGGATGACGGAGAACAGAAAAAATTGTTAGTGAGGTTGGAAGTTGATGAGGTGGATAAAAGGCAATGCACAAGTAATCTTGGAAGTAGGTTGTACGTTGCTTGAAAAAGGCAAGTTTTAGAAGTTAATTATCATTATTAACTAATACAGGATACAGAAGGGATGACAAGGAGAACAAAATACGTACATCTGTTTTCCTAAGTCCCCTTCATAGTTCTTAATACTGAAGGATCTCTAAATATAACATTCTTGGTGGAGAGTTTGATTTATTACATAGTGTAGGGACTTTTTTTAAAAATTAGACTGTTTCCTGCACTACAGTCAGTTTTCCACAACTAAATTATTACTTAGGAACTTTCTTCCTTATGAGTAATTAGGTCTTATACGAAAAAGAGGGTATTCTTTGCCCAATCCAACTACCTCATTCAAATCAAATTTTTTATTATTTGAATAGCAACTATATTTTAATCAAATACAAGAAGAGATACAAAACCTTATTAAGAATGCCAGCACTCACAGGTTGGAACCGTCGCCAAATGAGCTGTTTATGTTATCTATTGCTTAAAGCCACCCAACTTTTCTGAGAGCTATTCTAGAACAGGCCTTTAGGAGTAAAAAACAGAAGTAATGAAAATACAATTTTTGTATTGTACAATAATTATATTTCTTTCTGGCCTTCAAGAAGTAATCCAATCATCATTAAAACTTCTGTAGACCGGAATGAAATACTGAAGCATCACTTAGAGTCACTTCCGCTTGTAAACCTGACTGGACCACACTGAAAAGACATAAACCCTTTTTCTTTCCAGTCTTTCAGTCCTTTCAAACACTTTTGTTTCACAGCACCTTTAAGATAATTCCTCCCACCACTAAAAGAGGTCTCTAGACCACTACCATAGCTGTTCATCACAAATCAGAGCTGTGATGGAGCACATGTAGCAAGACAGTCAGGATTTTGGCCCCTAACCATCAGCCAAACTGCTTACAAAGCTCTAGAAGTTTCTTTCTGTCTGGGGTTTTAGTAGTTTAATTAAGTTCTAGAAGCTGTGTAAGATCAGAGAAATTCCTTACAACTCCTCTATGTTTTTATTTGACTTCTACCTGTGATTGAGACATTACCAAAAAAGTAATAACGAAAAATGTAAAGAATTGAAGGATTTATGTTAATTTATTTACTTACTTTCAAGAAGCTAATTTATATTTTTAGAATTAATGCTTTGGACTATATTTATACTTGGCGTTGAATTACCAGCATCAGAAAACATCAGGAATTCATCCTATACAAACGTAAAATATTTTGCCTAGAAGGCAGGGGAAAAAAAGTCTGGAATACTCCAGTTGCCTGTATTTTCATTCATTCCACAGCTGTTCTTATCACCTATGACTGCAGTCACCACATTCTGGGTTTAAAAGCTAGAAGTGAGCAGTACTGTATAAACTGGGAATGTCCCTTCTTCCCTCCCCTACTTGACTTTGCTCTTGCAGAGCTGACATAGCACAACCCATCTGGTCTAGAAGCCTCCAAAATACAGAGACACCACTGCATGCTGGCAGAGGCATTTATCCCTGATAACACTTTTTAGGGATAAGATTTGTAACACTGGGGAAGTGAAAGTAGATGTTTCTGCTACAGGCAACTCTCACCTGGTCCAAAGGATCAGTCAGAGGGTTGGACCAGCCAGTATCAAACAAGATTCCGTCTCCACCACAGCGTGGCAGCAAAGCTTCACTGGACAGCACATGTGGCATGAGGAGGTTGCAGCCAGCCCTTCCCACTCACCTGCAGACCTCCCCAAAGGAAGCTGCTTCCACAAAACATTCCGGTGAAGACACAAAGCCCATCCCCAAAAATCTGAACTGGGGTTTACAGCTCAAATTCCGCCCTGCAGAACATGCCTTTGACAGAGATTTTAAATTACACCAGTTCAGAACAGACAAATGGACAAAACCATTTGGTTTAAAGTCACCAAAACAGTTTCAATACTAGGGCAACATTCTCTGTTAATTCACAGCCTACAGAAAACAGGAAACATCCGTAGCACAAAATAATTGTACATTAAATACTTCTTCCAGTTCCGAAGCCCTCACTGACCTCCCACACCAGTAGTGTTCCTCTTTCAGACAAACACTATCTTTCTGGCTACGTTAATTTATCTCACTCTCTGAGCAGTCTACCCATGATCTGCAATGATGAATCCATTTCCTAAAGTGTGCCTTGTAGGACACAGGATTCCTTAAAATGGGACTTACACCTTCTGCATAACCAGCACACAGGCATGTTAAACCTCATGTATGACTTTCAGTGAATTCATCATTGAAGTTATCTATGGCCAACAAATACACTTTGAAGACCAGAATGAACTATTAAACCTCTTTTGCCCAACACTTCTGCACATACACAGATGACCAAAGGTCAGCTCCTCCTGAAATCCAGCCTGTCAATTCTGTTTCATGCACAAGATCATGCTTTCATGCCTTTTCTCTGAAAGACTTTCAGTGTTGAACTGGAAGATTTCATTGTGTCCCTAAATAAACTGTCCTAGTGGTAAATATCTCACTCATTACAGCCTGTGATTTATTTCTGGCTTAGATGTGTTTAGAATTGTTTCCAAACACAGCTTTTCAGCATAGATTAAAAAAAAAAATTCCCAGCTCATAACCAGCATTTGGTAAAGCATTTTTTGCATGAACTAAAGAAAGAAACCAAGGGAGATATTCCAAGGTTTGCATAATTTTTGTGTCTCTTCCCCCAATTTATGTTTTTCAGCATCTTTTTGAAGGTCAGGCACCAGAACTAGGTAACAAAATCAGCCAAGATTTGCTATCTGGCCGATTACAGGTCCAGCACAGTTTTCTGGCCCTTTGGCTGTGAGTAGTTCAGAAAAAGTGACAAACAACAGCCCACAATATCCAGTTGCTGTATATCTAATACATAATTATGAATATGTATGTATATGTAATATCTACTGTGCTCCCACAAGTAGAATCCAAGCTCTCCAGCCTTTCACATTTTCACACCTGTTCAGTACTGTCCAATGCTGACTGCCAGGACAGATCATGAGGCTCATTTGAGTCCAAGGCTTGCCCATTTTTAACTACATCTTCACATCAGTGATGTGCAGCTAAATGGCACCCTATGTTCATTAAATGGGGTTTGCTACTTCAGAAATTTGAAATTTACTGGGACATTTCTTACCTAGTCATATGGGAATTTTTCTCCCTAGACCACTGGTATTTCTGGGTTAACTGTTCTGAGCAGTACTATGCACCCAGATTGCTATTAGCTTTTAATGCCTGCCAACTAAACATTTAATCTATATTCTGTGTGAGGCCTTTCATGTTCTGCAGGACTTTAAACCCAGTGCCAGAACATCTCAGCATACTATGAACTTAAAAACAAAATTTGGGTCTAGCACTCCAGAGCTACAAAAGCCATAGGACATGTTTAGCTCTGTCAGGCTATTTTTATTATAATGTCTCCTATTCCAAAGCTTACAGAACTTTCAAAAAAAAATTTAAGCCATAACCTCTAGCTTGTTTTCCTTTTCCCTATACTCAGACTTGTAATACCAGCTTAAAACCAAGAATATGACACATTCATTTTCTGCTGCTTAGGCTGCCAATTTTTTTGTAAATTACGACTTACATTTTTAATAGAAACCCATAATTTATGAGCAACTACAAATCATCTGGTTTTAAAACAGAAAGAATCACACTCTTGATTGATCTCAAGCTAGTACTTCACAGTTAGAATATTCAGTTCTTTCAGTTCCTCCTTTTACAATAATTCCATTTTAAGAGTTCATAACAACTAAATCTGTTAGCTATCTGTAAGAGGCACCCGAGTTAGCAAGCTGGTATGTTAAAATGAAAAAGCTTCAACTGCTGTTACCTTACTTCCCAAGTACAGAAAAAAAATGCAAAATTCCATTAAGTTGAAACTCATATATCAAATTACTATTCAAACCTACCACAAACATTGAGATGTGAAGCAATGAAGCACAGGGGGATGGTAACTGTGTTCACAAACTGGTTATACATCAGGCAGGCTGTGGTCCTTTTAAATTTCCTGGAACATTTTACACAGAAATATACTCATGTGCATTTATATACATACATATAGAAATAAACAGCTTTTCTAAAATGCTTTAAAATGGCAATTACAGAAGTCAAGACTTTCAGAAATTTGGCACTACACTTAAAAACCCAATCTAATTCATGCCCGAGATGTGGTCAAGCTAATTATAATTCACCACTCTATGGTAAATGATGAGTTGAGCTGACACAATTTGGACTGAAGCTCTTTCTCTGTTCAGAAATGTGAGCGATTCATCCATTTATATAGATCCAAGAAGGATTTGTATGCCACCTTATCTTTCAGCACAGTACATGAGTATTTTATTGATTCAGGGTCTCTGAATAACTTATATGGCATAACTTCCCCCCTGCTGCTTATGGTCATTTCAAATGTCACTTTATGACAAATAATCAAAACAATGAAGGTAAATGAAACTCCAGTTCCACGGTCACAGACTCCAAATGATGCCCAGTGTGCATCCAAAAATAACAACCATTAAATAAATGGGTATTTTGAAAGATGCAACTAAACTATAACCAACTATTTGTTTAGCAAAATAGCCATTAGCCACAATTCTGTCTACAATTTCAGGGAATGTCTGCATCTCCTTAAGGAAATCTCCACACTCCAAAATAAAGGAACAAATCCACAAGGCCAATGGAAAGGACTGTAAATATATCCTGAGTGAGGAAGGAAAGGTTAGGTTTTGGAAACCATTTGCAAATTGAAAGAACAAAGTTTAACCCAAGATTTGAGGAAGTGAGGGCAAAAAATTTTAAGGCTCAGGAAGGAGCTACACAGGAGAACACATTCACCAGCTGAAGATAAAACAGTTTTAATGACAGTGATCAAAAATGGGGCAACAGAGAAATGTCAGAATAAAGGTATTATTCAAAGCATTGGTCAGATGACATCCAAATATTCTTTGGAGGCATACACAAGAAAAAATGTCAAGAAGACAGACTGAAATATGATAAGGTGGTTGTAGAAGGCATTCCATTCTCAACAATATTTCTGAACCACTCCTAACTTTACTTAAAAAAAACAAAAATCTTTGGCTCTTAAATTTCTAGTGCTCAGTCTCAGCCCAGAGGGGAATTTTTCAAAAGTAAGTCCACAGAGAAATCAAGGAAGTTGTTTGAGCTATAAAAGCAGTGAAATATTATATACATATATATATATTTTTTTTTTTAGAGGGTACTCCTGACAACTAAAGATCCACTTTCTTCCAAGAATTCAAGCCTATCATGGACTTAAATCCACCAAGAGGATTAGAGAAGACGACAAATATGACAATATTTGGTTTAGAAATAGTTATTAACTTTAATTCCTCACTTTTACATGCATGAGTTGGTGCCTACAGAGATTACCTCTCACAAAGGATTAGAAATATTAGAATGCAACATTTGAAAGAGCCTTCTCACATTCTGTATAGCTCTGTTACATTTCCTTCAGCTTTAAGAGGGACCCTGTACATCACATATTTCTTAACGGTGATAGCTGGGTAGAAATGACATACTGAAGAATAGATTAATATTCACATCTCTGCAAATCTGTGTTAGTATTTTATAAACTCTCAAGGAAATTACTAAGACCACCACCACACCCTCCCAAACTCTAAGTATCAATATTTTAAACTATTTTAAGTATTTTCAGTATTTTAATCATCCTGCAGGTGCTCTAAAAAATGAATTTTAGGAATTATACAACCTGCAAGCTGAAATATACCATTAGAAATTGTAACTTTGTTAAATGATAGAACACAAAGTGTGATCTGTGGTCATTTCTGGAAGACAAAAAAAGGTTAAGCGCTTTAATTTCTCAGAGGATCTATTTCTGTACTGCACACTGCACTCTTTCTGTGGCCTCAAGTACTTTTCACATGAGGAGAATGTTGCATTTGACAGGAGAAAGGTTTTCCTGGGGAACAGTGTAGAAGACAGAATTAGTAAATATAGAACAAGAAACTTCACAAGAAAACTTCAAGTTTTTTTTTCATTCTAAAATAAACATTTTCTGGCAATAAATACTTGAGAAGTGCAGTCTTTTTGTCAGAATTTAGACCTACCAAATATGCTTAATGTGGTACGTTTTTTCCTTGGGTCTCCACCTTTAACTGAGTTTTGCCCCGAAGAGTTTGCAGCATCCAGAAAACATAAACAATGAGTTAACACAGGGAAGTTGTGTTATACCAACTCTTTGGATGTGCAGCCAATGTTAAGTGAGATTTAAAGCAAGATTAGGTTACATGAGTGCCTCCTGTGCCCTTTCCAAAAGGGAGCAGCACTTGGCTCCTCCCCCTTTGGAGCTTTATAATAACCTCACTCAGAATACTTTAGGCAATATACTGAAAAATCTACTTGGAGTGGAATCGAGATCTTTTTGGTCCATTAACACTGATGTAAGAAAAGACTGGATAACTTGGCAATGCTTCTTTCAAGAGAGTAAAAAACACCCTTGATAGCTCATGACAGCAGTAGGCACTGGTAGGCAGGTGACCTTTCCAACTACAACCAAAAGTGGTGTTTGGAAATAGCTGTTTGGCTGAAGCCTCTTGGGATTCACTTCAGAAACCAGCCTACTAAAGCCCCACCCTGATAAAACATTGAGGGATTCCCTTCTAAAGCCATAGAGGACCCTGGTCTGCCTTAGTCACTAACAAAATACAGGTACAAAGAATTCACAGCAACTTGCAGAACAGGGCAGGATTTCGTCTGCTGAATCAGGTGAAAGAAATAAGCCCCTCTCAGACTGTTCTTGCTCAATGAATAACCACACTTGTACCTGTTCCAGCTTCTTGTCTGACCAGTTCTTCTCCGTACCTTACAATTACATTCAGATGGAGTTCAAGTTTGTGCATATGTCAGAAAGCAGGAATCCTCCACTCTCTCCACTCTCTTTAAAGACAATTCTCAGCACGTATGAATTGAATTAGTCTGAACTGGAGCATGGCAATGCAGCGACTTCTTGCTTTCCTAGTTCTATCTAAGGTGGAATCGTAGAATAGAATCACAGACTCGTTTGGGTTGGAAGGGACCTACAAACTCACCTAGTTACAAACTAGTTCCAACTCTAGTTTCAAACTCATCTAGCTCCATGGGCAGGGACACCTTCCACTAGACCAGGCTCCAAGCCTTGTATAAGCTGGCCTTGAACACTTCCAGGGATGTGGCAGCCACAGCTTCTCTGGGCAACCTGTGCCAGTGAGAACAGGTAGAGTAGGCTTCCACTCAGCTGTTATTTTATTTTGCCTTTGGCTCTATGAATGAAGGGTTCAGACCAAACAATTCATGTTCTTCACCTGTGCTGACAAGTCCCATTCTTCCACTGCTGACCTCAACCACTGCTTGTTAAAGTCACAGTGACACATTCAGTACTGGTTGATAGAAAGTAACGTGTTTGCACTGCATCCAAGGATGACACAGAGTGACCAGCTGTAATGCAAAATTGAGGCCCTCCACCAAAGAATACACTCACCCTTAGCCCAGACAGCCTTCAAACTTACTTGTGCAGCAAAGCAAGTGTCAATGTGAGGAGGAAAAGGGTAATTCCACAGAATCACATCATGGCCTGGGTTGGGAGGGCCAAGTTCTGTCCAAGTGGGCAGAACTTGACTGGGCATGAGGAGATCATTACAGTTCTCATCAGTAGTGTGGGTCCTTTACAGTGACTATATAATAATGTGATTTTGTGTATGCTTATGAAAATACAAAATCAAATAGGTCACATCAAACTACTTAATGCACTGTCAGTGCCTGAAATGAGCTTTCCAAAAGAAGGCAACCATTGCTGAAGTGACAGGCAACCACTGCTGAAGCGACATTGTGCTGTATTTTCTTGGCAACACACACGGGATAGCCATGTGCACATGAAAATGCTCAGCCCTGTGATGGCTCACTCTAAAAAGTCAACTCACTCTCCTATTTTTGCTTTCTACTGGCTCCCATTCAGCAGCGAGGCTGTTTTACAGCATGTGGCCTGTTTTAGGTTGCACTCTGTAACTTAGATAAAAATGTCTGTCAGCTCCCCCAAAAGCCCTTACTGGCATCTTGCAAAAGCAAACTGCCATTGTTGTAGACCATAGCAACTTGATTTCCTCTAGCTTTAGTCACTTTCATGAACCATAATTATCCTTGCTGCTGCCATGAAGTCAAAAGTATTTTCAATCTACCTCTTAGATGACTGAACATAATAGAGGCAGCTTTGGACAGAGTATCTGAAAATTAACTTACTCTTTCTACATTTTCATCCATTATTCAAACTAAGGGATCTGTGTATGGATATTCATATCAACCACAGTTTTCCTTTCACAAATGCTGAAAATTCTTACTTTTAAAACAGTTTGCCAGGTGTTTACTCACATATATATGGACATATGCACATATATATATAAACATATATCCTCACAGCAGGATATATTTCCTTCATGTTCAACTGGTTTCTTGGCTAATAGAAAATTGTGTTAACAGTTTAATATAAAATAGATACTTAGATAAGGTCATTCTGATTAAATCCAGACATTGACAAAATCAATTTATTGAGACACCTTCTATAAGAATCTCAAAAGGGTAAGATTGGCAAGCAGCCTGAAAAAACAGGAATCCTCCATCTTCAAAATTGCAGTTCACTTCTGACTTTCAAGTTTTACCACTAACTAACAGCTATTATATTGCAGTACTCTGGATAATAGTTTTTCTTCCCAAAATAGTAATTAATATTTCTATGGACAGCCACTGAAAAGCAAAAAAAAGACACATCTGTATATGCTACTCATGAACACGAATGTCAGGAAGCAGCGAAAAACCAAACAGCTTAGTTAACATAAACTGAAAAGTCTTCAATATAAACAGGTCAGTTTATTTAAAGCCTCTCATAAGCACCTTTCTTGAGTGATTAGGGTCAAAAGTATTTTGATCAGAATGGGCTGACCTCCCTCCTCATGTTTACCCTGAGGAACTGGAATCTGTGAAAGGGCAGAAATGAAGCTGGAAGGAACAGGAAGAGCTTAGGATGAAGTAAAAGGGAAGAACAAAAGAAAGGGTTCTTGTCTGATGACAGAGCCAGTCAGAGATGAGGAAGATGACGACTCAAGAGAGGAAAATAGAAGATATTTGAATTTAGAACACCTTTTCAACACAAGTAACCTGAAAAGCAGGATTTGGAGTAAATTTTTTACTGGTATTACCCAGATAGGCATCTCCAACCCATTCTGCTATCCTTTAGCAGGTTGAATACATTTGTTTTTAAGCACAGATTACAAAGGTAAAGCACAATGTTCCCACTTTTCAGAAGCAGAACAAGAAACTGAATTTTCAAAACTAAAAGATTAGCTCATACAGGAAGATTCCTTAATCTAAAAGGCAAATAATTCTACTTCCATTTTGAAACACCCTGTTTTCCTTTGAAACAGAAGGACAGTTATAATTAGGACACAGCCAATCCATGGAAGATTTAATGGGTAGAGAAAAAGTGATATTAAACCTTCTTTGAAGTTTAACTCTTAATGAACTGCATCTCCCCAGACTCACTCTGTTTACCTTCTGTCCTGTGCTGAAAGCCTAATAGCTACAAGTGGAAAATCTGGCATCCTTCAGCATCTCTCTGTTGATTTTACATGCAAAGCTGTAGTAACTGGAAAACTAAAATACCAATTCAAGTAATTAGAGAGGTACAGTATATTTGTTTTTAACTGTCCATAATGATCTTCATGCCTGTCACTTACGAGAGTGGTGGTTTTTCTGCTCTTACTCATGGAATATCCTGAAGGAAAAAACCTGTTTGCTAGTATAAATGTAGAAGTTACAAGTCTGAGATGTAATTAGACAAGATAACAGTTCTCCCAAATTGGGGACTGAAAGATGAATTTAAACAATTAATTAAAGCAATGCAGACATGTCAGTTGAATTTCGTAAGCTATGAACTCCCAGGTAGTTCTATGCACATTACAGAACTGTTCAGGATCTCAAAGGATGCAATTTTAAGGTAATGACAGGTTTACAAAGGAATTTATTTTTGGATAAGAGAAGACCCATTTCCTCTTTCAGTATGCTTCCATATGCTCCAAATAAAAAGATTTATCAAAGAATTTTTCCTCTCAGAGATAATAAAGACCTCCTTTAACATCTAACATGGCAGTCCAGCATCTCCTGATAAATTGCACACTTCAGGGAAATTATTTTTTTCCATCCAGAAAAAAATCCTATCACTTTTACCAGAAAAGTTACATTTTTGGGTGAGAAATTTTGTATGTGTAATTCGGAGGCAGAACTTTTTTAGCAAAATGGAGAAAATCCAATGACATCTTAATTGTAGAGCTTGGGTGACGCCAAAACAGATTCAACAAAAATGTGCATCTTCCAAGACTTACTAAGAAATCTAAGAAGTTATTATATGAAAAGATTCTGGGTGAAACTTTTTCCAGTCAGTCTTATTCAAGGAGAAATCCAAGTAACACAGCCTGAAACCACACAAACAGGCACTAGGAATAAGAATGTAAAGTGAACTTTCTGGACATGACTTCCTGAAAGAACCATGTCTGAAGAGCTATGCTGAGCTTTTTCTTGCAGCTTTCCACCCCACCTCGGCAAACTGCAGATGAGCCACTGTGGTCCCTTCCAGCCTTACCCATTTCGTGATTCTGGGATTTGTGCCAGGCAGGGCTGGGGTGCACAGAGAAAGCAAAGAAACAGTCAGATCTCTTCAGAGAAACATTATTTAATGGATTCAGGCCCCTACATGCTACTAAGGACCTGGTTTGTGGTGTCCAGAAGTAGCAGAACATGCTGCAAAGCAGATGAAAGTAGAGACGGATCTAAACTGCAAACGTCTCTTCTGCCTCCCTGTGTACGACCTGCTGGGAAGGCAGCAGATGAGGAATGTTAGAGGCAGGAGAGAAGCAGGGGAGAATTAACTTCATGTAGCACAAGAGCACCTGGAATAGCAAGGGTTCAAAACAATAAACAGAGCAATAGCCAGAAGCTGCACTCCAGAAGCTGAAGCAGCAAACTTGGTCACAGCAGGCAAGTCCCCCTTGTGCCCACGTGCTACTCACTTTTCCATATCCCCCAATACTGTATGCTATGGATCACTGCTGAAAGCTCACATTAAGAGGTGTTATGGCTTTAAAAACCAAGTAAACCAAGTTTTATGCTCTAGTAAGAAGTTTATGGTACAGCCATAGAATCAGCCTGTATCAAAAGGTTCAAGAAGTTCTACTTTGCTCAAAATATAGTAAAGACTCTCATGGTATTTTATTTTCCTTTCATTCAAGATCATAAATTACAATTCTACCCTTTGAGTATCTAAAACTTTATCCTCTTTTACTACAGCTAAAATGAAATGAATCCTAGAAGTGGTTTCACAGCTGTGCTTTTCAGCAAAGGAGAGTCACTTGGGACCAAAACTCCTTACTAGGTTTTTCAGGGCTGCTTTTCCACTCAGGGAAAGGTAACTTTCCCTGCCCATCCCACCACATCCAGTGCCCGTTACCAGATCTGGACCATGGAAATACAATTCTGCCACTCAGTGCACTGTCAAGAGGCACACTGTCAGGTCTCAAACTACAGGAATACTGAGGGTGTAAACTCGTGGATATAAAGCATCAAACTGAGTAACTCAGAGGATACTTACCACCTCTGCTCCTCCACCCAGCTTGTTAACTCTGTGCTATCATCTACATTATTTCATCATTTTAAGATATATTTATATGTAGATGATGTTCTGCAGGACACAACTGAGAAAATATGGAACATTTTCAATACTCCTTTTGTTATTTGTTTGTTGGTAGCTGTTAAAAAGAGTGTGCTTTTTCTTATATAGTAATTTGAAAACCTGTTTCATATGTTCAGTATAAAAAAACCGACATGACTCTGTACAGGAAAGATATTTGATTTCCAGATGCACTTACCAGAAACTTAAAAAGAGCTAATGATTAGATGACAGAAAATCACAGCTCAGTCACTGAACACATTTGTATTACTCAAAGAGATGGATAACTCTGCTTAACAACTGCTTATCTTCAATATCAGATTATTTCCCTCTAATAGCAATCTATTTTTGAAAGTTTCTGCTCTTAAATTCCAGAAAAGGGAATCCCTTAATATGAAGCACGATGCCATTTAGATTAAAATCTCCCCAACATTTCAGTAATTTGCATCACTGATTTTCTCAATTATACATATTTTTATAACAGCTTGCTAGCCTTGTCTCTGCTTAGAACAAGCTCCCCAATCTGATTTAATAAGCATAGAGAATCAATGGGGTACATATTTCAGTTTCCTGAACAGATTTCAGTGGAAGCAAAAGCTCTAAAATCTGATATAATGACCAGTCTGAATTCAGATTTCTGTCACGGCTCTTTGAATAGACACTTGCAAACCACTAACATTTATTATTTTAGGAAATAGAACATAATCACAGTTAAATTAGAATCCAGTTCATGGAAGCCTATTTCTGTCCTTGCTCACTTCTGAACCATTTAAATATAACCTAGAAGCTCATGAGGCCAGTTACATTTAGATACCCAGTGAAAGCAATGCTGGCATAACCACGACACCTTTTCTCATGAGTCATATTCAGTACACAGAATTCTTTTGTAAAGGATACAAGGATTGTTGTCATCAATGCTGCAATTGTCCAGAATCAAGGAAATGCCATCCAAATCATACACCTAAATAAAACCAAAAGTTTAATTTAACAGGTGTCTCAACAATACTAACAATGTTTCATGCAAGGAATATGCAAAAACGTAAAAGGGATGCTTGTTTCATCAAAAATATTAAACATACTAACATGAATTGCAGAGTAACCCTGGTGTTTTCAGCATGAGTATCACAAAACAGTAACACAAGCGGGCACTAATTTCACATTATCCCTTCATTTACCAAGTGTTTGACTGAGGTATTTTCTGCTCACACCAAGCCAGATAAGGTATGCTCACTGACAGCTCATGCTTGCTTCCAGAAGGAAGAACCATGAAAAACTGTGGAGTAGAAAAAAATAGGAAAACAAAGAAGTTGAAAAATACACCCACACATACACACAAGTTTGCATGAGGCCACATCTCCTGTACCTTCAGTAGCAATGTGTTACTTGTAAGTGCCCAGCACAAATTCTTCATATCAAGAGCTGTTGATGTTTTTCCTTTGAAAAAGTGTTCCTTATGTTACTAGCAAATGAGCAGAGATGAGATCTGGCAACTTTAGTTCCTTGTGCATACATACACATGGGAGTTCACAAATTGCACTACTACATTTGTGTGTGTGTGTATGAGATAACAACATATGATCCTAATAGACTTACACACGTATGCTTTACCAAGTACTTGGGACAAGCTGATCTTAACAATAAACACGGAGCACGATTATCTTATGGAAAGTATGTTCCATAGGAAATTTATGTAGACTCCTAAGGTACACTGTAACATCACAAATGCATATTTATAGCTTCACATGCCCCTTCCAACCTCAACCATTCACTGATAGCCAAGCTATAATTCTCCATATCTTAAGTTCTTTAATTTCTTAAAATTTAATTTCAAACCAAGAACTGCCAGTCAAAGGAATTTAACCTAATACCAATTTAGGCTGTGGCTTGATGATGGCATTCTCTCTTCCATCTGTTTTGCCCCAAACAAGATGCATTTTTAATGTACCGAGGAAAACAATAAATCCCTAAGTTTACACTGCAGGATCATCAGCTTTCTGAAACACAAGTTTTGTGCTAAGAGAGCCAAGTTGAGTAGGAGATTTAGATGTGAAATCCCAAACAGCTGATGGATCAATAAAACTGAATTCAAGAGACAAAGACCAGCACAGGCCTCTTACAAGTTCCTTTTCAGATAATCTTACTGCAGAGTCTCAAACTATAACACGAGAAAGCAGCGGTGACAGACACACAGGCAATGCTTATGTGTATGAGAAGCAAAGGGCACTGCTAGGTCTTAAAACCCACCTTCCACATCTGTGCTAACATGCCTAAGTTTACCTACATGAAGTCCAGTTAATAATACAAGTTTAAAAATACCCATTTTTTCCATGTTTGTGTTTTCTCCAAAGGCCAAGCACCATTTATAGTATCATACTTCAAAGCTTGAACAAGCAGTGACCTTTAAGTAACACAGTTGTTAACTACCACTGCCTTGCACCTCCCCCCCTGGAGTTTCTTGAACATCGTACAATTGAACTGCACATACAATTTGCATGAGTTAGGCACAGCTTTTGTCACCACAATGCCAGCTTTAGAATGTCACCTGTGACTTACTACACAGGGAAATGGGACAAGAAGAAAAACCTTACGATGTACCTACCCAAGACAAATCTATATACTCAAGTGACTCGTGAGATGAAGAGGTCGAATCCTGAGCAAACACTATTAGAAAAGTTCCAGTCCATGCCAGCTGTTCCTGAACCACCAGTGGTCCACTAAAAAAGCATTTTATGGCAACCTAAAATTCATGCGCTGTAACGTGAGCCAGTTCAGCAACTGCTCTGCACATAGCAGAGCCATCTCTGCAACTAGAGTGCCACAGGCAGAGGGAAGAATCATTGTCCCACCCAGTGTCCTGGTTGCATTGCTGAGAGTCTCTCAAATCCTGTTGCTCTCATCTCCCTGTAACCTCCCCAACCAGCACATTTTGCAAACATTGAGAAATCATCCTACACCTCAACCTCTTACACAGATCCATTAGAACTACACTTCCCAATAGTAAGTGCTTTTGGAACTTTTCCAACTAACTATTGGTCTCAGAGTTTTTGCTTTGAAGAGAACTGTCTGTGAAATGCCCAGTGTAGAGCAAGGGAGTGGAGCTTTTGCAGAGATCTTCTGCAGGGCTTAGGGAAGGAGTCAATATTGCACAAAACCCAAATCTTCCTTTAAATATAATGAGAAAATACCTTGTGAAGAAAACATTTGTGGCTGGTGTGAAACTGGCTGTAATCCATCCAGCTTTTGGAAGAAATTACAGACAGAAACTAAAGAATAGGACAGTTGTGGTCTCTGTCTGGTCTCCGTCTCTCAACTCTGACTGAGTTGGTGTCTCAGTCTGGAACAGAACTGCTCACACTGGCCTGTGTTACAAAAGATAACTAAACCTATTCTCCATTTACATTACTGACAATATAGTCGGCCAAAAACAGGGAACTGCACTGGACTGTAACAAAGCCACAAAGTTATTTTATTATCAAGAACAGTGTAGTTCGGAATAATACTGTATTCTGAACTATATTGAAATAGAAAATGAAGCTGCAAGGTCACTTAAGACAATTTTAGACTTTGAACAAACCAGCACTGTGCTAATGATCTCTAGTGCTTCAGTCATGTCAGTAATGAATATCTTGCCGTAATGTTATGATGTCAGTTTCTGAAATAGTTTTCTAAAAAAGCAGAAACATAGAATATCCAGCATTCCAAGGCAGGTATCCATCCCTGCCAGTTAAAGAGCTTACTTTCACAACACAGCTTTATATTGCTGTCCCATTTGTTTACTGAACTTGCTTTTGAAACATAATGAAGACATGAATCATGCCAGTGAGAGAAATTTAAATATGTAACACTGAAGAGAAAATGCCTTTCCCAGTGACAGTGACTGCTAGCTTTTTCTCTTTCTCTTTACCTGGAATTTAATAATCTATCTTAATTATTTAAACCAGGCTCTAAAAAGAATTTCATGTAAGCAAAGGTGCTATACAAATATAAAAGAAAGTTTATGGGAAGAACTAGCCCAGACTGTATATGCCTAGTGCTTCCAAGTCTTTAATTCAGCTGATCTGAGACATGTCAGCCCTGAGGAAAAAAGTGTGCTTTTTCTCTTCATAACCAATGAAAAAATATGGACAGAAGTTGACATCTTTCTGTTATCTTACAGAAATCACATTAATTGACCAATATATAAACAAGGTCAGTAGCATAGTGAAGGATATGTGCCTGAACAGAACTGCTCCTGACAATCTCCCAGTACTTTCTTATGAAGTACACAGAAGTAATTACCATTAACAAAATCATTCACAGCAGAGCCCAGGAAAAGTAGAAATTAATTGAGACTACTTATTGAATCTCTCACTCTAGCAGCAATGGAGCCAACCTCAGGGGTAAGAATGCAAATTCTCTGAGCATGACAGCACTTGTTGCTGAATCTGCCTGCATCTAATAAAATGCAACTACAATCTCCAGGTCCAGCAACTCTACAGACAAAAATAGAAAAAATAAAAAATAGTCCAGCAAAAATAATCTCTTCAAAGAATCATCAACATTTTGGGCATTAGAAACATCACCTAATCAACTAAGAGTACTATTATGTGGAAAATAACATTCATGCCTTTAGATAACAACAACTGAACATAAACTACTCTTCCACCAGAATGCGACCAATTTTCAGCCTTCAATCAATGCAGAATGAGAAAGGTGTTTGTTTCAGTCACAGAAAAACTTCTATTTCTTAGAAGTTTCGTTTGGCCAAACTATAGGTGAGCAAAAAGAGTATGTTCTCTCAAATAGAAGTGGACTAGTAACAGTTCGAGTAATCCATGCTGACACTTACTCTTCTTTTTACATGTTTTTGATAAGCACACTGAAAAACAGGAGGACAAATTTCTAGGTTAAAAAATGGTTGGGGATAGGAAACGTATTCTAGAAATGAGTTAGAAAACAGGAACAAGCAGGGACCATTTATAGGGAAAACCTCTAGAGACAACATTCATTACAGATCACCAGTTTCCTACCAGACAAAAATCTGTCTCCATTCATGTTTAGTCCCAGAGTACTAAAATTTAACTCCCCTTATGGAACTTAAAAGGTTTCTGGGAGCAATCAAACTGGCAAACCACATTTTTATGAACTTGGCTCCTTCCCTTCACTCTTTGTAATGCTTCCAGTTCTGTAACACAGCTTTAAGTGTGCAAACCCACTCAAGTAGCAGCGCCTGGTGCCTAGGTAAGGCTATGCTGGTCGGCTGCCAAATCCAGCCCTGGTCTGCAGCGCATCAGGGCTTCAGCTGCCACTACCCGACTTCCCCTCTCTGGAGCACTTCTTTGGGTTTCTCATCTACCCTATTTGCTGATTCTCCCATGGCTAAAAGTAGGACCATAACAGTAAATCTGATCCCCATATTTCTCTGACAAATTAGACTGGCTAATGGGATTAAAATCTGGAGGAGGTGAAGTCAGAGAGAAAAGGAAGATTAACACAGCTGGGCTGGCATCACCACAGGAAACCTAACAAATGTATTAAGGTAGCAGAACAGACTTGTTGACTGTATTTTATGACTTGTCTTAGTGCCCTAAATTATTGAAATGTTTAAATTGCAACATACTTCTCAAGAGCTGAATCATCAAGATATTAACATCCATCTCACATGCACCAACAGCATCCTAAGACGCATCCGTGGGAGTGGAGCCAATAGCTCCAGGGAAGCAATTCCACTCCCTGGCACTCGTGAGACAACCTACTTGAGGGGCTGAAGCTATGCCTTGCAGAGAAGCTGAGGGAACTGGAGTTTGAGCCTGGAGAGGAGGAGGCTTCAGGAGAACCTGCTGGCAGCCTTCCCACAATCCTATAAACTGGTCACCATGACAGAGCTGCTCTCCTGACTCAGGTTCCAAACAGTTTAAATAGAGAAAATATGGACATAAAAGTGCAACTGAGAAGGTTCTCGCTGGATACAAGGAAAAATTTTTTACTATGAGGATACGCAGCAGCCACTGTGGACGGTCCATCTTGGAGGACTTCAAGACTTGTCTGGAAAATCCCTGCGTAACCTACTCTGAACTCAGCTTTAGGCAGGAGATCACTTTCTGAATGGCTGTGTGAGTCTAAGACATTTTCATCTCACTCCAGCAAAATCACAGAAAGAAGCACAAGTCAATTCTTTTCCTCACATTTAGTTGAAGATCAGATTCCTTCTACTCTACTATGACCTTTTCTTGGCTATAAAGCTGGAAATAGTTGACAGAAATTTACTAAAGGATGTAAAATTCAGAAGCAGTTCTAGAAAAAATATGATTATTAACCATTAGTGGAATAATCCTGAATATTCATTGAATGACAGAGAAATCTTAAAATAATTTGTATTTTGGATGCCAGACCATTCATATGAATTTATTCTTATAAACTCATATAACTTTGAATTAATGTCTTAGAGCAAATAAAAAGGATTCCCCAACTGTACAAATGGAACAACTTCATATTTTCTAGAGTAAAAAGTAAGAATTTTGAACAATTCAGTATACGGAAGAAATATCTGAACTGGCTGTGAAGAAAATAAAAAAGGAATACAAGTGAGGCCTAAACCCCACAACTGATGAAAATTTTAAAAAAGAGCATAAGCAACATGGTTAACCTACAGCAGAAGCTTGCTGGTGAACACAGCAACTTTTCATTAGAAAAACAGTACGTTCTATTATCCCTAACCAGGATGACAAGAAGTAGTGAGACTAAAGAACAGACCATTCACATTACACATCCATAAAATATTTTTCGCAGAAATGGTTAATGAAGCATTGCAATACACTGACACACAAGCTTCAGACTCCTGGAGCAGACTCCAATATTGCAAGTCTCTGCAAATGACCTGACAAACCTTAGCCATGAACACCCTACCCAGTCCTGCTCTGGACAGGTGAATGGTTCCAACCCTCTCAATCCCTTCTGTCTCTAAGTCTGCACGACTTCCTTAGACAGAAAATCACACTAGAACGCTAAGTTACACCAAAGAAAAGGAATCCAATGAAATATTCATTGGGGATTTGTTGCCAGTCTTTGGTCATCATTAAAGATATTTTTAAGCTTTACTCCTTCTGAATGTACCACATGAGGACTACATAATGACTATGCAGTGAGAAATATGTCCTTCAGATCCTGACACCAACCAGGCTGAATAACAGAGTCAATTTTCCTCCAAGACCTCCTCAACAAGTACCTTATTAGTGACTAGACATCTGGGCAGAATCCAGCATACAATGTGGGTAACAGAAAAGCTTAATAAGAGTAGGAACGTAGCAACTGTTAGGTTCCCAAACAGGCTCCTCTGCACCTATGATGATGCCAAAAAATGTTACTTTATTTTTTTTTCATTTCTGAGTTGGTTTCCAGCTTTTTAATTTATTTTTCCAAGCAGCAGAGGTGACAGGAGATAAGCAGGAGATTCTACTTCAAAAGACAATACATTAGGCCTTCAGTGCTACTGGATTCCAAGGCCTACTGCAGACTACAGGCACTCGGGCTTAGAATACAGGCAGCTGTGGCTTGCGGCCATCAAGTCTATTACAGGAGTTAACCACATTCTGCAGATCTACTGAAATACTTGTGGACAGAGGCTCCCTTCTCCAGGACATCACAGCAGCCTTGCCTAGCTGGTCTGAGAGCCCCGTGCACCAGCATGAATGACTTTGCTTATGTCCACTTCAACCAAGGCAACGTCCCCAGAACACTCTTCCATCTCTACAACACCTAAGTAAGCATGTATTTAACATTTTAACGTCACAAATTCAGAAATCACTGCAACAAAACCTGTTGCGCCTGCTATGTTAATTTCAAAGATATTCTCCCTCTTTCAGCATTATTTCCCAGAGAAACATGAGGTTTAATTCAACTCTCCCAAAAGTGGAGATCCTTGCCTCTTTCTTGGAGGTTAAAAAAAATTACACTAAAAAAATATCTTAGAATCAAAATGTGGGACACCTTTGTGATGTTCTAAACCTCTACTCAGATAACCAGTTTAGAAAATGAGGGTTTTGGCCTTATGGAAGAGGAAGGGAAGATGAAGGGACCAAGCACAGCATCAGGCCTGAGCCTAAATAAGCAGATGCAGAGTGTCCAGCTATGAGGAGAGAGTAACAAGCTAACTCAGCTGCTAAATCAATTTTTCAACTAGTCTTTCCAAGAGCAAAACACAGGAGTTTCCAGCCACTGAGATGATAATACAAACACTTGAGAATGCAGAACAGGTTCCCACAAGAGACAGTAACACAACAGGAACATTTGCTTTTTAAACAATGCAGCTTTCCTCATTCTCTTACATAAAGTTTCTGGATCAGAAGCCACAACAAATAGATGCTGCCATGAGAAGCAGGCTGTTTGCTCTGGTTAGGTTTAGATCTGCGACTCAACATGGATAAAGCGAGGTCCAACACAAGACTCATTTTGCCCGTGTGTGAAACACACAATATTTGCTAGTGTAGCCTTTGCCTATCCTGGCAGCAGCACTAAGAACAATGGTGCTAAACATCATCCAATATTCAACAACGCCCTTCAGATCAGTTGAATTTGTACGAATTTGCATCAACACCATAGTATACACTTATGTACTTCTAGTCACACACTCTCCTATTCTCAGTCCACGAAACCCAGTAATCAGATGATCTTAGTTTGCTGATTTTCAGTCACTGCTATGAAAGAGGTTCTTTTAAGTGTCTTCTTTCATCAGAACAAAAAGAAACTTAAAGGAAATTACATGTAAGAATTAGCTACGTGACTAGAGACAACTTGTACAAGACCGTCAAACCTTCAAAATTTTATTTAGTTCTAAAGCAAAGTGGAAACTGAAGACTTTACACTTTAAAGTTCTGAAAAAATACAGGGATGAAGGTTGAACAAGTCACATGATTCCTTTCAGCCTTTTAAATCACCATTGTAATAGAAAGTTCCAAGCCGTTCTGGCAAGCTGCCACTGTTTTGGTGGCTACAGTATTTTTTGCCTTCCATGTCAAGCTTTAGAAAGCATTTTATGACTATATCAATTAAGATGAGAGATGTTGTTTTGTGGGTTGTGTGTACCGGCTTGTTATTTTTGGGGGGTATTTTTGTTGTTTTTTTGTTTGTTTGTTTGAAGTCTTGTTCTCTCCAGTTTCACATTTTATATTACATTGGAGTAACTCTTCTTCTGGAACAGAATTCCAGGCCATCCATAAAACATCCTGATTTTGAAAATCATTGACACTGGCAGAAAAATAGATTACCGCTGAACGCTCCTGTTGAAGATTTCCTTGTTAGTGTTCTACACTAGTGATCACACACTCTTCCAGACAAAAATGGGCACCACAGCCTTGTGACTCTGTCGCTTTGTTCTATTACTCAGGCCAGCTTTGGTACTTAATTTCTCCCCAACAGGCCGGCACACCTGCCTTGCTGCTTCCTTCTCTCAATGTTTCAACTGCTCCCTGACACACAGTCCCAGCTGAAATCCTTGAAAAGTGCTGGCTGCTCTCAACTTAGAAGTAAGTGGGAATGGAAAAGGAAGAAAAACAATCCAATATCATACCCTGTTTTGATGAATGCACCACCCTCACAGAGGCCATATATGTCATTGCTCTCACACATCACAAGTATATTCTGAAATTGCTCATACTCCCAACATTCAGAATTACAACTCTTACTTGGAAATTTCTGAATTCAGCAAGAAAAACTAAATGCCAATTGGATGTTCCATGCTCTAATGATGACTTTTGCTGTGTCCAGCATTACTCAACATTCTCACTTCGTTTCACTTTGAAACAAGGATTTTTTAAAAAATTAAAAAATCAATGTCAGACATATAATTCCATCTGCAGCAAATGCTCAAATGATGAAAACAACGTGTGTGAAAAATGCAGGATGATTTAAAAACATGCAATGATCCAGTGATTTCTATGTTTCTAGTTAAATTGGCAGCTAAATTCAACACACTGAATCACAGTACTTCAGAGTGCACTGATAGACTCAACACTAAAAGTAAAGTGGTGGCAGTTTCCTGTCATTCCTCAGAGTTTCCTACTGCAATTGTGAAGTGACTTCAGTACTGCTAAATTTTTTTAAGGAGCTGTAAAGAATAAGTTATTGAGTATTATCACCCCAAACTTCACAGTCACCGTGGGAGGGTGAGGAAAGAAGAAAAGGACAAAGTTGGTTGGTTAGAATATTGGAAATTGCACAGAGACATTTATAAAAGGCATTCATGATTCTCTGCTTCCACATTGCCTTGTATGCAGAGCTTCCAAGATTTTACTGATGGGCCAAAGAACAAACCATTAATTTTCTAGTACACGTGTTAAGGATGTGCACTCTGTTACATGTTAAGTACAAAACTATCCTTGATGATAATTAAATTTTTCCCTAGGTTAAAGTATAGTAAAACAAAGTGTTTCTGAAAAGGACTGTAAAATGCCTTTCTAGAACTCTACAGAAATGGTAAATGGGAGACTGCAGGACACAGCTGGCTACTACATGAGCAGATAGTTTAATGGTGTTTGCTGCTTGTGTTTAAATCAGACCAGTCAAGGAAGCCCTGAGAAACCTGAGCCAGCCATATAACCCCATCGCTGAATACTGCAGCAAATAATATGTCACACTGAACAATGCCAGCCTCACACTCTATTTTATATGAAATGTGATGTTTTCCAAGAAACATGTAAATAATGGAAGTATGTTCCTTTTGAAAGGAAGAAAAAAAACCAACAAAAAACCACCACCCCAAATCTCACAATTACAATAATTGTTTTCCTTCAAGACTGAAAGATGTTGTCTCACTTTACTGGAGAGACTACTGGGGATGGCTTCAAAGGAGGCCAATGCAAGTGCAAATCGATTCTTGAGCTGGAAGAAGCTTTAGACATACACTGTTCTGCTGAGACCAATTCATGTCTTTTTCCCAGTGTTTTATGATACTGTCAAGCCACAAAGTACTCTTCATCCAAAACAGAACTGATGGCATGTCCTCTCAAATACAAAAGCAAAGCAACTACACTTTCTTTCATTTTTTAAAAGTAATTAATTGGCTATCTTAGTTATTTTATAAACCCATACAAAACATCAATCCTGGTGTAAATACTTCCTGTAAAGCCCTTTCACTTCTTCCCCCATGTCATTTTATAGGCAAATTCAGTACAATTTTTATTTGTTCAATGAATAAATCCCAACAACTTCACTGGGACATTTAGGAATGGCAAGAGAAGGTTGAAGTACTCAGCATAACTCCCTAATGAGGAACAGGTCCTCTTTTAAATATGATTCAACAGCAAGCTCCTTTCATTCCTCCTTTCCAAGCGCTGCACTCTCAGCTATCAGTTCCTGCCCATATTACCTGAAGAGTGACTCCAACC
Organism: Machaerirhynchus nigripectus; assembly: GCA_013397975.1. Lineage (NCBI taxonomy): Eukaryota > Metazoa > Chordata > Aves > Passeriformes > Dicruridae > Machaerirhynchus > Machaerirhynchus nigripectus. Next base: position 119,194 of record VZRQ01010897.1, read on the forward strand.
TACCATGTTAACTTCATAGGTAGCAATAACAGACCTTCTGAGGGTTCTGGGATTTCTTACGCCTCTTTTTGGTATTGTGCTTTTGTAGAAAGCATCTACAGCATTTACAAAGTAAAACAAATTGTAAACACTTTCAAAAAGAAGAAATTAGTGTGAATTAAGTGATTATAAAATGAACAGAGTAAATTTTTGGTTCAGTTTTGCATTGTTTACAAGTCAGACCAGAATCTGAACTTGATGATCCCTGTGGCTCCCTTCCAACTCAGGATCAGTCTATGACTCAGATGGAATTATTTCTGCATAACTGAAATACTGTCACAAACTACTTCAGCAACAATTTTACTGGGATGACAGTCACACATTTTATAAATAAAACCCCCTCATAATTAAGAACTTTGCCTGACAAAGATACACTTTTGAAATCAGAGTATCCCAGACAGACAAAATTATTTCTCATATGCTGAAAGCAAACAAAGAAAACAGAAGACTTTCAGTGATGTATTTAAAAGATTTGGTAGTATTAAAACAGGGAAGCTGTGGCATGAGAGAAATACTTTTCATTAGAAAAAGTGTTTTAATACATTGAGAAGCTTTATTCAAGTTAATATTCATTAATATGATGCAGCTGTTCTCATCTGTGAAAAAACAGTGACTATTTCCACAAATGTCATTTTCCACACTTGATTTCTTTGTTTAAAATCAAATTTTACTTGATTTCTCATCAGCTGTGTGTTCTATAAACTCTTCAATGAAAAGTAGAGATATACTAACAAAGGTGTTCTGGATTGCCAGCCTGTTACAGAGTGGCTAGCAGCACTGTATGCAAATATAAAACCTGTAAAATATCACTGTATATGGGGATGACAAATAAGTCTTTTCTGTTTTTTAAAGAGAAAAATATTAATCTAAGGTTTGTAAACCAGTATAGCTGAATTCAAGTGTTATTCTTTAACAAAGCCCGGTTGGACAGGGCTTGGAGAAACCTGGTCTAGCAAAAGGTGTCCCTGCCCATAGCAGGGGGTGGGATGAGAGAAGCTTTAAGGTCCCTTCTAACCCAAACCATTCTGGGATTCTATGACTGATCAGTTTAAATAAAGAAGTCGGGGAAATCCCTGTGCATGCATAGTATTCGAACATTTCATGTTTCTCACACTGCAGAGCAGAAAGGGGTTTATTTTGGTTTGGGGTCTTTTTCACACCTTTTATACACTCAGGGTTAATTCCTCAATGATTCCAGGATTTTGTCAGTAATGGTGTTACATTTTTAACTGCAAAAGAAATCTGAATGATGATCTTTTAATGATGGCTCATCATTTTTGACATTTGCAACCCCTTTTGCTGTGTAACTGCAGTTAAAAGTAACTGATAAAGCGTTTTCCCACTGACAATTTTTACAAACTGTGATTCTGGCAGCATAAAGTTTTTGTAACTTTTCCATTATAGTTTTGGAAACTCCTAAGCTGCCAAACCGCAAAAGAATTCAGAAAAAAAATTATACTCTAGGTTACAGTAGTGTAACAGTTTAGTCCTTGCCCCCTTCCAGCAGTTACCTACAATCATAGCAATATATAAGAGCAGAATAAATCCCTGCACCATACACTGCACTCCCACGACCACTGAAGACATCAGTTATCAAATGATATGGTCCACTTGCATCATAACCCAGCTCAGATCCACAGAATCACTAATGCTGAAAAACACCTCCAAGATCACCAAGTCCATCCTGTGACCAATCCCCACACTGTCACCCAGACCAGAGCACTGACTGCCACATCACTGAACACCTCCAGGGGTGATGACTACACCATCTCCCTGGGCAGCTCCTTCCAATGCCTGCCCAGCCTTTCCATAAAATTATTCCTGATGTCCAACCTGAACCTCCCCTTGAGGCCATTTCCTCTCATCCCGTCCCTTGTTCCCTGGGAGCAGAGCCTGACCTGGCTGCACCCTCCTGTCAGGGAGTTGTGGAGAGCCCCTCCCCTCAGAAGGTCCCCCCTGAGCCTCCTTTTCTTCAGGCTGAGCCCCCCCATATCCCTCAGCTGCTCCTCACAGGACTTACAGAATGCCCAACTGCATTCTAAAAAGCCACTGCTGATAGGGAATGCCTGCCCTCCCAGACAAGCAGATAAATGCACTACTTGAGAAACCTCTTGTGTGGGCTGGGAGCTGTTTGTATTTTGAAAACTATTTTCAAGGAAAACAAACTACTGAAAAGGTTAGGAACCAGAGAGGCTAATAATGGAGCAGGGCACATTGCAGCTTCAAAACCATGTGTGGTGATTCAAGAGGTGAGCAAATGAACTAGCAATGAGCTGCCAAAGGTTTACCCGCATAGAATGTTTTGAGGTGCAGGCCTCCGTGGCCCAAGCCAATGGAACCCAAGGTCTAATCCCTCTCAGTGTGATCAAAATAAATACAAGAACCATTACAGGAGATATAGAACCTACGGTGGAAGGAAAGACAATATCAATCAACCTCATCTGAAGGGAACAATATACTAGTGCATTCTGAAGGCTGCAATGAACTTGGGTCGCTACAGCTTGTTTCAGCAGAGCTTCTGAGTGCACAAGCAGACACAGAGCTGGGATGTTGGGATTTGGCACTGCCTTGTGGGTGCTGCTCCTTGCTCCATTTTTCAGATGGCCCCTGGGGCTGCTAGCATCTGACAACCTCCACTCCTCTGGGCAACACTCAGGAACTGCTGAGTACACAATGCAGGCCATGGGCTCTATCCAAGGAAAGGAAAGGCAGTTCTGTGATTTGATTTTGGTGGGGGAAGACTGAGGGGAGGAAGAGAAGGAGAATGCTGGGATGTGTATGTGAGCCAAGCCAAACTCTGCAACTTGCCCCCAAGGCTAGAAATGGTCCCTCACACAGTTACTTGCTGTACCCACCAGGGACTGGCCCAGCCCTCATGTGACATTGACAGTGTTTCTTTGCTGACAACCCAGACTTACAGAACGCTGAGAAATTATTCTCTGCATTTACCTGAAATTCTAAGAACACCCATTTCCTTTCAATGATTCACCGAGTATAACCTTTGCACAGCATCAGATTCTCTTATTAAGATAAATTTAGCCACCTTGTTGAGATTAAGATCAGCTTTACATTTAGAAAACAAGACTCCTGACGTTGTGATTTATATGTCTATAAAAGCCATATATATGGTATGCATGATATACAATAACTCAGGAATGCATGCTCTAGCACTAAATTTCATGCTGAAAGCTTGCTAATGCCTCAGGCTACTGAGCGAGATGATACATGAAGCTGTACACAAGGAGATTGCATAGCAGTTTCTTAATTTACCTCTAAATTACAACTACCAGAGGGTTTTCTGAGTATTTGTGTCTCTAAATGTCTTGTAGTCTGGTAATAACAACTGCAGGTACTATGAAAGTAAGATTCCCCATTTCTAGCTGAACTCCTGTACCCATGACAAACAAAATTCTAGGTTTTCAAATTTGCAAAGATGTTGTTCAAACTGTTTGAAAAACTCCATAATAAATGTATCCTTTCATAGGGTTAATTTACCTGAAAATATAATTGTGCAAAACAAGGCATGTGTATATACATACTCAAGCACTAAGCCAATTGTTTATACAGTTCTGAATGTTCTGTTTTGCTTTTCTTATATTATTATTTCTTTTCTTGCAACAGGTCATTAATTTGATTACAGCCTATGAAGTCAAGACTGCAGGTTCTAACTGAAAAATAGAAAGAGTTCTCGTTTCAAGACCGTCTCATTAGTCTACGTTAAGTATATATACAACGTTATTAAAAATTATTCAAAGGAAACCTACCCAAGCACAGACAATTCTTCCTAGTGAGTCCAGTAACAAGAAAAGAAATCTCAGATTAATAGAGCTTGAGGGTACATTTCCATAGGCGAAATTTGTACCATAATTAATGCAATCATAAAAATCAGACACATTTTTTTAAAATTTTGAATTCTGTAAGTCACTATCTTTTACTATTTTTTAAAAAAGAAAATTTCTATAAGAGTTTAATAATAAACAATTACATTTGAAGTTGATTTTCAAAGGAGCAGGTCAACAATTTTCTAGAAATGCCTGCATGAACAGGTTGACAATAAATGGTGGGTCAGAAGGTGAGAGGAGAAAAAGTCTTGAATCAGAAACTCAATCAGCTGCTACCAGGTTGATCTATTATAGGGGAACTATAAGCATTTTTTTTCTCAACAGCTACAAATTCTAAAAGCACTTCTAAAAAGTGCATTGAATGGTGAGGTGCTCGTGAATCTGTACAATTCAAGAGCTGGAACTAAGAGGTGACACTCCCAACCACCAAATACTCCATTTGGATTGTAGGTTCCAGAAGAACTGGCAGTATCAAGTGTCCTCTCAAAATGCCGCTGGCTTCTTATGCCTGGAGCTGTGGGGAACAGGCAGAGCTGAGACAACTAAACAGACCTGGCTGGAAAATACTGAGGGAGTGACATTCAAGCAGCAGGGAACAAAAGTTAGATGCAATTTGTGACTAATTAAACTGAACTGTTTGCATTTTTGTTTGCAGGCAAAACACTGCTTCTTTTATTATTATTATTATTTTTAGCTGCAATACTGAATAATTGCCAGAAATAAAGGCCTTTAATATTTCCAAATAAATCCCTTCAGTATTTCCAAAGCCAAATGCACAAACACACATTTAGTGGACTTAAGGATGAAGGGATTTTTAGAGAAGTTGGAACCTCTCCTACGGAAAATTTCAAGCCCTGAACAGCTCCATGGGTAGCACCCCTCATTTTCTAAAAAGACAGGAAAATATTGATTTGAAGGCAAATGTTATAATTTCCCCTTATTAAAATTCAACATTTGTTGCCAGCTTCAATATGAATTCCCTGAGCTCCATAATTGTGCTTTAGAACAATAATTGCTAGACCAAAACCTAAATCCTTCTTATTTTGTCGTAGGTAAGATTAATGTCAAACCAAAGCTAACTGTAATGCTAAAACATGCAGAAAAACAGGAGAAACACTTATATTCAATACTTATTCTAGTTTATGAAGGCACAAAAAATTCTGTCTTTACAAAATGAAGCTAATCATACAGCATCATGGAATGGTTTGGGTTGGAAGGGACTTGAAAGCTCATCTCATTCCACTCGCTGCCATGGGCAGGGACATCTTCCACTAGACCATGTTGCTCCAAACCCTGTCCAACCTGGCCAGTTTCAATATTTCACTTAAAATATCAGTCAGATTGTAATAATGTAAAAATATTAAAGCAACCTAAAATATTGCACATCTAACCTCAAAAATTATTAGACTGAAATGAAGCACACTGGCTATTTTTACTTTAGAGGCAGTAAACTATCTAAACTTTTTGTTATACTTAAAAGCAACAGAATTATATTTTTTAAGTTAGACAAGCAGAATGCATAATGAAACTGAATTCAGAATACTGCACCAGCCTTGGTTATACCCATTCATACTGCACACAGATCCCCTGAGCTGGATGTTCTGTTCCACAGGAAACCGTCATCGGGAGATTGTCATTCCCAAGGTTCGTACCGTTACCTAAATCACATCCTGGGGTACACACACCATTCGAGATGTACATCCTTCTACTTGTACTTTTCAAAGTACTGCTCGCATGCAAAGGAGGACTTTTCAACCTCTGTAAATTCATACAATGTATGTTCATTAAATTTAGTCATATTTTCCAGTATCAGTGTTGTTTACCTTTCTTCCTTTTCACATCAGTAAGACTGTGCTGGAACTCACTTTTAAACAGAGATCATTAAGAGATGCCAAAAGACACCATCTTGCCAGTAATGAAAAAATGATCCAACAAGATACATAGAAAATATTTATGGTAATTTTTTTAATTCAACAGTGCAACTTTTCTTCCAGGAATGGAACAAGAGTTATGATTCTTAATAAAAAGAGTAATTAGGCTCATATCTGAGAATCTCTTTCACAGTGTATTTGTGTAATATAATTTGAACACTGCTTCTGGGAAGATTATCAAAGGGAAGTAAATCAAAGATGTATAATACATTTAGTTTTATCCAAAGTAATACCAGTCTTCTCAATTTTATCCAGAGAAGCCCTCCTGGAGTAGTACATTGAGGCACCTGACCAGTTCATGTGTGTGTGTCTGTTTTTATATACGTATGTATGTACACTGAATCACAGACTGGTTTGGGGTGGAAAGGACCTTTAAAGATCATCTTGTCCACATCCCCTGACACCTTCCACTATCCCAAGTTGCTCAAAGTCCCGTCCAACCTGGTCTGGAACACTTCCAGGGATGGGGCAGCCACAGCTTCTCTGGGCAACCCGTGCCAGAGTCTCACCACCCTCACAGGGAAAAATTTCTTCTCAATATCCCATTTAACCCTGCCCTCTGTCAGTGTGAAGCCATATCCCTTTGTCCTGTAACTTCAGGCCCTGGTAAACAGTGCCACTCCATTCTTGTCAGCTCCCTTCAGGTACTGGAAGGCCATGCTATAGCTGGGGTCTCACCAGAGCAGAGGGGAGGAATCAACTCTCTCAACCTGCTGGCTACACTTCTCTTTCAAGTATATATTTGTATTCATGTATATATTTTTATATTACATATTTACACAGATGCACATATCTATATATATAAATTATACACATATGCCTATATACACATATATATGAAATTATACAGCAAGTAAACCTCAAAATATTTAACTTCTATTATCAAATTCCCCATTCTTCAGTTATGGGAAATACTCCATTTCATAAATGAGAACAGTAAGACAAGAACATAATTTTGACAGAAAGGCAAGTGTAAATAAAATCAGACAGAGCTTTCTTCTGTCCCTCCTCAGATCACTACTTTTCCACCTCAGAGGACATTTGTGATCATCAACCAGAATGTCTCCGCATTAATTATTATACTGAAATTTAATCCTGCTTTATCTTGCAAAGAATGACTTTGGTCAAAACCATTCCTTATCTGTGTATCACAACTGCCAAGAGTTCCTACACCCATCTCACCCATTTGGAACTAGCACACTGTAGTGGGTTGACCTTGGCTCGGTGCCAGGTGCCCACTAAATCACTCTATCACTCCCTTTCCCAATGGGACAGGGGAGAGAATAAGATGGAGAACAACCAACAGGGTGAGATAAGACAGTGTTATCACAGTGAAAGAAAGAGGCATGATTCTGTATGCACATAAGCTAAAGAAAAAAAAAGTCAGTCTCTACTTTCCATTAGCAGCAATGTTCGGACACTTCCTGGCAAGCAGGGCTTCAGTACTCGTAATGGTTTCTCCGGAAGGAAAACGTTGAGGAATCACGAATGCCCCGCCCCGCCCCTCCTCCTCCTCTCTCCCTTAGCTTTATATATCTGAGCTGAAGTCATATAGTATGGAATACCCCTTTGGCTAATTTGAGTTAGCTGGCCTGGTTGTGTCCCCTCCCAGGATCTTGCCCACTCCCATCCCTTTGATGGGGGAAGGAATGTCCTAGGGACAGCGCTGCTCTGCAGTAGCTGAAACACTGGTCTGTTATCCCGTCCAGCTACCAATGCAAGGCACAGCACTGTGAGGGCTGTGAACTTCACCTCAGTCAGACCCAGTACACACACAGACATTTGTTTTCACTCAATCCTCAATCAGTGGTGACAAACGGCATTTTGGAATTCCAGACTGTGAGGATGTATCTGAACATTTAGGTAATCAGTCCTGTAGACAGGGATTGTTTGGGCATACTATGTATTATCACTTTCTTTTTCCAGGCAGAGTCCATGGGAGCCTCTATCAGTCTTGAAAGGTGGATAAACAGATGTGCCACGCTGCTGTCTGCTCCCTCAGTCTCCCTCAGGCTAAGCCTGGGGAGACCTGAATATACAGTGATTATCACTAAGTGCTTCCTCTTGCCCCACTGAGTGACACCCTTATGAGCAAGAAGGAAAATTACACTGGTGGCACAGGTTTCTCTTTCGTTAGAGAAGAGTTTAGTGTCAGCGTATGTGATGGAAGCAATCAGTCTTGTGGTGTTATCCACTGGAAATGCTTCAGGGCAAGATGGAAGGGATCTTGTTAGCAGTCTTTAATTAACTAAATCTTAATACATACAATCAAGCTATCATCTTGGCTTTTGCAAATCTAGCTCATTCTGCATTTCACAAACAGGATTAATTCAGTATCTTCTTGGTGCTCTGACTTTCAGCATGGAGATAACTTGACATACTTTGATCTTGCTCCCACTGCTACAATACCTAAATATAGGCCACGCTCCATTCAAGGAACTTAAACCCAATTGTTTTTCCAGTGTCTTTCGGATATCTTTGGTCAACGTCCCTTTGAAATCCTTCCAGCAAACCACTTCTGCTGTAACAATCCAAACAAGTCTGCTTGACTGCAATTATGAGGCGAACTTGGAGACTCACAGCTTTAAACATTTAAATGCTCACGAATGAGGCAATTCTTTGTCACTTCTTAATGGAAATACTGAGCTTTTTTGGTTAAAGAATAGAAGGTTTTCAAACAGCACAGTTAATGTGAATTTGCACACTAAAGATATCAATAGACTGTAAAAGGAATATTAAGTCTGTTCTCTCTCACAACACAGGCAGATGATCTTGAATATTTATGAAGTCCTTAAAGAATGCAAGAACTGAAGATACTTTTCTAAAATCTCCTTAAAGACTGCAAGTTCTTCTTTCGTCACCTGTTCTACCATCACTTACATAAAAAGCTAAGTAGGTTTCTTCCAGTCATTGGCTGAGGATAGCAGGCAGATTACATTAGTTGATAAAAGCATGCAAAAGTGATCACCACTTATTTCTATATTATTGCAATCCTCTTATAACATCGGGGCTCTTTGAAGAGCAGAAAAGATAACTGAATGGAGTTCTGCAAGTAAGAACTGAATGAGCAGAACCTTTGCCTACACAGACTTGTGCAACCTCATCCCCTGCCTCTTTAAAAATGAGACAAGTCCTTTGGTTCCTTTGGGCACAGGCATGACCAAACTTAGCTGAAGCATTGCCATGCTGAAGAGCAAGAAGCAGAATCCTGCAGGGCTACAGTTTAGAACAAACAGCATCACCCAAAGGCAGAAATTCAAATCTGCAAATGACTGCCACTGAACTTTCTGGCTCCTCCCAGAAACATGAAGGAAAACAGGAGAAATGGAAAAAAACCCTAATAAAATCAAATGCTTGGTCTCTGTCTGAAGGCTAGGTGCTCTGATATGGCCTCACATCTGTCAACAGGAGTTTTAGAAAACAATTAATTAACAGCTCGAGCTGTGTCAGAGGAGGTTTAGGTTGGATCTTAAAAAAATATTTTTCCCTGAGAGGGTGGTAAGGCTCTGAACAGGCTTCCCAGGGCAGCAGTCACAGCCCCAAGGCTGCCAGAGCTCCAGGAGTGTTTGGACAACACTCTCAGGCAGAGGGTGGGATTGCTGGGGTGTCCTGTGCAGGGTCAGGAGTTGGACTGGATGATACTTGTGGGTCCCTTCTACCTCAGGAGATTCTGTTCTATGATTCTAATTTTCAGGGGTGGTAAGAGAACTCAGACTGGTTCAGAGGCACATAGGCAGAGAAAACTGAAGGTTGACAGCTGATTTTTGACAAGGCAAAGCCAGACTGAAGCCTGCACAACATCACACCTCTACTGAACCTGATAATGGCTGTCACAGGGGAATCAATAACTGAACCCCACTGTGGTGAAACTGAAACTGGGTAGCACATTGTGAGCTTCTGTCTAGTTCAGTGCTTCTCTGATTTTGGTGGGACAATTAGTATCAGGATTCAGTGGCATGTGCTCAGCATCCAGCTTGCTGATCACTGGGAAGGGCTCTCCCACCACCCCCTTGCACAAGCCTTCACACAAAGTCTCCCTGGTGTTCTCCTCACCCTGAATGCATCACAGTGTGCCACTAAAACCAAGTTACTGCATTGAATTCACCACAAAATGTAGTCTTTTACATCATGCCTCATTATTTCCTCCATGAAACTATTTTATTCCAAAATGTGAACTGAGATACATTATAAGCAGTGATGGCCAAATCTCAACACTTAAAAGAAAATAATCTTTTTTTTGTTTGTTTCTGCTGGTCCCTATGAACTTCAGGATTGTCATAAAAACATGAGCTGAGAAACTTTTAGTATCTCACAGTAACCAAAATTTAGTCACTTCTCAGGAAACAGATGAAAAGATGAATGATTCCTGTGCCTCTCAGGGTAATTAAAATAGCAAACACAACCTCTTTTAAGTGGAAAGAGAAGAAAGCTGTATATCCAAAAAGGATTGCATTCAACACTGACAGCATTATAACATCAGCCCATTGTGAAGTCTGGTGAAGCTTAAGAAAACCCCCAAAACCCAACAAACAAAATACCCTGAAGAGATTGTATGCAGGATGGCAGTTCAGAGAAGACGGGGAAACTCAGTTCATGTTGAGGTTAGAACACTGAAAAACAACACAGAAAACTGACGACCCTTCTTGTTGTAGTACTGGGAAATATGTCACTTGTATCTGACACCAGTAGAAGTGGGAAGAATTTGGATTAACAGCTCAGATCTGAGCCAGAGAAAGAAAACCTAGAAAGGTAGATGCTCTTCCACATACAGGGATCCTTCTTCCAGCAATCTATACCACTGGCAAACCCCAGGAACCACAGATAACCCCCTTCCTGCAATACAGGGTACATTAGATCTTCTGAACCTCTTTTAAAAAAAATACTACCTTAACCACATCAGACAGTGTTATTTTACTAAGTTTTTCTAACGTTGTGTACTCCAAACAAATTCAGTTCTTCACCACCTAGTAAACTAGCAAGAAATGTTTTTAGTTGATATGGAGCTCTTCACTTAACTGAGTATGATACAGGGAACAACAAGAAATCTCTGAACATCTCAAAATATTTCTCAAGCTACTAGAATTTTAATAACCTTAAATGCCTTACAGAATCATTTGAAACCAAGCTGAAGAAAGGAAAGAGCAACAGCACAAAACCCTTTACTGAATACCAAGCTCAATTCATGTTTTGAAGTAGTTACCACAAGTATGGTAACTACTTCTCAGCCCACCGGACCAGGAAAGGAGTTGCAGAAACCTCTTTAGAACTCTTCCATATGAAGGTCAATTACCTTATTTTTAGATTTTTGTCTTGGAAAATGAGTATTTTACACCTTCAACAGGCACATTAAATAACAATGCTACAGATGCAGTTTCAACACTTAGGTAAGTTATGAAAAAGGTCTGGAAACGGCTGTTTGACACTGGTGTGCCAAGCTTTCCTTTAAAAAGGGCTGGAGTCCTGTACTGTACCACTGTGATGACAAGGTTCAACACCAAAGAGGGTTCAAAAAAACCCACCAACATTCCAAGTCAAAAGGAAGCCAAGAACTCTACAAGTTGGTACTGACTGTTTGGAAATGCATAGAGAGCCAACTTGTTTTAAGTTGGAATGTGCTAGAATGACACCTAGTTATCTTACTCTTTTCTATCTTCATTCTCCACTATAAATCAAAGCAATTAATTTTATTTCTAGAGCAATACAATATCTTAATTTAAAACACTATCAACTGCAGAACAATTACCATTCCCCCAGAATCTGTAAAACCAAAATGCCCAAGTTCTGTTCTTCCTTTTGCAAATGTATGTTGCAATGAAATCATCATTTTACAGATACATTCACATTGTCAGAAACCAAGAGAGTTGACATTTATTCAAGGTTTGGTCAAAGTTTCAGCCTGTGATTCATGAGAACACGTTAACATACAGATTGACCTTTATGCCCGTTTACGTGTTTGATGGTAATTATGGCAACCCTCTGCATGAAGCAGGCCAATAATATACTAAAGAGAAGTATGTCAGCCTTCTCCTACTCACTGAGGACATCCAGACAGCTGACATGTGAAGGTGTGTCTACGTAGTGTGACATTTAAATAGCAAATGGAAGTTGTTTAGAGAAAACAAAAGAATAGTTGATGCACTAATAAAATTAAGGGGAAACTTTGTCCATACGTAAGTGCATCTAAGTTCCTTGCAAGAGAAAACTTTCGAACTTTGTACAATCAAGGTTTCAAGTGAAATTGGCCAAACCAAACAAATGACACTGGATCAACTCTATCAGCTGTCAACAACTGGAGAGGCAGAAGAGGGAATAGGAGCAGGGCAACAGGCAACATTACCTTGTTGCTGCTAAAGGGGCGGCAAAGCAGAATAAAGTTTTGTATTATTCCCTAAGGACAAATAAGTCAGATTGTTATAAAAATAATCCATCACTTTACGCAATACTGCACTATGCATTCATCTCTGACCTCAAGGCAAAAACCTCACACCGACCCTTTATTACTCATATTGTCCTGCCCCTTAGAGAGTGCCTGATTCTCTTTTGTTTACCAGTCTCTATGCTTTGATGGAAACCTTAGTACTTCATTAAGGACTCAGGATTGCAACAGAGCTGAAGACTAACATAGAAAAAACATGGGACCAGGACTTGAAACAGTTCCATTGTATGTCCCAACAGATACTCTGAAAGACACTCTTGAGCAACAGACATTTTGCTACTTGGTGTATTTCTGTATTAGTTAGGTAGAGCCCCCATCTCCACAGCAAAACAGCAGCTTTTAAAAGGATTTCTGTCAGAAGGTCCATTTTCAGCTTTCCCGCTGACTTTCACAGTGCCATAACCAGACAAAACTTACCAATTACAGAGCTCAGTCCTGCCACCCCCTGAATGTTTCATCCTTATCTAGCAAAGCATTTAAACACACAGAGAGCTGCATGAGACAGCCCCACCCAACAAGTGAAGCCATGCAGAATTTTGGGTAGGTGTGCAGTAGCTCCACTTCAGAGCATCCAGGTCCAAAAGGCTTCCTCTTTTGTTCAACTGTAAAGCAAGAATCTTTCTTCTATTTTAGGCTTTTGTTTAACATTGGGAAAACATAAAACTCACAATGATGCAGGTTTCTAATTAAAAAATCCAAGAGGTTTACTTCTGCCCCCATTGCCTCTCAACAGCAAATGCAGTTACATATGGGATGATCTTCACTGCAAATAATTTCAAATCCTCCTATCCCAGGAAGATTTTTATTTTTAAATTATTATTTAAAGTATTTTTAAATATTATTTTAAAATAAAATAATTATTTTTATTATTTTTATTATTATTTTTAAGAGTTAATTATTTTTAATAATTAATTATTTTTTAAAAGTTACACTAATCCTGAAGAAGAAGACCAGATAATCTCCTGGAGTTTTTCTAAAAACCTTAGGAGAGAAAGAGCCATTTGCTAAATAATTTAGTGTAGTGAAAGGTCAAGGGGGAATAGCTTAAAACTAAAAGAGGGTAAATTTAGATTAGGTATTGTGAAGACATTCTTCCCTGTGAGGGTGGGGAAGCCAGTCTCATATAAAACAATTTGGCTTACATATATATATGTGTGTGTATGCATATATATATATAAAATCTAAGTTAATTTAAACACACTAAACAATATCCAGATGTTTTACTTGCTACTTTTATTAAGATTAATTTTAACAGTAGAAGTTTTTCCCCTTTTCTCCCAGACGTCCTTTTCTCATCTCTGCATTGATAAAACCCAGTATTATAGCATTAGAGAAAGCACTATTGCCACCTCAAATAAACACAGGCACATGAAAAGAATTATCCCCTCATAAATTGTTCATCTCATTAGAGTGACTCTACCTAGGTAAGAAGGTGCCAGTACAAAACGCAACTATGTATTTAATTATTTCCCCCTCTATGAACAACAGAACAGCTTTACCAAAGAAACACAGATTCCAAGATTAGGATGTTGGGTTCATTGACATCTATAGTACCTAAAATGTCCTTGGCAGCTTTAGGTACAGGAAATAGGGTTGGGCAGAGCAGCGCTAGGTGTCACAATAAGGCAGAGATTCTCCCTTTCCACGTATATGATTCTTGTTAAGAAACATAGAAACAAGAGTGCAAATTAACTGCTATGACCTATTTTGTATTTGTTTCATTTCTACAATAAAAAATTATATCCTCTATAAATATTCATTCATTAGGTTTCTAAGTTCTTTTGTTTTTTGTTATTAAACAGTTCTACTACACTAAAGCAGCAGAATGAGCTGAAAGTGAGAGTGGAAAATAAGTATCTAAAGCTTCCCACCAAGAAACAAGTATCAGTACTATCTGGATGATAAAAGTGAGGTGTTTAGAAGGCAAGTCTAACAAAGTGATGTGAATATGGAGGAATTTTCACTTTTTCCTTCTGCTGGCTTCATTCATCACCTACCAGCCAAAACCTTCACTCCTTGCTCATCTTGAGAACCCAACTCTTTTCTTCCAGTGTAGTTAATAAAAACATACAATGCATCTTTGTGAAGGAAACATAACACGACACAAGCCAGAGGACTGCCCCACATGTATGACAGTAACTCTTGACAGCTCTTCCTCCTACACAGAAGGAAAAAAGAATGGACCTGCACATCCGTCACCTTGGCAGGTCCAACTTGGAATGAACTCACCCCCTGGCATCCCAAGTACAGCACTTTTATTTGTTGTTCTCTCCTCTTCAAGACTGAGTGCAACTCAGGACATGAAGGGACCCAATGTTGGTCAGTCCAAAGGGAATGTTTTATCTTAAAAATACCAACCCATCCAGCCTTGCAAAACACACAAGTGGGCACCAAGCTTGGAAAGACCCATGCTAGTAACTGCTTACAGGTCTGCCCACTCCCTTGAATCTTAAGAACCTATTACAACAGTGGAACTAAACTATGATGTAAAGAATGCCTAATGGTAACAGAGTACAAGCTAAAGAATGCATTCTAAAAGCAAAGACTGACTTTAAACAGTGATGAAAGTGATGAAGCAATAAAGTGCTAGTAGGGTATCTCTCTGTTCCAAAGCATTACGAGATTTTTCCCCACTGCCAACAAAGCAGTGCACTAATCCCCTGCAATTATTGTTCTTATAGCAGGTGGAGACCATGAACAGAGATGGAAAAGCAGCCCTTGCAGAGCGATTATTGTCCCTCTCCGGACAGTGTGCGGCTTTAGCTCTGTTACCTGTGGGAGTTCGGACTCCACACAAGTCCTTTATCTTTTTGGCCTCTGTGAAGCTTTACCTTCGAGCCTGAACAGATGAAAAAACGCCTGCCGATGTTGTTTCAAGTTGTTTATTTCTTTTTATCTCTAGCTAGCTCTTAGCTCCGGCCGCAAGTCTGATGCCAGCCGTGTCCGAGCGGGAACTGCCCAGTCCTGGGCTGTCCCATCCCTTTTGTACCCTTTCCATGATCCAACCATTCTTCACAACGTATTTATTATTTACCATTTTATACCAATTAGTTTGCACCTATTCTAGACACGTAATTTCTACCTCTTTTTCATTCTACCCATCATTTTGTGCCACCATCACCAGAGAAGATGGAGGAGAAGAAGAAGAACAGGGTAACGCCCAAAATCCTCCATCTTAAGTGTTTTATCTTTACTCTAAAAATCCTAAAATCTACTTTTTTACCTTGCAACACACTAAATCACTACTTATTTTAAACTCTAATGTTTTGCAATGTTTCTCACAGTGTTGGTAATTTTTCCCATGGACTAAGATCAAAAACTCCTTCATTCTTGGCTTCTGGCCAGGATCTGGGACCCCCTCGCAGGGGCTCTGGGGCTCCCTGAGCTGACAGGGCTGCCAGGGGCATGCCTTGGACTCCAACAGTTACCAACACCCCATGCAGTCGACCTGCCCCACTGAACTTGGAGATGCACTGCAGGAGGCACAGGCTGGCTCAGGACCCACACCCAAGAGGACAAGTAGCCTGGGTGTCACTCAACTCAGGAAAGAGCTCCTGGAGGCAGTGATCCAATTCTGTCCCATGGTGAGCTTGGCCCAAGTCACCATTCAAGCCTCAGGTCTTTGGGGACTGCTTTTGTTTCCAGAACAAGTCAGGCAAACCAACATCAAGCACTCAGGTTATATTACAGATTCATAGAACAAAATCATAGAATTGCCTGGGTTGGAATAGACCTTAGAGATGATGATGATGTTCCAAGCCCCCTGCCATGGGCAGGGACATCTTCCACTATACCAGGTTGCTCCAAGCCCCATCCAGTCTGGCCTTGGACACTTCCAGGGATGGAGCACTCACAACTTCTCTGGGCAACATGCACCAGGGCCTCACTATACTCACAGCCAAGAATTTCTTTCTAATTTCTCATCTAAACATATTTGCTGTCAGTTTGAAGCCATTCCCCCTTGACCTGTCCCTGTCACTACGGTTCCTGATAAAGAGTTCCTCCCTGACTTCCCTGTAGGCCTCCTTGAGATGCTGGAAGGCTGCTATGAGGTCTCCCCACAACTTTCTCTTCTCCAATTATATATTCTCCCCTATATATATAGCCCATATTACAAAAATAGGGGCTATATTTTTCTATTATTTATTATTAGAAGTGTGTTATTACTCCATTTACCAATGCATTAGCATTGTTACTGGGGAAAGAGCTCTACTGGGACTGGAAATTATGGAAAAATATTAGAGAAAAAAAGTATGAAAACTTCTGTTCATTCAAGAGCCTGAATTCTAGGAGTGCTGTTGGAGAGCCTTTGGTAAGGCTGTTACCAGGCTTTTCCTGCTGAGCAGCCCTCTCCTGCAAAGCACCCATCCAGGTTGTCCCGAGAGAAAGCCACTTCCCCAGCCCATGCCTACAGTTCTGAATGTAAGTCACATGCGAGCAACAGCCACTGCCAAAGCCAAAGGTCTCTCACACACACTGGTCACATTATTTGTTACATAAACCCCACAGTCTACCCTTTTTACATTGCTTTTGATTGAATACAGACAGCAAACTCTGTGTAAACCCAATAACGGATATAAAATCAGACCTATATTGTGAGATAAAAGTCTGAAGAGAGGTGGGAACCTAGTTCTAGGTCTGAGCCATGCACCACTTTGAACACCTAACTCTTATCTCAAAACTCTTCTTATCTGTGCAATGATAGCAGCAGCTTGTCCTGTCCTCACAAGCACGTGTTTATGTATGAAAACTGCCTTACAAATGGCAAGTGCATGTATTTGAACCGATTTAAATTTTTGAGATAAACTGAAGGTGCAGACAGGATATGATACAATTGGCATTTCTGAAGTTTCAATGGCACTTAAATAATGTTTCATGATATCACACACAAGAATCTAAATAATTTTCAAGACAGCATAAGGCAATAATATTTTCAGGCAGTTTATAGCAAGTTAATACCCAGCTTCCATTGAAAACATTAAGCCTGCATGCTTAATTGCTCCAGGGGCCTTTGAAAATCCCAGCAAAAAAGACAATAAGCTTTAAATCGACCCTTTCAAAACGAAAGCAACCCCCTCCCCTCCACTATCATTAGGTATTCCACAAAAACGTGTTTCACTTCCACAAACACGTATTATATCATAATGGGTCAGAGACACAGCTAAGGAAGAGTGATTAATGGTATTACTAATATTTTTTCAGACATATTAAAAACTTTGATTATATACTCTTAATACGAATGGGGAAGTGGAAGATCATCCCCATATTACCCGTCCAGAGGATCATATTACTAAAATTTGTCAGACAAAGGCACTTTTGGAAGTGTTTTTTTTGCTGAAACTAAGTCAGTCTAACAAATCCCGGAGGAAAGCTACATCTTTTATCACTCAAAGAAAAAAAGTTTAGCATTTAAAGCTTGCTGCTCTTTCCTCTTTTTCCCCAAAGTGGAACCAAAACTGATTTTCTACGTAGGAATTATAAGATAAAAGGTTTCAAGTGATTTGATAAAGGCAGACCTGCATTTTTAAAGTGATATGAAAAAGGACAAAAACCATTAGAGACTAATTCAAAGATTTAAAATTAAGTTCATGCAACACTTCACATCCATTTCCCTTCAAAGTGAAATTGAAATTTAGTTTGAGACTTTTCTTTTTCAAAGAAAGTGCAAAAGTGAAAACCAGAAAGGAATTGGGCACTGGCTTGCATTCTACAGGGCTGAAACAAAAGGTAGGCAAACATTACATTGTTATTAAAAAGTCAGCATAATTGTGACAGTAATTCAAAGACACTAAAACAAAACTGCCTCCTTTACACAATCAATTCTACAATTTACAAATCAATTTCTACACCAACGATATATTTCATCAGTTACCTTACAGTCAGGCATCTGTTTACACTTCACAGTTCTGCCAGAAAAATGTGTAAGCTCACCTTGTCTTGGTTTTCCTTATTCTTGTAACACAGATTTCCAATCAGACGAATGAGATGAGACTTGAAACCCACGGCTGGATGCGAAATTTCTTCCTGCCCTGTCACAGCATGTGTGGCAGTGAAAATATTTACAGCCTGTTTCCCAGCAAGGTGAGTTAATCTCAGGGTATCTAGAGAAAACATTTTAATACATTACCATGAGAAAATTAGTCTCACTTGGCACAGAGCTTTACTATTAACTGTTGAGTTCAAAGCTAAGCAACATGATTTCAGATATTCAGCATCATGTCAAAGAACTTTGAAAGTTTGTGTGAGTTGTTCTAATATAACCAACCATAAAAGACCAGCCCAATGTCAGAAGGCATTTTTGCGTACTTTTTACACCCTTATGTAGTTCAGACATGAAGGCTGAAGGCTTCAGCTACCGATCTCCACCTAAAGAGTCAGAATTTGTAGGCTGTTGAGAATTCTGGCACCATAAATATATTACTAAAACCAAGATTTTTAGAAAACTTCCTGTAGTTTGAATTTGTCACAGCAATACATACTAACCACAGATTCACTTTTTCCTCTCTTCTTCAGCCTTTTCCTGGCACTCTAGCATGACAAGAAATTTCAAGTACAAAGAATTACGGAACAGTTTGGGTTAGAAACGACTTCAAAGATCATCTTGTCTTGACCCCTCTGCCACAGGCAGGGACACCTTCCACTAGACCAGGTTGCTTCAAGCCCTGTCCAACCTGATCTTGAACACTTCCAGGGACAGCCACAGCTTTTCTGGGCAACCTGCGCCAGGGCCTCACCACCCTCACAATCTAACCATACTCTCTAGCAGTTTGAAGCCATTCCCCTTGTCCTGTCACAACAGGCCCTTGTCAGTAGTCTCCCTCCATCTTTCCCGTAGGCTCTCTTCAGGTACTGGAAGGCCACAATTTCGTCTTCCTGAAGCTTCTCTTTTCCAGGCTCAACAATCCCAATTGTCTCAGCCTTTCCTCACAGCAGAGCTGCTCCATCCCTCTGGTCAACTTTAAGTTTCCGTAACACACACACATGCACAAAACAAATCCTGTTGTTAGCCTTCTTACTGTAAGCCATAAATCTAAGAACCTGTCACCAAAAATAGAGGTTTGGTTGCTTTTTAAGTTATTCTTTTGTTGTTGCTGGAGGTATTTTCTTTATTTGTTTTTTTCAGTTGCTTGTTTGGGCTTTTTTACAGTAAGGACCCTCCAAGAATCTCAAAAGAGTCACCACTAACAGCTGTTTCAGCCTTTTTTAAATTTTTACCTATTTGTCATAAACTTTTACAATTTTTTCACAAAAGGGTGGCATACCTCAGTTTCAAAGTGCTAAGATTTAAAAAAGCACAGGTCATGGTATGTATCCCCCTCCTTCCTCCCTGAGCATCTCTGGAACATCATGGCATAATTTTCTTCGTGTACAGTCCTTCCCTTGCTGTTCCTTAGCTTCCTTAAAGCTGACCTTCAAAAGTCACTGGATTTGGTTAATAACATTCAAACTGCACTTAAATTTCAGAAATTTGGTAAACAGAAGGGAACAGGCATGGAGAAAAAGTCCTCTTTCTACTTTTTGAAGAAATTCTTCCACGCATTCAGCCAATGGAAGAACCTAGGAAGCAGCTGCCCCTTGCACCACCCTGTCAGTAAGAAAAGAGCATTGCTGGTACTTGAACTGAGGCTCTGTTGGGCAACACAGGCCAACAGAGAAAGTGGAGAAGTAGAAAATTTCCAGGAACAAATCAAATATTTGAAAATGCAGATTAACTCCATCTCCTATTTATCTTATTCAAAGTTCAGAATTATAATTACCACCAGTAGTGAAAAACATGTTTTCATTCGCAGAGCACCAACAGTTAAGCCTTGTGGTTGTTCACTCACCTATAGCTGTTTCAAGCAAACCAGGGAATGCCTGCAGATGTTCCAGCTGGCTGTTGTTTGAGGTCATTTCACAAAGAACATCAAGAAGACGAATTGTCACCAGTGCTTCCTGGAATGAAAACTGCATTTCTGAAAATGGCTTATGAAGGATATCATAAAAATATAAACCCAGAAATGTAAACAGGGGACAGGAACTCTCAGCTCCTCGGGTTTTGTGCCGATCTTCCAAACTGCCAAGAATAAATTTATATAAAATTAGGGCAACTTTCTAAAATAACAATAACGTATTAGATTGCAATAATTTCTTCTCTACAGTTAGTGTTATATCTGCCTGAAAAATCATGGGGAAACCAAAACAGAGCCATAAGGGATAAAATTTTAACAAAAACACAGTAGCTTCCAAAAGCAGAAATACAGAAAATTACTAGCTGAGAAAATTATTTCTGTATAAATGTTTTCTTTGAGTTTATTCAGTCAGAGCGTTCCACTTTAAAGACACAAACATCGCCTGCAAGACACCAATTTGTTATCCGCAGGAATTCTGTAAAGTTCTGTGGTCAAACGAACTTTGGCTGTGAGAATTTACATTATTCATGGGTAAATAGGATTGTGATCAGAGATGCAGCATTTTGGTTAGGTAAAAGGCACACTATTTCATTTGCTTATTATTTATTCAGCCAAAGAACTATTTTTTCTCACAGAATATGTTGGTCCTGCTTATAATGACAATCCATCAGTTACAGAAAATACCTTAAGAGCACATGACAGAATTTGGAACACCACATATTGCTCAAGAGACAGGCTGTGACTGCAAGATGATTCCACTCAAGGTGTGGTACATAAACTGCAAGTAGCCACGAAAACACTCAGACTTTGGTCACAGTAACTATTCCTGCCCTGTCTGGTCCAGGAAAAAAAAGGTTTACTTACCAACAGTATAATATTTTGGATCCATATAATCAACACAACGTAATTCAAATAATCAACCATAGTGTTCTGTAATTGGGCAGTACAATTATAATCATTTGTTGCTTCTTGGAAACACCAAATTGCTACAGGGTCCAGGTACTAAAGCTGTATTTTCATTTTTTGACCCATACAGGTGTAGGGAAGTTCAAGTTTTTCCCTGAATTATTCAATAACTGCTTTCATCAGCACACAGGCAGACGCTAAATACATCAGCCATTATCCTGTTACAAAGTAAGAATACCCCAACTGTATTTCAGAGACAGTTAGCAGCTTTTTATGATTTTTAAGAGGAACAGATTATTTCAAAACCATAAAAGAACTCCCAAATTCTCATGTATATTTGAAACTTGCTAAGTTCAAAAAACTGTTCCTTCCCTGCTGCTAACTTTCCAAATTGGGTTTTTTTGCCCTCTACCTGTACAAAAGAAAGGCAGTAAAAGAAAATACTTCCTTTTGAAGTTCAAAACCCGAAACAGTTTGAACTCTGACAGACAGCTTGATATGGATATAATCTGAAAAGTAAATAAGGAAATAACTGAAGACTTTTTAAATAAACATATTTTGAGCGAGACACAGAAAAGATGTTCCTTATAAAGAGATGAACTAAGTCCAAGGAAGGGTTTTATTTTGCAAGTATGGTTGAAATTTAGTGCGAGCAAAGTGATGCTCAAGTCAGGCTTCGAATGGAAAAGCTATTTTAAACATTGGTTTAAGCACTGCAGAAGCATATGATTAGCTTCTCATGGGTTTAAGATGCAAGCTACAAGACCTGATGTTCCTTAAAGAAACAAAGCAGTGTCTATGTATAACAAATTAAACAGTGGACAGGACACCCAGACAATATCCTGGGAGTCAGGCCAGTCCAAGGACTGTTCCCAAAAGTTTTCAAATGTGGCCTCAGAGGTCTGGAGTCTAAGGCAGCTTACTACTACAGGCATGGCCTGAGCAAGGCACTTGGCTTGTGGGCCACAGAAAAGGCCAGGCAAAGCCGAGTGGAGTATCACAGATGCTGCCTAAAGCATTTTTAATGACAGACTCCACATGAATAATTGCTTTTTTGCCGTTAAGTACAACTGCTACACAAAACCTAAAGTATTTATACAACTGAGGAAAAATTGGTGCAATTCTTTATAATTACTTGTAAGAAAAGAAATAGTTTTATGAATTTAGGCTGGCATTTCTCTTTTCCCATGGCAAGCATATGTTGTAAACAAATGTATACATAGATATGCATGCACACATATTGCCCTCCATTTATTCATCTATTAGGACTTACATTTTCTGTTCATTCAATGAGCCCCTTTTCCCACCAAACAGCAATACTCAACTTATACATCTTGTTTACGTGAGAGAAGAATAAGAAGACAGTGTCAAGCAGGGCAAGTTATGCAGTAATATTCAGAATACTGCTGTCCCAGCACCTTCT
Source organism: Machaerirhynchus nigripectus (assembly GCA_013397975.1). NCBI lineage: Eukaryota > Metazoa > Chordata > Aves > Passeriformes > Dicruridae > Machaerirhynchus > Machaerirhynchus nigripectus. Next base: position 141,663 of record VZRQ01010897.1, read on the forward strand.
GGCTGGACAGAGACCTCCTTCTGGTGGGTGCAAACAAATGGGTTTTTTCCATGAACTGAAACCACAGAAAGTGGTTTGGAAAGTAACCACAAAGGATAAAAAAACAAAAAAGGAGGGCGGGGGTAAAAAAGTAAAGATGGAATTGTTTCAATGTACATCCTCTCACTGCCAAGTTAGTACCTTTTCCAGAAGTAGTCAATTAAGTTATCTAACATAACTTAGAATAAGCAGTTGGGGCAGTGGGGGGAAGCTGTGTTTCTTGGACAGATAAGAAGATACTGTGTGGTGGTTGGTTTGTGTTTTGGTTTTTTTAACACATCCAACTACCACCTCCCCATAAAGTGATTTATGGTATTTTTTCATAACACCGCTCAACATACTTTTAAAATTCTTGTGCCTATTTAAACAAAAAAAACCCAAGCAAGTACAACACTTTTTAACATTATTAAATAAAAGCATTTAACAGAAATGGTTTTTTACTTTGATAATAAATTATTTATGACGCTTCTTCTCTAGAGTGTCTAGAAATGAAACTATTGCACATTAATACTGTATAAACAATAAAATTATTCTGACTACGTGTATATTACTGCTTCCCACCTATAGTTGAAAGGTTTTTATTTTGATTTATATTTGAATCATAGGGTCATCATAGAATCACAAAATATCCTGAGTTGAAAGGTAGCCACAAGGATCACCAAGTCCAACTCTTAAGTGAACAGCCCATACGGGGATCAAACCCACAATCCTGGTGTTATCAGCACCATGTTCTGACCAACTGAGCTCATCTCAGGATCATGGTCTGAGTTAGAAGGGACCTTAAAGCCCATCCAGTCCCACCCCCTGCCTTGGGCAGGGACACCTCCCACTATCCCAGGTTGCTCCATGCCCTGTCCAGTCTGGCCTTGGGCATTTCGAGGGATGGAGCATCCACAGCTTCCCTGGGCAACCTGTGCCAGGGCCTCACCACCCTCACAGGGAAGAATTTCTTCCTAACATCTAATCTATCTTTACTCTCTGTCAGTGTGAAGGCCCCTTACATGCCCTTCTAAATTTGAATAAATTACAGTTCACAATTCAAATAAATTATAGAAGTGATCTTAGTAAGATAATAAAACATCCAAATACGTGACAACTTCAACTTTCTTAAAATTTTGAAATATTTAACAATGGGGTAGACATATTTCAAAGTATCATATCCTTTGCCATCCTCAAATTAAAAGCAAAAGTTGGCTGCTGTCCTACCGACCCTCCTGTGTGCTCTACCACTGCTTTCCCAACATAAACTGGAAAAGATACTGTTATGTATGCCCCTTTGGGCAACAGTGGCAATAAGGATTTATCACTTCAGATTCTAGTACTTAAATGGTTATCAGTCGTACCTCATGTTCTGCATCTGCTGCAGCAGTTAACTTGAGCACAGCTCCACATTTCTCTTGGAAACAGACTGCAAGGAAGTCAGCATGTCTCACAAACACATTCATTTCTTCACTGGTAACTGAGTTCTTATCACTTACTTTCACCATCATCAGCTCTAACAAAGCAACTCTGGAGACAGAAAACAACTTGTTAGTCAGATTCACTGAGCCACATAGAATTATCAGTAGAATAAGCAGTAATTAAAAATTATAAAAACAATTATCATGCTAGTAACAGAGGATTTTTAAAAATTAACAAGCCTCATGAATACTGGCAATCAGTTTCTGTCTGCTGTTTTTTTCCGTACAGAATTAATTTCATTCATCATTAAATTAATACAATCTGGCCAGACAATCAATATTTTTCTCAAGTCTATTTGAATTTATAGTTTATGTCCTAATAAAACATTACTGAGATTGTATATTCCCTATGTCTAAAATTTCTAGCAAACCAGCTCTTAAAAGATGTTGTTAAGCATAGGAAAATAAGCACAGACTATTTGACAGCTTCTGTTTGAAAAATACAGGTTTTCACAGCCCTGGTCTTGCTCACAGTCCTTCACTAACTCTCCCCCACAACCCCAAACCAATTCTGAGCACAAACAGGGAAAATAAAAATTGATGTGCACACTCTGTTCTTTACAGTCATTTTATAATTGTTACTAGACGGACTAAGCAAATCCAAGTTAATGACTCATGTACCCAGTCAGAGATACTGGATGTATTAAGCTGGCAAGTAAGTAGATACATAATGAAGCTGCTGTATGAAATCTACTTGGTTGGGTTAATGCAATTTTATTTCCAATGTCCTTTCATGTTGTCAAGGCACATTGGAAGTATTTTGTGGGAATAGGACTTGGACATGGCAGAGGCCCTCCTACAGCTCCCTGCTCCAGTCCAGCGCACAGGGACTGGTGAAGTCTCACCATCATTCTCTCAATTTGAAAGGACACTGTTTATTGAATGAATTCAAAAGCCGGCTCAGGCTTTTCTTTCCCTGAAATATTTGAAATTCAGATGGAAGGACTGACATTTAAACATGTGGAATAGTTCAAATGCTTTTTCTTTTAAATTTACCAAGCAGGTTGTCAGAAGAGGAAGAGAAATGTCTTTTTCTGCAGAAAAAGCTCAGTCACTGCTTTTTTAACCTCCGGGAACCCACCTCTATTAATCACAAAACAGCTACTTAGTCCTTGCTAAACTCAATTCTCAATGTCATTAATACAGCTGTATTAAACTACTATCTGAAGGAGGACAAAAAGCTATTTCAACATGGCAGCACAGAAGTGCTGCTGGCACATTTGGCACAGGGCGGACTCCGGACAGAAGGCTGGAGCAGCCTTTCTCAGGGGCTCTGCTCACATTCTGTTTGTTCTACATGTTACAGCCGGGTGCCCCCTGCCCATCTCCAAATGAGCAGAGTCCAGCTCCCCAACAACCCGCCCTGACCAAAGGCTTTCCCATTTGGTATCCCATACAAAACCTAAGCCCAGAGATCTGTCATTCACCCCCGACACAGGGCTAGACTTGACATGTCAGTTTTCACCAAGTTTAGAGTCTTTCAAGCATATGCTCAGCTAAGAACATAGGCTGGTCACAGGCTTGACGAACACAGAATTATTCCAATACTGCAGTGGGTTGACCCTGGCCAGATGCCAGGCACCCACCAAAGCTGCTCTCTCACATCTGTCCCCTCCCCCAGTTAGCTAGACAGGGGAGAGAAAACTTCACGAAGGGTTCATGGGTTTAGATAAGGGCCATGAGAGATCACTCATCAAATACTGTCATGGGCAAAACAGATTTTAGAGAAATTAGAAATATAACTAAAATTTATTACTAACAAGATCAGAGCAGAATAATGAGAAGTAGAATAAAACCTTAAAAACACCGTCCCCTTACTCCTCCCTCCTTCCCAGCTTTACCTCCTACCCCAGTGGCACAAGGAGACAGGGAATGGGGGTTATGGCCAGTTCATCACCCACTGTTTCTCCTGCTACTCAAGGAAAGGAGTCGTTCCCTGCTGCACCGTGAGGTCCCTCCCATGGGAGACAGTTCTGGATTAACTTCTCCAACATGAGTCCATTTCATGAGCAACAGATCCCTGCAAACTGCTGCACTGTGAGTCCATCCTATGGATGAAAGTCCCCTTCAAACTGCTGCAGTGTGGGTCACCCTACCATGTCTTTCAAGGACAGGCTGCTCCAGCATGGGCCCCACTCTCCCCAGGCCTCCCATGGGGTCACAGCCTCCTCTCAGGCATCCCCCTGCTCTGGCATTGGTCTCCTCCACGGACTGCAGCTGGATTTCTGCATCCCCCATGGATCTCCATGGGCTGCAGGGGCACAGCTGCCTCACCATGGTCTGCACCTCAGGCTGCAGAGGAATCCCAGCTCCAGTGCCTGGAACACTTCCTCCCCCTCCTTCTTCACTGACCTTGGTGTCTGCAGAGTTGTTCCTCTCACATATTCTCACCCCACTTTTCTCTGGCTGCAATTACAACTGCGCAAAGACCTTTTAGTTTTCCTTTCTCCTTAAATATGTTATCACAGAGGTGTTACCACCATTTCTAATTGGCCCAGCCTTGACCAGTGGCATGTCCGTCTTTGGAGCTGCCAGGCATTGGCTCTGCCGGACATGGAGGAAGCTTCCAGCAGCTTCTCACAGAAGCCACCCCTGTAACCCCCCTACTACCAAAACCAGGCCATGTAAACCCAAAACAAATACTCTCTTCTGCTTGACAGGATTCTAGTCGGTGCTTCTTGCACCAATAATCCAAATAATAAATGTTTAAAACTGACAAGCAATCCTTTTGCAAACAAGCTGGAGAGTCACCACACTTCCACAAATCTTATTAAATAGATTAAATGGTTGCCAATAGGGAAATTTCTTTGCACTACTCTTCCCCTTGCCATATGAATGGATGCCTTTTTCAACAACTATAGTCCTTCCAGAGAAACAGGAGTGACGTTAAAACATCACCTGAAAGTAATTTCTTTTGAAGTTTTCTGAATTTCAAGCAAGTCTTGCCATTCACCCAATAATTTCCTGAAAGCAATGTGCTTTGTTCTGGTGCAAGTTCCCTTACACTCCTTTCTTCTATTGTTTCTGTCAGTTTTCTTCCAAGACTCACTCTAATTTTTCCAAGTTAGTTCTCCCAGACAATGCAATTTGCCTATTTCTTTCAAATGATCTCACAACTGTTCAGCCATTCAAATAACAGCATTTCTTCCTACTTGTTTGCCTGCAGCTAAATACAACAAATATGACAGCTGCTAGTATCAGCTGAATTTTTGTAACACTCAGTTCAGTATCTCAAATCTAATTCTGTGTATTATATTTACAACTATACTTCTGTTTGGAAATAATCATGCCATGTCATCTTTCTTTTCCTTAGGCACCACTGAGGAAGACCTTCTGTGAATCTCTTGCAGTTTTTTTATCCCCTAGCCAAATTTAAACCAGTTCTTCCTGAAGCTGACTAAATTGGCATAAACTTAGAACAACCACTATAAGGTATTTGCAGTCATCAGTAAAACAAACTTCTGTCTCCTATAGGCTGCATATAAACCACAGAACTCAAGTGCAATTTAAATCTGAAAGCTCATTATTTCACAATAAAATGCTGCCTCACTAAGCCTAAAACTAGTAGTGCAAAATTCTATTGATTTTCTTAGCATCAAACAGTGTTTGCATCAAGTGTGCTTTGTTTATAACCTCTTAGCAAGTCCCAGACACTTGTGACATTCTTCCTCTGTGACTTAGGCTTCTGCTTCCTGAAACACTTCCCCGACAGCAATGGTTCCATGAGACAAATTAGGCCCTTCCTCAAAACTTTGACTTCTTTCATCTTCAAATCACACTTGCAAAAATCATATTAAACGAAAACTGGTAAATTTGCGAGCAACTGTAGTTCAGCGCTACCTTCAGTTACTCTATGTCTGTGAGAATTTCCAGGAACAAAATCGTCCCAAGCACTGACATTGGCAGCCCTGTAGCTCAGCATTAGCAAGAAGTGGTGCTGCTTACAGGACTCGAGTGCCCATTTCCTGGCAGGCAATTCCATCAATGGCTGCATCCTTCACTGAGGACACTTCTCCTGACAACACTAAAATCGAACCCAGACATGCAAGTACTTAAGCATCTTAAAAACACATGAAGCTCTTCAGCTGCACTTTTTCATGCTGTTAATTAAAGCAAAACCCCTTCTTAGAAGGGACAACAACAGATGTACTCACCTTTTAAGATTTTATAATGTAATTAAGACAATCAAGACATGAACTTAAGAGTGTCCATGTTCAAGGCTAACTTGGATGAATGCAAACCAGGCTTTTTCTAAATACTTCTGCCAAATACCTGCACACACGTGCAGGGAAATCTCAAATCTGGCAAAGAATTCAAGAATCTACACTATTTTAGCTCAATGGCCATATGCTTCTGCAATAATCCCTTCAAGAGAACCAGCAGGCATTGTCACAACACCATGTACTTCTCCAGGCCCGAATACCACTAAAAACCTGATCACATTAATACAGGATTTATTTCAGGCCATTTGCACACTCAGACATGCATCACATTGTATTTGTTGGGGAATGAAAGAGAAAGTTGTCCAGAAGTCAGGAATTTTATTTTAATTGAAAATTCAAATTCCTGATCCACTTGTACCAGAATTGCTTCGAGGCAGGCACCATGGCCACTGTAACACAAATGCACTGGATTTCAGCTACAGGAAATACTGTGAATAGTGCAAATACTGTGAATAGTGAGAGTAACTGCAGTTACATAGCTATGTACGCTCTGGGCATCCCAGGCAACTGCCAGCTTTGGGAGTCATCACTAGTGGGCAGATTCGCAAACCTCCTCAGCACAGCTCATTTCATTTCAGCAAATACATTTAAACTACCTGTATTTAATGTGCATGATAGAGAATACTGTAACTAGGGTTACCATATATTCACGAGCTCCAGTTGCCTTCTCCAGACCACATCTGTCCATCCTTCATTTATAGGACTTGGTCAGCCTCACTGGACACCCAACACGGCAATGCTTGCACGGAAGACTCCTCATCTCATTTTGAAACAACGAATTCCCTATGCTTGGGGGTTTATGGCTACTTTTTTCTCCAGTTCATGACAGTCAAAATGTTTTTATCTGAATTCAATTTGTCTCTTCATGTATCTCACAAGAATGCGTTCTTAAGCACGCTAACACTACCTAGGAAGATGCCAAGGCAGGGTATTCTTCCATAGCTCAGAGGCAAAAAGATTATTTCTACAGCACTTCCATATGTTTTCCAGTAAATTAAGCAGTGTCAAATTCATAACACACTGTACTATAACTATGTCTTTGAAAAACTTAATGGAGTTTACTTGACTGGCAGACCTCTTGGGATTGGTAATAAATTCAGCAGATACGCTCTAACTAGTGATCCCACCTGTAATCATCTATGTCATGCCTACACCAAAAGCCTCCAAGGTGAGGAATCTGATCACCATCTGTAGTACGCTGAGACCTTTCTAGAAACTGGTTACACCTACTGCTTTAAGTACAACTGAACACCCTAACCCAGCCCTGGCTATCCTCAAAGGCATTACGAAAACATGCAAACTGCCATTCATTATATCCCCCAAAAGAATTCAGTCTAGCTTATTCACTTAAAACAGTTATGCAGCACCTACCTCCCGGTACATTAAGCTCGGATTTGTTCCTATTTGGTCATCCTGAATTATGGAGGAAAACAGTATCTCCCTCCTTACTATTCCCATCCCATCCCATCCCATCCCTATACAATAATGATATTTTATTTACGGTTCAAACCTATTGCATATTCTTTGTCTGACATCCCTTTAGTTTTCTTAGAATCTCCAATCAATGCCTGATCCCTCACCCATGGTAACACTGGAAACAGCACAAAACACAGAAAAAAACATGTTAAGGCACTGTTTTGTTTACTGCTTTGCCTTTCACCTGCAAAAACTAGAGAAGAACTTGCAGCTTCCCTGGGTGGATGCAGAAGAAAGTAGGCACGCTAAACATAAATGAGACCAGAAAATCTTCAAGCAGTTGGAGGAGCTGTCGAATTCTAGCAGTGTTTCCCAAAATTTGATTGTGTTAACAAAATATCTTTTTTAATCTTCCTCAATTCTCCATTAAAGTAATGAGCATTTTTCCATTATATGGCCATTTCCCATCAATTCGGCACACATTTACTCAGAAACTTGATGGAAAACTATCAATGCTTCTTCAAGGTAAAAGTTTGTCGAAACTTGTCAACAGTGGAAATATTAAAGATTAAGTAATCATGGGCATCTGCTCATCTCTGTTTGTAGGTTCTGCTAACCAGTATGAGACGCACTTCCATCTTTTGTAAAGGTTTCCTCTTAATTTCTTGACATAACAGAAGTATGAGGAGCTGAGGACATTTCTAATTGAGCTGTAAAACTCTGCAGGGTGTGGTGCTCTTATGAAATCTAGACCCAGGCATGAAATCCTGTCCTTTTTTTGTGTGAAGTATTTCTTTACCGAGTAATGGCGCCAACCTGGATTCTGCAACCCTACATAAATCACTGCCAGTTGTGGCTAAGCTGTAATGTTAACCAACCAATTTAAAACCATTACTGACATAGAAACATGTATTTAGAGATTTTGTGCCAACTATGAAACCACACGGTTTTTCAATCATGTGAACAGGATACTCTATATGGAATGCTAAATACTAAAAGCCGCACTGGTTTTGGGGTTACCTTTCTTGATTGCTCAGTTTGGCATACAGGGCTTTTATCAGCTCTGGACATTTCAGCAAATGTTCTGTAACAATCAGGAACCTAAAGGAAAAGAAAAAGAAAGTCTTACTGGTGCTGTAAAAGCAGTATCCACATTTACTCCAAATGGTGCTGGTTAGTTTTATTTGTAGATGAACGTGTGCTGTGTTTTCGGTCCTACTTGCTAATAGATACAAATTGTCACAAAATAATTGCATGTTGTCCTGCAGTTTTTTCCTAACACTGCGATGACCATTTCTCATCAATTCAGCACACTTTTACTCACATGTCTGAAGGAAAGCTGGCTGGAGTATTAGGCCAGTTAGATACACCACAATTCAAACAATAAAACACTCATCTAATGGTTTATCCACCTAAGCAAAAAGCCAAAGTTTAAGATTGAAAATTATTATTCTATTCATCACAACACCGTTTTTAAGTCCAAACAGCCAAAATATTGACCAAATAGTATATTGACTTTCCTTTAAAAAAGGCAATCTAACAAAGCATCAAAGCAAATGGGAGCTTCTTTGTCAGATGCAAGGCAGCGAAGTATTTTCTCAGCTTCAAAATGTGTAATGGAGACATAAGCTGAGAACCAATTCTAAGCACTTGCTTCACAAGGCAGGTAGATACAGAATCATAGTCTCATGTGCTGGAAGGGACCCACAAAGATCATCGAGTTAAACTCCTGGCCCTGCACAAGACACCCCCAACTTTAACACAAGGATCTTGCCAGTTGAAATATATTGAAGTATATTCTGTAATAAATTATCAAGCTTTGTTCTTCCTTTCACCACCTTCCCTTTCTCACACCATATTCAGGGTTTCTGTCTGGAATACAAAAAGACCAACAAATGACCAAAAGTTGACAAACCGACCACTGGTTCCCTCTTTCTCTTCACCAACGTGTTGCGAGGTATCTATGATACCAACCTTCCTCAACGAAGAGTCTCTTTCAAAAACAATCTATCCAAAACTGGCAACTTCTTTCTTCTTAATACTTTCTCTGGAAAATATGGTTAGCCTGGCCTTGTGCTAATGCCAGTATTTACAGCATTTGCTTTCCCAAGCCCTATCTACAGAAGTCCATAGCAGGTGACAGTCATTTAATTTCAAACCAGAGTCATACTCCCAGCATTATGGGAAAAAACAAAGTAGGTAAAAGTATTTAGCTCTTCAAATTACATCCCTAGGAGCACTAACAGTGATATTTATGCTGCACGGGTACAGACGAACTAAACGATGCATTTTTAAAGTAGCATATCTAGGGTACAATAATTACAAACCAAGTCTCAGAGTATCCTCTGAGCTGATGAAGCTACAGAGAAAGAGCAGCTAAAATAATATTAAAACCAAGCGATTTCAATATTCCCTCCACCTCCTCCCTAGTTTTCCCTTTGCTGACAGCCTTTATTTTGCACAGCCATAATCTATTACATAGCTAATAAGAAGATCACAACAAAGCCTTTCAGCTGCAACGAAGTATTTTTTGGACAAGTACTCAATGCCAATTGGGCAAATAAGAGACTAAGAGGTCCAAAAGATTAATAGCTATTATATTTCTAATGGTAACTGTGGACTTAGCCAGCATCTGGTTCAGTTACTGAAAAGTCGACATTTTTAAGAGGGAGAGGAAGAAAAACTATTTTCTGCTGCACTTCTTTTTACTGATATTTGTACATTCATTCTCAAAAAAAAATCTGCAGAGGTGTAAGGAATCATCAACTTAAAAACTGGCATGCTGAGGAGCATAGAATTGATCCAAGAGTTTTTCAACACAAATTTCAAAACACACAAAGACTCGCCCAAAGTCAGCAGCTTGAATGTATCCAACTGAGCTGTGGAGACTCAGCCATTAGCAGGGCAGTCAAGGGCAACTCTTCCACAGTTCCTGAACTAACAACGCACAGCCATCCACAGTTAAACCTTCAGAATTGTCACAACCAACTTAATTTTTCACCGATTTAAGTAGAACCACAGACTTTTGTGTGGAGCTGCAGAAGAAAATAGCACAGATCAGTGCAGTGCAGAACACAGAACTTGGCCTAAGAATGTACAAACTTCAGCTGACAATGCAGTAGAAAATAAAAGTGCATTTGAGGAGACAGCCTGAAGCCCAATTTTTCCATTTTGCAATTTGGGCTGTGAATTTAAAGCCTCATTTTCATGTTTAATACTATGTTGAGGAAACCTTCTTGACTATTTGCCTTGTAATTTAAAAGTGATCAATAATTATCACAGAAGAAGATCTGCAGCTACTAGGTTCACGTTCCTGACCGCCACTGTGAAGCGGAAGGCCTATAGTTCAGCTGTTACTTGGGTTTGTGCTCCTGTATTTCCTCGCACGCATTTTGCACATTCTGCAGCCTAGACCTCTACTCATTGAGGAGTTTGGAGTATTTTAGACTAAAATTTCTGATTCTTACCTTCTGGTTTTATGATGTGATGCAACCTAGGAGAAAAAAAAAGCTCTGGCTGCCCCATCCCTGGAAGTGTCCAAGGCCAGGCTAGATGGGGCTTGGAGCAACCCGGTCTAGTGGAAGGTGTCCCTGCCCATGGCGGGGGGAGGGTAAGGAGATGGGCTTTAAGGCCCTTTCCAACCCAAACCACTCTGTGATTATATAAAGTATCTACTTCTGTATTTAAGTGTTCCTTTTACCTTATCCACCTTCTGCACTACTGTATCATGCAGTGTTGCAGTGCGTTATGGCAGTTTCCACGGCCAGCAATATCGTATTAGCCACTGCTGTCTCCCCCCTCCCCCCCCGTATTTGGCTTTTCCCACAGAGGGTTCCGGGTTCTCTGATCCCCCATGGGCCCACAGTGTTTGTCCCCTCTCATGCTATCCCCCACTGGTCTGTACCCTTCGCCCGCCAAAGTTCAAATCCTGAGTACCTGTACCATTGGGGTTTTCATGCTTTCCCCTCCCACTCTGTAAGGGGCAAATCTCTCTGTAACAGCCCCTCGGGGCTCTTCTCGTGAATTCCAAGTTTAGTAAAGTCCCTGCTGTTCCACGAGAGAGTCCCTGCGTCTCGTCTATTCCTCCTTGAGTGCTCCAGCCCCGCGCGCCCCTGCGAGCCAGCCTCCTTCCCCCTCCCAGGCAGACAATGCTCACCGCTGGATCTAGCTAGCCAGCATCGCAGCAATGCAGAACAGAGCACAAGCATCATCACCAAGAGATAACAGAAGAGTTAGTAGTGGAGTAAAGCACTTCCAACTCCTTCACCATGCCCAGAAATTTTGGAGGTAGCTAAGCAAGGATGCAGCAAATTCAATTTACTATCTTTAGTCCTCTCAGCTCTCCTGTTTTTCATTTGTGGCACAGAAAAAGAAGAGGAAAAGTAAGACCATCCACAACTGTGAAATAAAAAAAGATATTCAGTTTTGGGTTACTGACTGAACATGGCATTTCAAATGCACACAAAAGGAGACAAACTCTCTTTGGGGGCCAAGAGCAGAACCACTGGAATAAACTGAAGACCACTGTAATTTAGTGAAGGAAATGGAGAAAATTAAAGCTGTTATGCAAGCGTAACACAGTAACAAATGAACAGCGTTAAATATGCCAATTTTCTCAAGTCTTCAAAAATTGTTTGGCTAAAATCCTAAAAAAATCAAGTGCTTCCATAGTAGATAAATACAGGAGGAGATGTTCAAAGACTTTATAACAGCACAAGGCCTGTATTGTACCAAAGCAAAGTTCAGAAGCAGCCAAGACAAAGTGGTATGAGCTACATTTGCACTCAGTATATTCCAAATGGCCACTAAGCTTCCTCCAATCAAAGCTGGGTGTAAGCAGCTTTATCATCAAATGTCATGGTCCATATTAAGTTGATTTTATCCCATTAGCAAATTTAGGGAACAGTTTCCTGAGTCTCAGAAAAAGAGGAAGACAACCCCACATATGTTTTCCAAGTACAAAGAACAAGACATGGCAATTCTCTACTTGATCAGCAACCTTCTTTTTCAATCTCAAAACCAAAAGCATTTTTCATCACCCTACAATAATGCCACTCTATCCAAAGTATTTAGTAAGAACAAAATAGCTATCTTTTTACTGTAATTTAGCAGACAAATGTAATGAATCATCCACATTTTGAAGAAAAGTAAAGAAGAAAATTCAGCTACTTTCAGCCAACTTTCAAACACTTATCATCAGCCTTTTTAGATGCTAAAAGAGCAATATGCCTCATGAGGAATTATTTGGAATCAGAACATATTTTAGAAGCAGAAGTATATTTCACCCTTGCACAAGAACAGAAGAACCCTACCAAAACCATTCAAATAAACAATTACAACTATAAAGCTATTTAATAATAAATGGAACATGTGCTGTCATAAAACCTCTAGAAATGAGATAATTCACCCCACTCCCACACCACCACTTCTCACTCAGAAGGAGAATAAATAATCACATTTTCATATTTAAGGCTTGGTCCTAAGCATCAAACATCACAATACTCCTCTCCTGTGCTGAACCAAGCACAACAGTGAACATCCTTCCATCTTCCAAAGGCATACCCATAATGAAAGCATCCTCCCTACTGGCCATGACAGCCCCCACCAACTAAACTCTGAGGTCCTGAAGACTAAATTTGAATTATGTGCAGTGTTTCTCTGATTCAGAAGATTCTCCCACTCAATTTGACAGCTACATCTGAAAGGCACTAAAGAGAGATTAAATCTAACTTATATGTAAAATTGAAATAATTTTTTTCTGAAGAGCTACCAAGAAAAAAATAGAAGATGATTAGCAATGGCTAACAGCACTTCCTGCTCCCCCCTCTCCACAATATACACAAGAAAAAAGAGGTGACAAGATAATTAAATGTATGAGGCTGTGCTTTGAAAGACTGAGGAAATCTGTGCCAATTCACTGCTACTGCAAATAGAAAGTAGAAGCTACTCAGATCTCTTAAATTAAGGAAACTTTTCCAAATGTTGGTACTATTTAAAACCACAGCTGAACTTGGAACCTGCAACCTAACTCCAACTTTCCTGGAATTAAAAAAAGAACTACTTTCTGGAGAGGAGAAGAAGGGGGTGGAGGACATCCTAAACTGTCCCAAAGAAGAAACACAGTTGCCAGCCCAATGAAAAAAAATGTTTCTTCACCCCACACACACACCAATTAAGGAAAAAGAGCAGTACTGAAGTGTTCTATCCTTGCCTTTAAATCTGTGCCCACAGGCGAGACTCCTTGCTACAGGAGTACCAGTTTCTGTGTACACACCTTTCCACAAGCCAAGACATAATAACCAAAGGCAAAAAAATGGGGAGGGGTAGCCCCACATCCTAATCTTTATAGTCATCATTGAGCTGTGGTTTCAAAAAGAGAAAGTGGATGTTCAGCAAAACTTACTTCAATGCCAAACAGCTGACCACACTCCTAATATCATTTTTCTGAAAGCCAAAAGGCACATTATGTCTCTTATTTTAAAATGGAAGATTTTTGTTCTTTGCTCTTCAGGAATCAGAAATACAACCTGTTTTTCCTGTCTGTATTAGCTGAACTGCCCCATGCACACACTTGGAAAAACTGATGACACAAGCTATACTCTCATCTCTAATGGAGCCACCAAAGTATTTCTAAAACAAACAGCTTTTAGAACACACATTGATCTTGGTTAGGATAAATTATAATGTCATTTTTTGTACTACTTTTTCATAATTATTTTACAAAACACATATTTTTCCAGGTTCAGTATTCTAAAATAGATCTCATGTAGCATTCTCTGTTGGTTTCTCTTCTAAATACTGTACCTTCTATACTGTGTCACATACTTAGCGACTGATTAATACAAACCCAAGAGGGAGTGGATGTGTATGTATGTGGAAACACAGAGAAACAACTTCTGAAAGGCTCCACAATTTTCCACAGCCAAAGGCTCTCTGCATGTGTTAAGGAAAAGCTGTTACTGAAAAAAATAAAACAGAGCGTACTGCATGGGAGTTTGTAACAGAGTGCTCTTCAGCCCTTGGTAGCAATCACACAGAAACAAAGTAGAAAATACATTTCGATTATTCAACAGTTATACTCAGTTATATTACAGCTTTGATTCCTAAAGGATGGGTACGTCAAATTTCCTGACAGCATCCTTTGATAGGAAGTGGCTATTGAAAGCAAGCAGCACCAGAACAAGAATCAGCTTATGGAGCAAGTTTGCTTATGTGTTTAAGATATTTAAACACTAAAACATTTAAACTGTTGGAGCAAGTCCAGAGGAGGCCACAAAGTTGATAAGGGGACTGGAGCACTTCCCTTACGAAGACAGAATGACAGAGTTGGGGCTGTTTAGCCTGGAGAAGAGATGGTTGTGTGGAGACCTCATAGCACTTCCCAGTATCTGAAAAGGTTACAGGGAAGCTGGAGTGGGACTTTCCATCAGGAACTGTAGCGATAAGACAAGAGAGAATGGATACAAACTGACAGAGAGTAGGCTTAGATTAGATATAGGGAAGAAATTCCTCCTCGTGAGGGCGGTGAGGCCCTGGCACAGCTTACCCAGAGAAGCTGTGGCTGCCCCTGGATCCCTGGAAGTGTTCAAGGCCAGCTCGGACAGAGCTTGGAGCAACCTGGGATAGTGGAAGGAGTCCCTGCCCATGGCAGTGATACTGAAATCGGATGGATGGAAACTTTCTAACACAGTTTGAGTATCAGAAAGCAGGCTTGCTTTATGGCAGCACTGGGTACCTGGGGGGATCCTTCCTCCAACTGAGTGCCCTGAGCATCAGGGTAAACTGAATTTTTATCACACACACTGATTCATGAGCGACTTCCTTGAGTTTATTTAACACAGTCACACCCCTTATTGAAAGTCCTTATATGGTTCTTTGGGAGTCTCCCCTTCAATATCCGGTGTCCTTTTTATGTGGCTGCTCCTCGACCCCCACTTTTGAGTAAGCACAATATCATTTTTTTGCATAATTTCTGCTTTGTCAGCCTTGCAGAGCTGAGCTGGCATTCTGCTTGCATTTTGCATGACTTCTGTTTTGTCTGCTTCTCCAAGGTTACATTGTTCCCTTTATTTGATAATAGTAAAATGTTGTTTTGTTCTGCTATCCTTACCAAGTTTTTTGGTTTTTTTTCACTTTCCTCCAAGGAATTTCGTTCCAAACCTGGTAGGGGAGGCACTGCTAAAATCTGCCTTCTAACAGAGGGACGTTCATTTCGGATGCTTTTCCTCAAAAATTGGCTCAAACCAAGACAACAGTTCAGATTTAAATTTGTATATCATTAGAGATACTTTGGAGAGATGGAAGATACACAGAAAATAAATTACTGTCACACAAGGGCTTGAAAACCATGCTCATCTCTTTGAATAGAAACATAAGATGGAAGAGAAGGATTGAAGAAGCAGATCCAACAGATGCAGAAAAAACAGTAACAGTTTAGGAGACAGATCTGCTGCTGTTTAGGAACAGATCAAAAAGAACTAAGTAACACTAGAAAATAAGGGAAATAAAAGATTTCAAGAAGGTGGAAACAACTGAACTGAACTGAGAGGTTTAAAGACTGTCTATGTGCAAGGAAGCATTTTAGAGGGAATGCTAACCCACAACTATGATCATGAGCAGAGCAAACTAGAAGAAACCTGTCCCTGAAAGGGGAAGCCCACATCAAAGAGCAAAATTTCACAACTAAAGCTAGGACAGGAATGGTCCCTGATGCACCAGGCCAGAGTAGCATGTCTTCCACCACAGTTAGGGGGTGTTAATTCCTGCGCTAAAAGCTCAGGCAGTAGCTCACTCTGCAAAGAACAGCATGTTTTCTAGAAGACAACTGCACAGCAAAGAACTGTCGAGGAGATAGGATCAGTTAATTAGGTTATGCCAGAAATCAGATCCAAGAAAGGAAGCAAACTTGTTTCTGCAGAGTTAGCGTCTTTGCAAACACTTACTCTTTGAAGTACATTTTGTAACATCATACACCTTGCAACTTTGCAAAGCAGCAAGCTCTGGGCTCTCTCCCCAAGTCTGGCTACAAGGGGGTACAAGCCAGTCAGACAAATCTTTTTAAGAACCTCAGCTGGAGATACATACCATCTGCCTCCTCAGATCACTGCTCTTGAGAGTCAGACCAGCAACAGCAACCTCAGATGAGCTCCCTGTATTCATGATTACAGGACTGCTAGCCTGAAACAAGTTCAGGAGCTGTACTGAATAGAAGTTTAGAGGCAATATAAAAATACATTGTCTAATATATGTTAATTAACATTATTTTAACATGCCATTCAGCATCTAACATTAAAAATGGCAAAGATAGCAATACGTAAATAATCCTGGAGCTGTTGAGAAGATCCAGCTTCTAAATGAGAAAGAGAAGGATGCATCAGTTCTTAAATCATATTTATTAAATATGTGTATTACTTTCACCAGCTTCACAGATTTCAGAGATAGAAGCATTTCTGAGGCTGACAAGTAACTACAAGCTTAATGAAATGAACCTTCAGACCATCTGATCTGGAGAAACATGATCACAGAAGAACTGAACACAAAATTTGACCAGGGCATTCCTTATAAAATTGACTTCCTTCTTTATTAACTATTTCTTAGCTCAAAGCATGCCACAAAAATACTTAATAGAATGTGTATCACTCGTGAAACACACTTAGATGTGCATCACAGCACTGTTACCTTTCTTTCAAGTTCTAAGGCAACTTTTTGTTATGTTGTAAATCTACAAACACATTTTAAAACTGCATCAGTGCTTAGTCTTAAAATTCCACTATGCTGATCTGCAAAACAGCTCTTCTCTGTTTCAGAGACTGCTTAGCAAGTGAATGACTTGGCTTTCTATCACTGATAAAAATTAGAAGTTGCTGAACTGAGATCTTATTTACCATGACCCATCACTCTCAGGAAGCAGAGCCAACACCTCAGATATTCCCTCTTTCCTGACCCAAAATCTTAAGTCTTCTACCCAAAATCTTGTGACTCGAGAAGTAAGCAAAAGTGACAGGAAAATTCCAGAAAGCTACATCCTGCCTTTAAATACCCTTCCTCTGCTGTAAGTGGGAGAGGAGTTCATGGCAGCAGAAGAAGAACTGCAAAAGTTCTGCTACCAATTGCTGCCTCTAAAAAAGGAGCTCTGAGGAACTGCTCAGAACAATCTCAGATTTCCTCATACAGAAACTGTCTACAGAACTGCTGTGAAGAAGCAAAAGGCGTCATACTTGTAAAGAGGTTCCTCCTGAAATTTTCCTAAGGACTCTTCCAACTTGAAGATGGAAAACCAGACTCTAAACATGAATATAGAATTACTAACAGAACTGTCAACTCACCAAAATAAAGACTTGAAAGGGGTGCTTGCACTCCTGTGATGGGTGAGGAACAGAGAACTCAACGTGTTAGCTGAATGGAGTAGTGAGGACTCCAAGGGAGAGACTACATTTCAGCCAATGGCCTTAAATCCAAATATTTATCCTGGATGTCCTCCCTCTGTCCTAACAATTCATGGCAGCAACTGCAAAAATAGTTTGAGCACCATAGTTCACTTGTGGAATGCATTGGACACTGTCTTAGAGGAACTCTAATTTCATAAATTTCAGAGCACAATAAAAGGGAATAAAATAATGAATAGAAGTTCTGCCTATGAGCAAAATTTACCTAGTTATTCAAAGAAAAGAGTTCCAATACCTAAAAGCAGCAATTGACAGCAAGAAAGCCAAGCCAAGGGGAAGAATAAACGCACACATGGCAGCCACTTCTTATTTGCTGTAACATGAAATCAGATGCTCCAGCTCAGAGGCAAGAAGATAGGCAGGAATTAAGTGGTACTTTTAACTTTATGGTAAGAACATCTTAATTTCAGTCACTGGTGAATCAGTAGTGAGCATAGCCTCCAAGAAAAATCTGTATTTCAGTCCAGCCATACAATACCATAAAATGGTTGCTGAAGACTTTTGCCAGCTGTGGCAAAAGAGACCCAAACCTTTCGAACAGGACATTAGCTCTCTGCAAATGCCACAGCTGTGTTAATTCCTTTCAGCAATCCTACTGGGATGTACTTCAGTGAGAGCTGAAGTACAGCTGCAAATTTTCAGCGTTAGAGTTCGCCCTTTTTTCGTTTCAAGACTACCTTGAAAAGAGACCATTTCGCACCCACATCAAACATCCACAGTGGAGGTTAGACATTTTCATCATAACATCAACAGAATCCACTTCATACTAGAGAGATCAGGGAAATGGATTCCTCAACATTTATTTTGATGCTGCATTTATTATGCATTTACCTTCAAAACACGAATTTACCACTATGACTTTGGTACCTCAGTCAAAACAAATTTCAACATATCTTCAATACATTAAAAAAATCAAGGGTGATCAGGATAATTATCTGAAAAGCAGCATTTTACACATGCGATACTGACAGATGTCGAAAGTAAAGACTCAGTTTGTCACTTTTGAAACAGAAGTCTCTTTGCCTGACCATGAACTTACAGTTTGCTTTTTGAAAACTACTTACGTCCTAAGCAAATTTCCCTTGTCATTAAAAAAGCCCAGCCACAAACAAATTTCAGGTCATTTTTTTCACTACAGAAGCAAACTCTAAAGTGACATTTACTTTTCATTCAATCATCATAAGTCTGTGTTGAGACTTTCCAAATAGCTTCTAATACCCCAACAATTCTTCCTAATTAAATTTTGAATTTAAACATGGCCTTAAAAAGAATGCTACAAAAATATACAATCAATTTTTTTCCCCTTGGAAAAGATGGTGTAACAATTAGCTGAATGTGCATCCTTGCTACGCAGGGCAGCACATTCATCAAAGGCGTAACTGACAACAATATTTAGAAGAATGGCCATTGGTAAAAAATATAAAAGCTCAGGGAGATAAAACCACTTATTAGGTGCTCTTAAAGTATGAAATCAAGATTCACAAACAAAGTCTTCCCCGTTTCGGTATAAAAATGACTGCATGTTGCAGTAGAAAACTGATGTGTTAAAAAAGGAAAAAAGGAAAACCCGCAGGTTTTATGTAGCACTCACAAGCATTAGACATATAACTCTTCCTAGCATGACCCATCTGTAAGACTATTCTGTGCTAACTTTAAAAAATCTCCACAAACCAGCACACAAGTATAAATTAATTTGCATTCAAGAACCCTGGTTCATTAAAAAAAGACAAACAGACCATGATTTGAAAATTCCTATGTCCTCAACAAAAAACAGTCTTAATTTATCAACAATCAAAAGAGTCATTGAAACTATCATGAAAATTATCTCTATACTAAACTACTGATTTCTAATCAGATCGTTTACTACTTTGCAGTGTCACAAGTTTAGACATTTTCATACTGTGATTTACTCCAGAAAGACACCTATTAGAGGCAAGGAAAAAGAAAATTTAAAGATACATACGACCACTCAGACTCCAACTGCTCTTTGTAGACTCTCAGGACATGATGAGCTACAGTCAAGTTCCCAGGATCCAGCAGTTCCCTCATTCGCTCTGAATTCAGGCAGGTGAACAGGACCATGCAGCAATAGGAGACAATTTTCTCATCGCTGTATGTCAGGCATGTCCTTCAAGAGAAAATAAGGAGTTAAGGGCAAGTTAAAACTGACCCTGGAAAAATAGGCTAGTGGCACTGAGTTCACTGAGTTGTCCTTCACTGTCTTTTAGAGAACCATGAGTTTGTCACTGCCCAAGATGGTTAAAAGTCACCTGCATGGAAAAATATCCAACTCACAGCTGATGGTCAAACTTCACAGGAAGTTTACAAAATTAATGCTAAATTGGAACTGCTTTTCTTATCGTAAAATCTTCCTACATTGGGTGCTGACAAGTGGGCTCCAAAAACCCACTGAGAATGATTATCAAATTGAATCAAAGTGCCTTTGTTACCAGCTCACTGTGAAAAATCTGGCCGAACACATCAACGATGTTGTCATGTGTCTGCACAAAATAGTTTATGTAATATTCCCTTACACATATGTCATCAAATCCCAAGGAAGATATTCTGGTGAGGTTAGGAGGGGGACAGAAGGATTAAAAGAGATGAAGATTAAGAAACTTTTGTAAATTACATCTGATCCACCAATACTGACAGATCTGCACAGTAGTAACATGAGAAAAGAAAATGCTGTGTTCTTGGAAATGAGTGTAACTACTTGAAAACATGTCTGAAATAAGGCTTATGTTTGAAGCTCATCATTCGAAATAGTTTTCTTCCAGTTTCTGGTAAATTAAATCAATTTACTGTTAGTTTAGAACAAGCAGGTTTTTAAAGGTTCTGACTCCTGCGGTTGACTAACAAAAAACATCTACAGGATATGGTCTCAACCAGCCCATTCTCACCAAAGTTATTTTTCAGAGTTTCATGGTGCTAACAAAGGCACAACTACCATGTACAAAAGATTTGAATACAACCACAGAAATGACACTAGAAAAAAAACCCGCGTCCATGCTTACAAGAAGAGATCTGGGAAAGCACACTTCCAGATGCTATTCTGGGAATCTCCATTTCCTGCTGCAATGTTTCCAAGAAACTGGAGACTACAACGAAGAGCTGAAAGAAATCCACAAAATATATTAACAAGAATTCAAAGCAACACTAATAAATTTCACAAAAATTACATACTTCAATATTGCAGATACACACTGCAGAGTCCATCTCCAGGAAGCTTTAGGTGCAGTATTTCACTGCTACTGTGCATAAATATTTGCATTTTCTCTTCTGATGCAAATAATTTTATGAAGTCGTTTAGAATTACACCCAAGACTTGTCTGAGTATTACACACTGGCTGCTAGTGATTACAAGAACTAATTGACAGGTCCTTGCTCCTCACATTATATTCTGGTTTGCTGGACAAATCATTATAGAATATTATTATGTGCTTGATACCTTCTAATTTCCATCCCAGAAAAATGAAAGCCAGCTCTCCAAATAGCTCTGCCTCCATTTTTGACACTGAATTTAATACGGCTGATTTCTGCTCTTACTCCAAAGGATTTATTTCAGCCTCCTCTCAACACAGATTTAAAATACAAGAAGATGGTATTTCACCACAAAAGTTAATATCCTAGAGCAGCCAAAAGGTGTAAATTCATAACAAACAATAGCATGAACCCAAGGACTTCACAAAATTAAAACACTTTTTTGTCCTTATCGACAGCTCTCAATAGCCTGGCCCTTATTAATAAGTTGGCAAAGAAACTTGAAATTAAATGTTAAAATTCAGCTCAACAGATAGTACAAACAACAGCCTAATACAACTCGAGGTGGCTGGTATTGCCAGGTTCTGCAAATCTAAAATTAAGTCCCTTAGAGAAGTGCTGTGCTGCTGTGCCAGCTGGCAGCCAGATTTCCTACACAGGTCTGGGCATATGTACTCTTGGGAGCAACAAGAAAGCAAGTCTAAAACGTGGTCACTTGAGCTTAGGGAAAAGTAACTTTTTTTTGCCATATATGTATCTCTCCATATATATATATTTAAGCCCAAAACATGTATGTATTCTCCCTAATGCATCTTGAATCATACTCTCCTCTAGTTCTTAAGATCTCTCTTCTCTCCCCCTGCACATCTGCACTGGTTTATTACTTTCTGCTCATCCTTGTGCTTCCGCTTCTCCCACCCATCTGGTTCCCATCCTGCTGACTCAGGAGATTCTGAAGGACAGCAAGCATGGGCACGCCAGCAGATATTTTATGGAAATACTTCCCTGCCAGAAAAAAAAACAAGGCAGTAAATCCTAGGAACAGGTATTATTTCCCTTGGTGAATTCCTTACCTATGCAGCAGTAAGACAGGTCTCCCAAAGAGCCGTAAGGTTGGTTGACTACATTCCAATCTTTCCCTAAAATTCGCTTGACCTTTTTTAGCTATCACTTACACAACCTTGGTTGTTACAGATTAGTCTGTCCAAAAAGTTCTATAGACCAAAGAATAAAGTTCAAGATTCTTACTGTAACAAAGAGGAGATGCCATGAACACATTTACCATACAGTAATAAATAGCTACACATTCTCCATTAATTACACAGTTGACTCTCAGTATTGGTGAAAGCAACCACCACTGTCCTTGTCCAATAGTGATGTCCTGAACAAGCAAGGAAGATACAGGAAAAGGTGACAATTCTGTGGATGTACCCATGGAAAAAACAGTTTCATCACTAAGTGCTTGTGCTTAACCAGCAAGAGTTAAGATTTTCTTTTAATTAGAGGGCACAAACCAATATATGGGCAAGCGGATAATCTGTAAGACAAAAGGTATTGCATCTATTCCCAACTAAGCAGAGAATGTCTTGATAATGCAACATTTTGCCATACGAGTAATCTCACATGATGAATCTCAGCAATTCATTTCTGTTCATAGAATCACATCTTCTGAGCACCCGAGGCAGCTGAGCAAAGCCCAGGACCCAGGTCACACACCATGTCCAGCAGTCACCGATAGAAAGGCACAGATGAAGAGGCACAAACGGCATGAAAAGTCATCACACCACACCTCGAACCACATCACAGCATGTTCTCTGAACCACATCCCAGCAGCACCTGTATGGTTGTGTTTAAAAAACCTAAACATCTTCCCCAGAACTCCACAGGTGGTGGTCTCGGAATACACAAATGTCTCATGCAGTGCTTCTCTCCAAATATGACTCCAGGTAAAATATACTAGCCTGGCACCAAGCTACCAAGGGACAGTGAATTTTGATACAAGCATTGCAAATCTATACTATGGTATTTGTGCGTTAAAAAAGAAATGCCCCAAAAACCCAACTAGAGCTGTTAATTCACAGCGAGGTGTGTGTGTGTGTTTGTGTGTGTGTGTGTGTGTGTGTGTGTGTGTGTTAAAAACTGCAACCACTACAATAAAAGGGAAGTATTGCATTTCAAACTACGGAAGTATTTTCTTAGCATTCAATTTCCACGTGTTTCTTTTTTTTTTTACCTCTACTGGACTTGACTGTTGCCACATATGATTGAAGTATGCTTGGAAATCTGTACAATACAGATACTGCTTTTCTCATCTGTAAGAATTTCTTCATTGTAAAATCACAGAACCCTAGAATTACTAAGCTTGGAAAAGACCTGTAAGATCATAAAGTCCAACCGTCAACCCAGCACCATCATGTTTACCACTAAACCATGTTCTCAAGTACCACATGCACACCTTTTGTGAACACTTCCAGGGATAGTGACTCCACTGCATCCCTGGGCAGCCCATTCCAATGCCTGCCCACCCTTTCCATGAAGACATTTTCCCTGCTATCTAATCTGAACTTCCCCTGGCACAATTTGAGGTAATTTCCTTCCACAGCCTTTCCATGTCCTTACAGCAAAAGCAAGAAAATGTAGAAGCTGATGAAGACAGATTTCCATTTTGCCATCCAATCAATAAGTCATCTGCTTTCTGAAAAGGGGGAGGGAAAAGGAAAACAAAAAAGAGGGGGAAAAAAAGACAAGACAATTTCACTTATCTCCTGAAAATCTACAGACCCTTAAAAAGCTAAAAACAATTGTCTTAAACAATTCAGTAGCTATCAGCACGGCTGAATTTTACTTTAAAAAAAGGTTACTCTGTGTGTGGTCAAGAGGACTATTTTTAACCTGATGGTCAACCACTGTGAAATTGCATGTACTAAGATGTAACTTCTGATATGCAGATCAACCCTGGAGCTGAAGAGATTTCCCCTCACCAAGATTTCAATATTCCTGTAAAAGCTGGTGTTCTTAAGCAAATACACAGATTACATGTTGCTTTCACAACCGTCTGCAATGGCTTAAGGAGACTTTTCTAGGTTCTACAAAAATAACTTCTTTATACAACAGGGCAAAGGGTACAAGCAGAAACACTGCTACCTAATGAATTCTGGTACCTAAATGTTTGTCTACAGGTAAACTGAACATTTAGTCGCTCAAGGCCACCCATGACAAAGGTGAGGCAGCTGATACTTGATGGCCCTGTATGAGGATGCTTTAAATGCACTCCAGCAGTTCAGTACCTTCAAGATTACAGCTCCCTTTGTTCCTTTCAGTCCTTTATTATCAGAGAACAACTGAGCCAGGCTCTAGTGCATGTTTTTCATTTAATTATTATATTGACATTATCTCATTCAACATTATATGGTCTAAAGGACCACAGTGGCTCATCTGGTCCCACCTCCCTGCTCCAGCAGGGCCATCCCAGAGCACAGGACACAAGATTGTGTCCAGACAGTTCTGGAATATCTCCAGTGACGGAGACTCCACACCCTCTCTGGACAATCTGTTCAGTGCTCAGGCACTGCCCAGGGAAGAAGTTCTGCCTCCTGTCCAGGTGGAACCTCCTGGGCATCAGTCCCTGCCTGTTCCTCTGGCGCCACGGCTGGGCCCCCCGGAGCGGAGCCTGGGCCCTGCTCAGAGCCCTCCCTGCAGACAGGGACAGACAGGGCTGAGGGCCCCTCTCAGCTGGGGCTCCTCTCCAGCCTGGACAGCCCCAGCTCCCTCAGCCTTTCCTTGTCAGGGAGATGCTCCAGGCCCCACAAAGATGTCATTTCACACAGTTGCCATTTGCAGAATCAGACTGTGTATTAGACAAAAATTAAAATCCCTGAAGTTCTGAGGACAAAGAATTTAGGCATAAGGATTTTAAAATTCAATACCTTGTTTCCTTCTGTTCCACATGGTTAGAACAGGAGCCCACAAACATGCTCAGCAATCACTTTGAAAAACCTTGACAGTAACTGAAGAGGCTTAAAGCAGTCCTGAGAGATTTCCATTCTTTTTATTTGGGTCAGACAACACAGTGGTAATTGTGAGTACAAGCCTCTGCCTTTACTGGAGTTATAAAACAAACAGAGATATAAAATAATTCCAACCAAAGCACATACAAAGCTGTACAACATCGCTTGTCAAACTGCAAGCATAAGGCTTACGAACTTGCATCTCTCTTAATGCTCTAACCAGTAATATTCAGGAAAAAGAGAGCTGGAGTGCCCCTCTGCACTGAGGCAGACACAAAGCCTAACAAGTCCTGGGACCACATTCCAGGCTCCCGAGAGCCTGCACACTTTTAGAGTTGCCTGCAAGCTTTGCAAATCTAAACTGTGGGCTGTGAGCTGTCAGGCAGAGCAGCTCTGGCTGTTTGTAAACAATGGCAGAATGCTTTGTGATAGATGGCCAGTCCTGGAAAAATAAAACCTCCAACTCAGCATAAGGTGTAGACCTCTTTTAGTATAAAAAGTGAGTTTCCACCACTATCATCCGGTCATTGACTTGTTTCCTTACAAGTTGCGGCTTGTAAGTTAAAGCAACTTCTGGACTTAAAGAGTTATTTGCCTCTTCACCACCATGAATCATACCACAAATACTGATGAAAATGTATTTTCCTTGGAAAACAGTCTGTCTAGACTACTGAAATTCAATGTACAATACATGTATGGGCTCTGTCATTTAATGTTATTAAAACAGTACTTCGTATTTTATTGCTGTAAATAAAATTAATGTCTAGCTACCCATTATATTTCCACCTTGGTCTTAATGCACTTGCTGCAGTGCAGACTAGTAACCCATTTTTACCATCTGTGGAATACCAAGAATGCTATGTTTAGTAAGTTTCTGCTCCCCCTCCCCTCCATCTCCTCCACGTCAGAAACAAAGTCACACTCCTAATTTTTTTTTCTTTCCCTTCAGAAGCGCCAACTCTAATTTTAACAGTACATTATGCGCACTGATTGGACAACCCTTGTGTTCTTGGAAGATAAATGTCTAGGCAAAATATCAACACTTTGTTCTGACTTAAAGGAAGAATTTGACTTAAAGGCAAGTAAAATTCTTGCCACGCTATCAAAAATGTGGAGTTACAAATAAATTAGAAGGGAGCTGAAAGAAACCATCAGACCACACATCAAATTAGCCTCTGATGCAAATTAAGTTCCAATGAGGTCTCATAATGGAAGATTCAAATAAACTTACTTGTGCATTTCCTAGGAAAAGAGTCAGTGTGACAAACCTCTGATGAGATCAGGTTCAAACCGACTCTGATTCATACAGCACCAACAAGGCTTATCAAATAGAGTACTAGAACTATTTTCTTTATCCCCTGATATTTTAATTGCATAATTTCATTTTTAGAAAGTAAACATAAGTGCGCTCATTTCTTTAACAAATTATCTATTAAAATCTAAAGGCATATGAAATGGAACTCCTGTTACATCCCCACAAGTAGCAAAAACACATGCCTGAGATTACTCTCCTACGTGAAGTAAAACACTTTAAGTGCTTGCAGACCTGGGAACTGCCTTTATTAGCTTCCTGCACACATTAGGATGTAAAATCTTGTTCTTGAATCGGCCCAAAAGCTGAGCCTACATCTAATGCAATGTCTCTTTAAAGATCCTCCTGCAGTGAAATCAGCAAGTCTGAAGTACTGGGGAGTCCAAAACTGGGCTTAAACCATGCCAAGAAACCAAGAAAAATAAGGACTGGCCACCCACTATGCATTATTACTGGTGTCTGACTGCGAGACACACTCCTCCTACATGATACCTTGTACAGGTCTAAAAAAACAAGGAAGAAAGAAAATTATTAACATGTAAAGTACTAACCAAGATTATGAACAAATTTCTCCAATTACTTTTGATAGCATACTGTGTATGCTGTTTCATTTAACCCAAAATTTCCACTGAAGTGCTTATATTTTCCCTCAAAAAAGCTGAATCATCTTTTTCTATAAGTCTGTGGAAAGAGAATCAGACTTCCCCCAACTTCCTTGTACCACTTATATTCTGTATCTGGCTAATAAATGGACCACAGTCCTTTTGGAACACAGAATTACAAGCAAACTTACACTTTACTTGCATTTCCACATTAATGTACAGCAACAGTTTTAGCATCAACCTTTTTTGGGCAATTACCATTTAGTTTTATACCTGTAAAGGCAGCTTACTTCTTCTCATTGCTATGTTATGGTCCCTTTTGTACTACATGTGGTGTATGCCCAGAGGGTGGAAGAAAGTGAAAGACCTTGATGTCTCTCACAAACTATGTCTCTACAAATCATGTAACTTGACAATATTCCCTAAAATTCTCAACAAAAAGCGAAGGAGAGACCCATTTCTCTCCAAGCCCAAAGCTGCCAGCAAAGAAGGATGCTACAGAATGGGAAATAAAAGTCTTGGTGCTTTGTGTCTGGAAAGCCACGGTTAGACAACTCCTACTTTTCCACCAGAGAAGAGTCTGGAAGTTGTGCCATGGCAATGATAAATGATTGAGAGCATGACATGATGAACTCTTACATAATTATAACCACTTGGATTTTTATCCCAATAGGCAACAGATGCCTCCCATTGTTCCCTCTGCCCAGATCTTCCTCTAGCTTCTTTCCATCCCCCTTCCATCTTCACTTTCCCTGGAGGAAAAACTATCGCCCCCTTGGGCCTCTGTGGGAGGCTCTTTAGAAGGGATTTTTCCTCTCAGCACACGTGAAAAAAGTTAAGCTTCTTCTCCCTGCATTAGATTTATCATGCTCTGTCTTCAGGAAGCTCTCTGCAATTAAAAGGTTTGTTTGCCCCATTCTTCCCACCTTTATCTTGAGACCCTAATGTCCCTGCTGCAAAAAACATGGCGACCATCTTAAATCCATGGATGTTTCTGCAAGGTTTGATTCACATATATTTGTGTAGAATGGAAACCTGCCTCATTATGAATCTTGCTGACATTATTTGCTGGGGTAGGGTAGGGGACACTAAAGAGCAAGGAAGGAAGGAAAGGACTTACAGAACACTGTATTTAGAGATCCACAGAAATATAGGCATTACCGTTCATTTCAAGCCTCAACCAAAGTAACCAGAAACCATTCTAATTAAATAGACATCAGCAAACTCCTATTTCCTTTGTGCTCCAAGTGGATATCAGTCCACATTATAAAACCACTATGCATGTGGCATAAATCAGCAACATCTTGGCAGGCTATGCTAGAAAGCCTCCAAATTGCAGGAGCAGGAAAAAAACAAACCAGCTTTACACACTGTCTAGAAGCTGTACCAGCAACAAGACCAGGGGACCCCCCCGGCAGCCCACTGACCTAATAGTTGTTCTGACTTAGGGATATTTCCTCAGGTTAGTCCCTCTCCTAGAAGGACCAAAATGATTTACACTGGCGCTGAGACAGTCACTGCCTCTGCCTCCCAGTACAGCAATCAAAACATCTTTCCATGAGCACCATGAGAAGGACAGTTTTGATCATCAGTACAGCAAGTATCAAACTGCTGGAAAGCATCAGCTTTTTAATCACTATTTCAAAGTCTGCTTCCAATGCCATCTATGTCATCAGTACCTGACAGGCGAACCTCATTAGGCAGGATCTGGTCTGTAGTTCAAATTGTACCTCCAGAACTTGCTACAATAAAACACTTTTATACTCATATACACACAGTCCATAAAATAATTCAGTTCAGCACAGCTTAAACAGAGAAAGACTATTTACAAGGGCCTGGACTTACAGGACAAGGGGGGATGGCTTCCCACTGCCAGAAGGCAGGGTTAGATGGGATGTTAGGGAGAAATTCTTCCCTCTGAAGGTGGTGAGGCCCTGGCAGAGGTTGCCCAGAGAAGCTGTGGCTGCCTCAGCCCTGGAAGTGTCCAAGGCCGGGTTGGATGGGGCTTGGAGAGACCTGGTATAGTGGAACCGTGGCAGGGGGTTGGAACAAGATGATCTTTAATGTCCCTTCCAACCCAGGCCATTCTGTGATTCTAAATCAGACCTTTACTGCAGAAGCAACAAGACTCAAGGAGAGAATCAAGCCCACAGTAGGAAAAAGAACCTGACTACCATGAAGCACTACATTCAAACACTAGGACACTTAGACCAGAGTTAGGAAAAGGTTTTAAAATGAGAGGAGAGTCTTCCAAGGGACTAGTAAGAGATAAAGACAGCAAACTATATTTGGACACAAGAGCCTACAACTACAGTTGCCTGTAATGCTGAAGATCCAAGCCCTGCTGGAAGTTGGAGGCCCCACTCTCTCTTCCTATTTTTTTGCCATTAAGGTAAGAAAGTGTTGCATTTAAGTAGAGTTCATGGTCCTACAAAGGATCCTACAATGCCCTTCTTCAGTGGATCTAAACTCTCTCAAACCCCACTCCACTCCAAGTGTTATAAAATGACAAAAGAAACTAAGGCATGCGTCAAGTTCCCATATTAATACCAGAAGTCACAGCCAACACTACACAGACATGTCAGGCTGAAAACACTGGTTATACTGGCATTTACTCAAAATCTCAGTTCCTGCTGTATCACACAAATATACACAAATACCCCACACTTGCAGGGCACAGGGAGCTGTGCCTGTACGCACTGCACAGGATCCAAAGTGTGGGACTCCCAGTGAGTGGGGAGTTAACCACTGCAGGCAGGGCCAGTACTACATGCACAAGAGCTAAAGAGAATTCTGTATTTGCTAACTCAGGACAACTCATCAGTCTGAGTGCTCTTGGTCCAGGTTTGGCTTTTTTCCTTCTGTAGACAGCTGGAAGCAGCATAAAGGTTGGCTCCCTATTTTGGAGTTTCTGCAAAAAGGCCAAAGCACAAAGCCTTGGAACAATGACCTGAACCAAGATCCATACAAATCAGTGTCTTTCCACAGCCTTCAATGAATTTTGGACCAAACTACAAGAACCAAGAGAACATTCTTGCCCACAGCAGGTTGAATCAGGTTGACAGGCTTTGGGAACCTGAAGTTGCACAGCTGGAAGCCTTGCTGAAGGTGTTCTGAAGACAGTTCATTAAAAATTTGTGGCAATATTCACCAAAACACAGCACAGACAGAACAGTTGTACAGCTAAAACTGCAGTATAGGGCAGGACTGGAGAATCTGTGCATCTGGCAACTGCCCACTGCCCAGCAGCCAAGTTCTGCCTGTACCTTTAACCAGCCAAGGGACAACTGCCTATCGCTAGAAAACCTCACAATTGCTTCTTACCATAGATGTTTCTGGGAGATGCTCACACTCACTTTTAAGAGGAACTCAGACTCATTAAAAGAAAAAAAAAACAAAAAAAACCAAAAAGCTAAACACAAAGGAAGAACAACATCCAAAAAAACCCCCCAAATGGTACAAGAGAACAAACCAATTACTTAAAACTTTCCTGTTTGGTAAAGTAGTAAAATGTTCTGAACTATAGTAATTAGGGGATAGCAGAACTCAAAAAACAGAGGATTTTCTTAAGCTATGGAAACATGAAACCAAAATCCCAATACAAGTGCAACTAGCAGTTTACTCCTACCAGATAGCGTATCAACTGATTGTTAAGGCACACACTCTCCAAATGCTAGAGACCATGAAAATCCCAATATTATTTTTACAGATTGGAAAAACACAAAGGCCAAAAACAACACCAATAACTCAAATAAAAAACTCAAGCTTATGTTTACATAGAAGTTTGATGAGTATAATATATTCGTCACAGTCCCACAATTATTCCCCGAAAATACTATAAATATTATTTTGACAATGTAATTATAGTTTTTACTTTAACAGTGGCAGCAAAGTATTGGCACCAATCCCCCATACAAAAATCCTAACAGACAAAGCAAAGATCACACATGGAAAGTGGCAACTCTTAAGGTCAGGGCTGTCCTTTATTCCTATGTCTAAAAAAAGTCTGTTTAAGTTAGCAGCTGGTTTATTTAAGCTGTAATACACACATAGTTTTA
The DNA here is from genome assembly GCA_013397975.1 of Machaerirhynchus nigripectus. NCBI lineage: Eukaryota > Metazoa > Chordata > Aves > Passeriformes > Dicruridae > Machaerirhynchus > Machaerirhynchus nigripectus. The sequence goes on from VZRQ01010897.1 coordinate 172,489, forward strand.
ATTATGCTGGCTGTAAGCAAAAGGAAACCCCAAATACAAAAATAAACGGGAGTGCAGATTTTTAAACTCTCTTCTTTTTTTCCAAGCAATTGAGGCATATTCCTTTCATGCTGCTTTTTGGAAATTAACCCCATGGACTGTAAGTCCACTCCCTCCTGTGGGAACTGCTTTCTCCCTCTTCCTCTCCCTCAAAAGAAAAGCTAGTGTGAACCTCAACTGAGAAATGTCACCTATTAGCAGTTCATGATAACTGTATGACAGGTAAAGTGATTCAAGCTTTATAACCACTCACTCTTTCCATGTAAATCAGCAAGTAACACGACTTGTACAAAAAAATCTGCAGCACAATAATTTACTGTATTTGGTCACAAAAACCCCCAAGATCCCCAGCAAAACAGTATGCCTTCTCCTTCACAGATAAATATATGGGGCACTGTGGGAAGAGAGGAAAGATTAACTTTCCTTCCTTAATCCTGTTGGTTTAAACTTAGTAGCCATTGTGTATGAGAGTCTCCAGGACACAATTTAGAAATTACACCTTCTCCAAATCCATATAAACAAGCCTTAGAAGACACTTGTTCAGACAGTTACAGACCTCTGTTTATAGACAATAAAACTTGGCAATGGTTTCCTAAATGCTTTGGGTGAGCTCTGCTATGATGTCTGCCTAGCAAAAAGTCACTACGTGTGTTCCATCACACCTTCCAAGCATGTTTTAAAATTTTTATTTTTTATATAGGAAACAGTAGCAGTAATTTTATTCAGTGCAACATGATTAAAGAACTACAAAAAGAAGTGAAAGCAAAACGCAATTTTTTAAAAGAATAAAACATAAGAATGAAAAACACTGGACAAGAGATAAAAGAGAAGCACAAAAGATGAGAATGATTCGTTTGGTCAATACTGGCATTCATTAAAGAACATTTAGGTTCCATAACTGACCACTCTGTTTCTCTTTCCTGTTGATTTAAAATACTTTGCTGAATGACCAGGCATTTAAAATAACTTCAAGAATAGGTGAAAATAGTTAGACTGCAATGCCAGTACATAAGCCTTTAATGCTCAGATTTTCAAACTAAGCCTTAAATGCCCAGATTTTTCTCCTCACTGGAGAAAAATACTGGAGAAAAAGTACCTTTGCACTGTTCTGCAAAGGTAGCACTCCAACGCATTCCAAAAAGTCCAAGTATTTACTCCTAGCTCATTTTCCTAGTGCAAAAATAGTCTTCTAAGAAGTTGCCTTCTAGGGGAAGAAAATAAATAAAAGAGATAAATAAATATTGACAAGAAACAGTAAACAGTTAAGGACACATGGTTGCCCATTTAAGAAGGAATACAGGAAAACCAACTTAGTGTGCTTTGGCAGGTTTGAAAGCATCACCTTCCCCTGGTCTTCTGTACCTTCACAATTAGCCAGTTTTGATTTTCCACTGTAATTCCGAACTGCCAATCTTTGAGTGCAGAAATGGAAAAGGTCAGAGCAAAGAAACATCTCCTGCTTTTTTTCACTGAGTGAGGATGGGACTGAAAGTTTTGTTTCCCCTACACCCTCTTGAAAAAGAAGAAATCCCTTCACTGGTATTTACCCATTTTGCAAAAGTCAGGATAACAATTTAACCCTGTTTTACTCATGTTATTCTTCAAAAAAACAAAAACATTTGATTAAATATCTCCTTTTCTGTAAACCTCTGAAAATTACTTTTGATTAACAACTTTTTAGAAGGGAGAAGGTACACGATGTAGCTGCTGGAAATTTAGTTCCTCTTGCCATTTATTTTCAGGGATCTCTCCTAACAAAATGTTAACGTGATTTTCGAGTGCTACATGAGCTCCTACAGCTTATATTCAGTGGCTTTTGAAACCCAGCATGTCTTCACCTTCCAAAGCTTACAAAGAAATCAAGTACCCTTCTTTGCTCAGTCATGTGATGCTCTGCAGACCTCAGGGGAGCTTTTGTCTTCTTACTTCATCAAAGATGAAATGCTTCCATCCCATTTGGCTTTTGCAAGAAACAACCTCTGGAAGCTATAGATAGGCCTAGGTCACTTACATCCCATTTCTGAAGCACATGCACACCCCTATTTTTAAAATTTATTTTTAGTGTCTGTGAAGGAGTGATATTTTTATTTATACAGCATTCTGAATTCAAAGGTTACTCATTGCTGTCACTTCTGGAAAGTGCTTCTCTTCCACACTGATGGATTAAAACACACTTCACAAGGCACTTTCTTCCCAGACCTTGAGCAACCCATAAAGCACCAATGGGTCAAGAGCAACTGGGTTTTCATTAACTAAAAGAAAAATATGCATGAAAACTGATCAGGTCCAAAACAGCTGGAGTAGTTCAACAACACTGACTGAGGCTAAACCCAGGGTAAAACTAATGGTCCTGGTGGACAGAAAAGAGAGAAAAAAAAAGTGGCAGAAAAGGAGAGAGAAAAAAGGAGGATAAAAGAAAAAAGGAGGAGAGAGGAGAAAAAGGAGGAGAAAAATGGGAGACAGAAAAAAGGAGGACAGAGGAAAAATGGGAGAGAAAAAAGAAGAGACAAAAATGAAGAGAAAAAGGGAGAGAGGGAAAAGGAAGACAAAAAATGGAGAGAGGGAGAAGGAGAGAAAAAGGAAAGGGGGGCAGGGGAAGAAGAAAAGCTCATAGCAAGGAACATTTTTTTATGGCTCCCTTGTAAGAACATGGCATTTGTAGTACTTAAAAATGTTTAAAATAAGACATCACATCTTTTCCCACACATCCTGCCTCACAAAAGGAAGCATGAACAGGTGTTAGACATATGATATTCATGTTGCTGAACATCCTACCAGAAAATGCTCAAGTTACTATAATAAGCGCAGTATTAAAAATTTTACATAGGGTCATCTTTCATCACTGATTTTAAAGGAATGCTTTAAGTTCTATTCTGAAGAGAGTATCTGTAGCTGTTTAACTACACCTGAACACTTTGCAGAAAATTGGAAGCAAGGTCAAATTCCTGTTCAAGGATTCAAGCTTATCATCCACTACAATTTATCCAAAGTTTCCGGACTTTATAGAATTATGAGCAGAGAATACCCCAAACCTTGCTTTAACAGGCAGCACACCTGGACACATTTTGGTTGAGATCCCCAGCAGTGTCTGTGACACAAACACAGGCTCTTAACATTCTGTACCAAAAAATTCTATACCAGCAATAGTGTGGCAGCAGGACCAGGGCAGTGACCGTCCCCTGTGCTGGCACACTGCTGAGGCACCTCCAATCCTGAGTCCAGTCTGGGCCTTTACCTAAAAAAAAAAAGACACTGAGGGGCTGGAGCAGGTCCAGGGAAGGGAACAGAGGTGGGGAAAGGTCTGGAGCACAAGTCTGATGAGAAGCAGCTGAGGAAGCCAGGGGAGCTCAGCCTTTCCTTTGAGAAAAGGAGGCTCAGGGGAGACATTCTGGCTCTCTAAAACTCCCTGACAGAAGGGGGCAGCAGGAGGGGTCCGGCTCTGCTCCCAGTGAACAAGGGACAGGACAAGAGGAAATGGCCTCAAGCTGTGCCAGGGGAGGTTCAGGTTGGACATCAGGAGGAATTTCTTCACCGAAAGGGTGGTCAGGCATTGGCAGGGATGGCCCAGGGAGCTGGTGGAGTCCCCATCCCTAGAGGTGTCCAAGGAATGACTGGACGTGGCACTCAGTGCTCTGGTCTGGGTGACAAGGTGGTGATCAGTCACAGGCTGGACACAGTGGTCTTGGAGGTCTTTTCTAACCCCAATCACTCTGTGATTCTCATGTTAACACATTTTTATGCTGCTTTCCCTGGCTGGTTAAAACCCCGAAAAACTATGGGGGCCTGGCATCAGCACAGCACAGCAGTAACAATACCTGTGCCAGTTGGTCTAAAGCAAGGTCAGTATCACCAGCAGCCTGGATGTGAGGAATACTGGCAGGATGCTTGGAGCACCTCTCAGGCAAACATTGCAGCTGAGACCCCAGTTCTGCTCCGAGAGGACAATCACCTCATTCAGAGAACTTGCACAACTAGTTGGCTCATGCAGGGCAGCTATGAGGCATTCAATGCCTTTTCACCTGAGAGGACAGAAATGTATTTTGGCAGATAAATCATTTTTATGCAATTATGTTGGAATTCAAAGAGCATTCTTCAGCATCAGCAGTATTTCTAAGTGGTGAAAGGTTTGAGAAGATCTGTTTACAAACAAAAACATTAAAGCTCCTTCTGTCCAAGCTGGGGTGGGAATCAGTGAAAGGATCAGATGGGACACTGCCTATAGAACATGAGCTTGCTGCAAAACAGGCATGTCCTTGCTTGCAATTTATCAAGCAGACACAAAGCTATCCCTTGGGATTTTGGAGAGGGATCCTAAATCCAGCTCTCACACTCTGGAATCTGAAGATCCATCATCTTGACAAACCTCAGCACACCTTCCCAAAGGTCTGCTCAATTCCACTGGAAAGCTTAAGATTTGCCATAGAAAAAGGAAAAAAAAAAAACAAAAAACCCACCACCAGACCAAGACACATACTGTGAAGTGAGGGAGATTTTCTTCTTGGGCTTCTGAGAAGGATATTTTCTATGTTTGCTGCAATCCCAAACATCATGAACTACTTCTGAGCTCTTAAGAGATCTGGGTCTGCTTTAAGTTCAGTTAAAGTTCATCTGGCAGCTTCATCAGCTGCTCCTCTGGCAAGTGTTCTTGGTCTTTGTATCCGCAGCAGAAAAAAAAGGTTGTTATAATGAGACCTACCTAATTTTAAAAATTACTAAAACAAAAGGGATGTAGAGAGGGTACTTTGAAAACTCCATTAAATCCATATCCTGCAGGGAATTCCTTTTTTACTTCAGACTTAGAAACTTGAGTATCTTATCAGCTATTTGTTGGAAGATTGTGGTCTCAAATCAGTTCTTGAAGAAACATAAAAGATCTTTTTGCATGTAGCATTTCTGCATGAGCAGGTACAGTTTCTGCATCTTCAATCCCCATTCAAATTAATTCTGAACTGGGCAGAGAGGGCAGCATTTATCATCTTGCCTGTCTTCCCACCAGGAATATCCAAGCTCTGTAATCTAAAGCATTAACTACCTCCTTTCACAACCATCTGCTTCCTAGACTTTCAGCATGTATAGCTTTAAGAACACTGGGGCAAAGTCCAGTCTTTAGATATTGTCCAAGAAGCATAGCACACAAATTTTTCTCTCCTTGAGTGAGTAGTTCTATCCCTTGCAGAAAGGAAGAGGGAGGACTGCTGGAACAGTAAGAACAAGGAGCACATTTACAAGTAGGTGTGAATTATCTGTCACAGATGAGCCTTACTGCTGCCCAGAAGAAGGGCTACAAGTTGTTAAACCCTTGTTTAGCATCATTGCACATGAGCCCTGGAAAGTGCCTAGCAGGAAAGGACCCGGTGCTGGTGGTCAGCTGTGACTGAACATGAGCTCAGGTGTACCCAGGTGGGCAAGAAGGCCAATGGCACCTGGCCTGTCCCAGCCACGGAGTGGCAGCAGGACCCGGGCAGTGACCGTCCCCTGTGCTGGCACTACTGAGGCACCTTGAGTCCTTGGGGCAGTTCTGGGCCTGTCACTTCGGGGAGGACACTGAGGGGCTGGAGCATATCCAGAGAAGGGAATGGAGCTGGGGAAGGGTCTGGAGCACCAGGAAGAGCTGAGGGAGCTCAGCCTGGAGAAAAGGAGGCTCAGGGGAGACATTCTGGCTCTCTATAACTCCCTGACAGGAGGGGGCAGCCAGGGGGGTGGGGTATCAGGCTCCACTCTCAGGGAACAAGGGACAGGACAAGAGGAAATGGCCTCAAGCTGTGCCAGGGGAGGTTCAGGTTGGACATCAGGAGGAATTTCTTCACCGAAAGGGTGGTCAGGCATTGGCAGGGATGGCCCAGGGAGCTGGTGAAGTTCCCATCCCTGGAGGAGTCCAAGGAATGACTGGATGTGGCACTCAGTGCTCTGGTCTGGGTGCCAAGGTGGGGATCAGTCACAGGCTAGACCCAGTGTTCTTGGAGCTCTTTTCCAACCTCAGTGATTCTGTGATCCTATGAACCCTCAACAGCAGTCATCCAGCTGTTGGCTTCTTTGTGCATCTCCTCAGAGCAGGTTCCCTTCTCCAAGTAGTACAAAATACATATTGCTCAAGACAGATTACTTGTAAGAAAAATTAGTCTTAAGAATGTCTTAGATTACCACAGATGTACAATGGAAGCAACTACAGGAAATGAAACTAGGCAATGGAATTCAACTCAAAGTAACACGGGAAGAAAGCAAGGAGGAAGAGTGGGGACAAACAGCTAACTGCAGCTATACCATAAAAGAACAGACTAAAAATGTTGGTGTTAATGCAAGTATTAAAAAGAGACTATTACTACAGGGACAGCTGGCTCGTAGGGGTAGGATTGGACAATCTCTGAATGCCGTATGTACGAATTAACTATTTTTCAACCTACCTGAAGTTTCAAAGAGTTATTTCAGGACAGACATTCTAACTCTCCTTCAAGGATTCTGGCCCATTCCCTTAGTGGCATATCGTTTACTCAAAACAACAGTTTTTTCCACGGCTGGCTGGGACAAGTAATACAAGCATACAGGAATTTATGTCATTTTTTAAAGCATTAAAAAAAAGAAGTAAGATATATGGCGAAAACATGCAGTAGAGTTGTTTCAGTAAGCATACTGAATTGAGGAGCCCAACTAACCACGTATATAACCCCTGAGCAACTATTTTTAAAGTATTACTCCTAGCAGAGAGGATGCAAAGGAGTCTGGATTTGTTTGAATAAATATTAGCAATACCATTTTGCACACCTCCTTTTTTGTTGCTTTGATCATGCCCTGTCCCTTAACCATCACACTGGTCACAGCAGTGGCCAAAGAATATATACCCTTTTTTAATTTCTGGTTTTATCCATTTGAAGTTGTACTACACTGAACTTTCTTACAAAAATTACCACACCACTCACTTACTAGCCTTAAGAGCTACCAAGGGATAAGAGTGCAAACATGCCACAGACCAGGTTAAATGAATTTTTCAGTCTGCAAGAAAGAATATTCAATGTCATCTTTCTAAATATGATAGTGTTGGAACTTCAAGTTTACTTAGCCTACAATTATTTGCTCTGGGAATTTTTCACAGGAACATGATCTGAAACATTATTTAGTGCTGTTCACTCTGCAGTACAGCATTACCTCCTCTTCCTTGTACTTTGTTGCTATGGAAGCAACATGAAGGTATTTTAAAAACCTTAAGAATATACACAGGCACCAAGAGGGATCATCCAATCTAAGCAGCCATTTGAGGGAGGAAACGATACATACCCAAATGAACAACTTGAAATACTCCATTTAACACCTAATTATCTGCAAAAAACAAAATACACATGCTACTCTAGCCCTGTGACCTGATTTCCTATATGAAACATGAGGAGAATCATGAAACAGAATTACAGTTAATAAACAAAGTACCATTTACCAATTTCATGGGTCTCTTTTGTTTCAACAGTGCTGTCTAAGTCCAATTTAGCAATTTGCTTTGGTACAACTAATAATCCACAGTCAAACTTAACTGTTAACTTCTGAGGCAAACCTTGCAGAAGGAACTGGTGCTCTAGACACTACATTAATTTCCACTTAGAACAAAGTTCATCAGATCACTCAGCAAGGAATTAGCAACACTTGCTTGTCTAAAATTTTTTTGTTGTTGTACTAACATACGTGGAATACATAAGCCATGCTCATTGCAGAGGTTCCCCAAGGAGATCAATGCTACTTACAGCATCAAATGAACCACCTATCCTGGGCCAATACAGCAAATCTTAGTTATAACTCAGATGTATTTACTGAATGGCTATGTAGAGTAACAGTCACAAAACAACTTTTACCAAAATCCTCAAAACTGTCTTAACAATGCCACCTTTATGTTCAGTGTTGACAAACAGAGATTTTACACCATCATCTGGCTAGGGAAAAATGCCTGAAGCAGATTAATCAAATTACTAGGTTTTACCCCCTTTGCTTTTTACTCAACAGCATTCCCTCTCCTTCTTCAAACCCATGAGCAGAGAACAGCACACACATGTGACAGCCCAGCAAGGATGGGCCAGCAGCCACGAAGCCAAAGCAGAGACCGCAGGCCACCCCTGTATCCAACAACAGGCACACCCTGCATCCTGCTCCCTCTGCTGCAGGCGCGGGCAGCGCCTCTGACAGGTGGCACTTTTACACCACAATTCCTGAGGCTTTGAGCGGGCTGAAGGTGGCAAGCCCACTTTCCCAGTACAGCTTTTTGAGCCCACTGCTGTCCAAGGCCCCAACAGAGACAGAGACAGAGACCGGCTGGACAGAAGCAACAGCTTGGCTCCCATCACTTTTCCTTTTACCTTGCTGGTCTGCAAAGCAGTTCACAACTGTGAGGCAGGACACTCTTGCCTTCTATGACCTTTCCCAGTCCTTCCTGTAACATGGCTTCAAAGTCACTCCTGTGTGCCATCAGTTCCCCCTCTTTATGGCCACTGAGCAAGCCCTCTTTCTGCCACCCACAAAGCTTATAGTTTCGCTCCTCCCACACTGAAGGGCTGTGCTGGCATCACGGACCCTTCCCTGGCAGCAGGATTCCAGCAACAGGTCCAGGAGTGAACCTGGCTTAAGCACAATACCCTCATGTGCCTGCAGGGCTTCATTTTGAGCCAAACATAGCAGCAAAAGGAAACCCAGTCTCCTGGACTTCATTGCTCCCTCACAGCTTCATAAAGGTATTTGAGGGTAAGTTACTGTATGACAGCTGCTTCACCTGCTTTCACAAAATGACAGAAAAGCAGGAGCAGAAACCCAGTAAAAAACCTAATCTGAGGAACAGGAGTGAAAAGAAATAAAAGAAGCACAAGAAAACAACCATTCTTTATTGTCCGCAACCACAGTCAGTCACAACTGGAATATAACTCCATATGCACACACCAGGAAACACAGACTGTGAGGAGAATTCCTGAAAATGCCTTAATATGCAGCGAAATGAGTAGCAATAACTACCACTAGGGAGGCAGGGTAACAGTCACATTTTCTCTTCACTGCATCGAAAGAAAAACTCATCCATTAAGGAAACATGAACACTACTCAAATCAGTACTTAATTCTTGGCAGATACCATCCTGACCAGCCAGCAACCATGGTACACAAATGAAAATTTAAAATAATTTTTAAAAAGTAACAGCCAAAATTTTAAAACTATTTTAAGTATCATCAAAATAAAGAAGAGGTTCATTTTATTATGTTTGCAGATCAAATAAAAAGACAGTAAAGCAGCAGAATGTATTTTGAATGGAGGTACTACAGAAACTTTTCCTTTTATAAAACCAAACATCCTGCTTCATATTAAAGAGTTTCCACGTATCTTTCCTTTAGCAATCTACAAGGAACAGTCCAGTGAAAATACAGCTGAACTAGACTTGAGGCTGAGACCTTTTTCAAGCAGTCTAAGAGAGGGCCAATTCTTAACGGCAATTCAAGAAACAATTAAGTTTATTTATAAAACAAATGCATTAGTAAAGTGACATCATACACCTGAATAAAAAAATATAGGGCAGGCTATACATTTAACAAAATCCCCAGACTTACCAGTCAGTAACAATTCTTCTTTGATTTGTATTCCATGAAGCAACTTTATCAAATGGACAGACGTAGAGATGAGACCCAGGTTCCTATTATTAAATTGGGAAAAAAACCACAATAATTCACTTGATATGAAATACACTCAAAAAAATTGAAAAGGCTTTTCTAAGTTAACAGGAAATCTTTAGCATCTTCAGGATCTCTGAAACAAAAATCAGTTTCTCCTATGTTACTGCCTGCCTATCAGTAGCCACATTACTACCATCAGAAGCAAATCAAAATTGCATCATCCTGCATTTTACCGATTTGAGGCGAAGAACCTTCAGAGCTAAGTACCCTTTCCTCCCTTTTTGCTATTCTTCCTATCAAACATTAAATATTAGCAAGTTATTCCTGTGATTTAAACAGCTGTATTTGTGTAAAAACTTTACTTGTCTGGAGGTCAAGCATCCAGAAGAAGAGTAATGTATCTTACTTCTCAATAAACTTGGAGTAGTTTCAATACCAACAAAGCAATTAATGACAACCACCAAAAAACAACAGGCCCAGCTCAAAGGGAAACATACACAGCTCTCAGAGAGAAGCAGAGAAGGCCAAGGAATCATTTATCCTTTCTCCAGCGAGGAGGAATCATAGGAAGACTCTCAGAACAATTTGCATTGCAATTTCTGTGGCATTAACAGAATTCCTCCCCAGCATAGAAACTAAGGCTTGGTTCCAGGACAAAATTACATTTAGCTCAATAAATCAAATTTGACAAGTCCCAAGAAGCCAATTTTTAAGACTGTAGCCCCCAATAATTCTTTGATATAACGAACTCATGACGAATCTTTGGGGGTTTTTTTGCTGGTTGGTTGGTTTGGGGTTCTCACGGAGCATCTGGGCAAGGAGAGTGTTTGTTGCTATTTGTTGGGTTTTTTAAAAACATCAACCAGACTATCAGGTTTTCACTAACTACAGCTGGTTGTATCACAAGCATCCCTTCGATGCTGCAACATAGGCAAAGAATAGAGAGGCTAAATAACTTAAGGAGCCAGATTGATTTAATATCCTTTAAGCTCAACTTGCCTGTATATATGTATCAGGATTAACATGCACAGTTCTACATGCTGTGCTTTGCCAGGAAAGCCAGACAGATCTAAATAAACCTTAAAAGACATACTAATCCTGTAACTGATTACTAAGACTATTTACTTATTCATCATGCTATAAAAAAATTAAAGAAAGAAAAAAAAAAGGATAGTTATACAGTCAGGCTTCCAACAGGCTTATTTCATTTGCGTAATCAACTTATAATATAGGCCCAAACACTTTGTTCTATTACTGAGCAGAGCCCCAAACTGACCTACAAATAGGTCAGCTATTTTTGTTTCTTGCATATTTGAATTCAAGTGACTGCATCAAGCAGGAAATGCCAGTTAATAAATCTACTAACACAGCAGTGTAAAATAAGGATCTCTCTTATAAAACCACACAAACATCCAAAGGTGTTTTTTTGGTATGGGCTAAAAGGGATCATAACTGTACCTCATGACATGCTGGTTCTTGGCACACTCAACACAGGCATTCCTCAGACATCTGAAGCACTCTGCTATGAGCAGCAGGCAGGTGTCTAGATCTGCCAGTCCACAGGAGTCCTTACAGGTCTGCTTAATGGCACTTGAGGTGCTTGTCAGGATTTCCAGGATATCCCGAAATACACTTTCTTCTGCTGTTTCTCTGAAACACACGAATTTGTGGTGGAGAAAAAATAAAAATGCACTGCTACCAAAAAGCCTAAGACTTTGACAATTCTTACTGTAAACCAAAAGATGATTCTGCAGCAATCTTTAACTATTCAGAGTATTTAACTACTCATAGTCTTCCAAACAGGAAGAACAAAACACAGTCCTCCCAGCCTTTTCAGAAAAGGGGCGGTAGGAGAGTTATGTTGCCTTAATATTCCTCGTGACTTTTTAACAGCTCTCTGGAATTTTAAAGAAAAGGAAAAAAACAATTCTCCCTAATGCAAATAGGTGGTAGGTTTATACATGACACTGCATCCTGCTTTAAGAGGAATTGCATTAGTTAATGAACACAGTTTAGATGTCCAGCATTGGATGTTTCAGAAGAATAAGGTATTAGAAGCTCCAGCCTGCTGCAGATTTCCTCAGAGGGACAAAGGTCATGGAGAAAGTTGGTGGCTGCACGAGTACCATTCTGAAGTGTGTGAATTAAAGTCAAGGGAAAAAGCCAACTCTGTCCCACCTCAGCAGACAACTACCCAACACAGAAGGTACCAGGCCACTTCCTGGAGCACCCAGACCGAGGAAAACAGCACTACCAAACCGTAAGCATATGCAGAAATCCATATGACTAGATGACAGCTGTTGCTGCTGCTCCATGAAGATTCACCAGCCTCCCCAGGACTGACACACACATCTACAGATGATCTGTCACACAGAGATATACACCATTTCCAAACTACAGCTATTGGTCTACAACCCGCCCTGATTTTATGTTCACAAAAGAGATGAGGGCAACACATGACAAATGTTGCTAACTCAGTTCTGATACCACATGCTGGTGGAGAGAAGCCACACCAGAGAGTGTTTATGGCATTGCTACAGGGAAGTTCAATAAATTTGTTCATCCAATGCTTCTGACCAGGGTCAGGAAAAGAAAATCCAGATGCAGTCTCCTTGAACCTTACATAGACTTGTCATGTACCCAAGATCAAATAGAAGTGAGATGAGATGAGCATTAAATAAAATGTTCACACAGAAAACTCTTCCTAAAGGAGAACTAAAAACTCTCTTGATCAAACACTACTGGGTGATACAGTGTTACCTGCATCCTGCTACTCACTCAAATGCCTACACATTTGCACAATTAGAAATCTACCTTCTGTTTTGTAAGTGATCATGTCCATAAATCAAACCATAGAATCAGTGGGGTTGGAAAAGACCCTTAAGATCATCAAGTCCAACATTAACCAAACACTGCCAATCCACCTTGTCCCTAAGCACACCCTTAGACATGTCTGGAGACATCATTTCCCACTTCTGCTCCTGCCATGGTTTCTTTCCTAGACTAAACAAAACTCCTGTAGTCTTTACTCACAGTTTATATTTTCTAAGTCCCTTATCAGATTTGTTGCTCCAATAGTGACACTTCTGTGCTAGGCTACATCTTACTGACAGTACAGTGCCTCAAACATCGATGTCTATTAGGGCGCGGAGGAGACTTACAAAGAAGGGAGAGTGCTGTAAGAAATACAACAATGTACACTAATATCACTAAATTACTACAACATCAGGTTTCAGATCTCCAGGAAGTATGTGTTTTATTCTGCAACCTCACAGTTGATCAAGACCAATATATTTACACATTCTCCATCTACACTGAAACATTAAAAACCCCACCACTGCATCACTGAGAATTATGGGAAGAGGCTATATTTTACAGTGGTGCAATACTGAAGGTAAAATACCAAAGTGGCACAAAAAACACAGACCAAAAGCAGAGCTGGCCCTCAGTCACAAAATAAAGAGAACAGCGGAGCTTACACAACCAGTAAGAAAGTCTGGAATTTGGTTTTGGTTTCAAGACTGAAGAAAATATATACATGGAACTTGAACCTTCAACCTACAAGAAGCACTACAGCTCTTGCCACTTCATGATGTGCCAAAAGAAGACTCAGTGGCTGATATACCACAGTCCCCATGAGAAATGCATCAGAGAAAAGTTTTTCTAAATGTCAGAAGAGCTATGGTCTGGTAAGGTACCCCAGCCAGGGAGTGCTTTCTACATTGAGCAGAACCACTAGCTGTTCTGAGTTCTTAAACACTGATGTTACTCTAAAATAGGACCACTCAGCCCACTTTAGTTTCTTTCGTATCAGCCTATGCCTTTTGTCGGATTATTTGATGAAACCAGTCATTCCCTGACCCAACTGCAAAATACAGAACCCAGCGGTCAGTACAAGACATACTACTGTACAACATTCACTTATTTAAATTGGTAAAAGAGAAATGAAAGAACCCAGAACTTTGGCGCACATTTTTGCGACTCCATGGGTAAAAGGACACTTTACAGTTATTCTTGTGCTGGAAAAGCTCCACTCTCCCGGCAGAGCTATGCAGCGGAACAGAACTTTCAGTCAGACACTGGATCAGAAGCATGCTGAGCTGCTATGACGATTTTTCATTTAAAATTAGATTGAAGGTAAAAAAAACTAAGAGTGTAGACATTTCCAGTAAAATACAAAGACGAAAACCTTGTGTGTCCTAATGGAGCAAGTGTGGGGTACACAAGGAAGTGTCTGTCCTCACTGCAAATGTGGAAGGAAATGTGGATTTTTTCACATGGAGGAGAGACCAAACTCCAAATTTGTCTCTTGAACACTACGAAAGAAAATCCAGACTGCTCAAGCCAGATCATTCCAGGCAGAAATCCAAACTCAAAAGTCTAAGTGTGCAAGCAAAAGATACTCCAAATGAACAAGGACTAACTTAAATGTTGTTTGATAAAGCAGGATTCTGCTCCGAGAAAATTTACATGTGACTCTTGTACCTAAGCATTCCAATAGCACTGTAATTTGAGTGTGTACTACAAAGGAATTTTAATGAAAACTGTCCTTCTGGATAAAAGATCCTCAAATTAGTAAGAACGGCAGAAAATATCTAGCTGATGTTAAGAAACCACCCAAGACTGACTTCAGATAACTGTTCCACAGCAATGCTTAAAAACAGTTTTTTAGAAATTATCTTTTTCCAGGAGTAAAACAAAGATTCATATACAGACAAAAATAGCAGCTACAAATATTTAAAATGTATTTTTGAAACGGAAAATATTTTCCTTCCATAATCTTTTCCCTAATTTTTAACTTATAAAACTACCAAAGAGTCTGCTAAGTGCATTTTAGATTAAAAGAATACCTGGCATTGTAAACAGGCCTTGAAATCCATCCAGAACTGCTTTGTGGATTTTCCACAAACTTGTGTTTCCTGTGTCTGGTTGCCTTACACAGCAGCTCCACAATTTGCTATTGCTACCTTCATTTGCACATCAAGTTCTGAAGGAATACAAAAGGAAGTAGAGGCAAAGGGTGCAGCAGCCCAGCTCTTGGACAAGACAGACATGCACAATTTCTTGTTAAAGCAAAACAAAGAGTCAGAATTCCTGTACCCATGCCAAAAGGAAGATTACTGTCACTCCTTGTAAGACCTATTTAATTGTTAAAAACAGATACTCTACAAGATACCACTCTAGTGAACATGGAGTTAAAAACAGTAATGAAACCCTGTTCAAAAGACCAGGGCTCCAAAAAAATAATGAAATTAGCCAGGAACTATGCAAACAATCCACGAATTTACAATTCTGTATTTCCACTCTAAGTTTTAGGTACTTGCACAACTCCATTCCTGTAAGCAGAGTCCCTAAAAAGACTTTAAAGTACTTATCCTCACAACATTCCCAGGAACAGAATAAAGCCATTTTCTTCTTTTTGTAGCTTAGTAAAGGAAGCATAAAGAAATCAACTAAAAGAACTCGAAGCCTCAAGTAAATCACACAGCCGAATGCAAGTCTCCCAAATTCCACATCACAGTCTCATAGTAGGGGCATTGTTGCTTCCCTTTATTTCCTTCTGAGTTACAGAACACTAGAACTCACATTTTTAATGTATTTTGTTTCCACACTGAACAGTCCTGTAATAACAAAAGAATTGTCACCAACTATCACAACTTCAAACACAAAACATCCATTGGGTTGTGTCTTTGTGATTCAACAGCAGGATTTGCCAGAGCTGCTCCTAGACATTCTGCCACATCCTATGGGATGTAAGGTAATGCTACAGCTTTGTCCTTCTGGAAGGGCAACTACACGGTCTCTTTCAGCCCACCTGTACCCACAAAACCTGGCTGTTTTGGGGAATATCTACTCTTCTTTCAAACACAGTGGCAGAGGCTTCAGGGAGCAAGTCAGAGAAAGCATCAGCCTGAAAGCCCAGAATTTGTACCCAGAAGGTGCTCCCTTCTTTCCAGAGAAACTGAGATGAACACCAGAAGAAGGTCTCCTGGGTCTCCTGCACGCACAGAGATCACAAAAAAAATATTTGGAAGTACATCTTCCTCACGCCCTGACTTTTAAATGCGGATTTAAAAAACAAAACCGCACTGGGAATTTAAAAAACAAAACCGCACTGGGAATTTAAACAATCAAAACACCAGCAAAATTTTACACCAAGCTCAAGTCTGATTTCTTCATTCTCAGGTGTCAAGATCTTCAAACAACTACTGTTACGATTGAGCACAAGCTTCCCACCGAGCTGTGCCTTCTCCCTCCTTCCAGGAAGAGCAAAACCCATTCCTCTAACCCCAGTCTCCCAGCTAAACCTCTGCAAGCCCAATCTCTGCCAAAGCCAACAGTGCTGTGTGGTATTGCAGAGGTCTCCCTGACCTTACAGGCACTGCAATGCTCCATACCATCCCCCTGTATCTCCACTAGCCCCATTCTGACCTTCCTTATCTTAAACCTACTGAGGGGCATCCAGTCTTTCCTCCCAGTGAAGCAATTGCAGCCCATCTTGCCACACAGTGCATGCCCTCCATCCCCAAGGCCCACAGCCACCACCCTCACCACAAATCTTTGGCCTCACATGGGAATGAAATTGTCACCCAGCAGGGCCTCACACAGGCACATCTTACCCACTTCTGTACACCCTGAAGGGCTTACATGGCTTTTTGTCCCCAAGCACCTACTCCCACAGCTACACCCCACCTAATGTGCCTGCCCAGAAAGTGGCCCATGGGAATCCCATGAGGTTCAACAAGACCAACTGCTGGTGCTGCACCTGGGTCAGGACAACCCCCAGGACCAACCCAGGCTGGGGATGAGCAGATGGAGCAGCCCTGGGAGAAGGCCTTGGGGATGCTGGTGGTGAGAGCTGGACATGCCCTGGCCATGCGTGCTGGGACCCAGAAGCCCTCTGTGCTGGGCTGAGCTCACGGCACTGGCAGCAGGGGAGGGGGAGGGTTTTCTGCCCCTCTGCCCTGCTCCGGTGAGATCACCGCCCCCGCCGAGCTGCCTCCGGCCTGAGGGGCCCAGCACAGAAAGGACATAGAGCTGTTGCAGAGAATTCAGGGGAGGCACCAAGTTGCTAAGACGGATGGAGCAGCTCCACTACAGGGAAAGGCTGAGAGACTTGGGATTGCTCAGCCTGAAGAGTTGGGCTGACCTAACTGTTGCCTTCCAGTACCTGAGGGGAGCCTATACGGAAGATGGAGATTATTTACACAGGCCTGAAGTGACAGAACAAGGGGAATGTCTTCAACCTAATAAAGTAGGTTTAGATTGGATGTTAGGAAGAAATTTTTCCCTGTGAGGGTGGTGAGGTCCTGACACAGGGTGCCCAGAGAAGCTGTGGCTGCCGCATCCCTGGAAGTGTCCAAGGCCAGGCTGGACAGGGCTTGGAGCAGCCTTGTCTAGTGGAAGGTATTCTTGCCCATAGCAAGGGTGGGATGGGATAAGCTTTAACGTCCCTGCAACCCAAGCCATTCTGTAGCTCTAGGATATTTTAAGCCACCCACGACTAAGAGATGAACACCTTTCCTCCGTGCTACAGGCATAGGGACTGGGCACACTGCAGCTCCTCATGGACCCCCTGGGGCAGGACAGGAGAACAGACAA
>VZRQ01010897.1:196360-336196 GCA_013397975.1 Machaerirhynchus nigripectus
TTTTTTTTTGTCTCACTTTAAGAGTGGTCTGGTTTAAAGGCAGAACTAAAGGAAATAAAGCACTTGTGTCTGCTAGACTTTATTTTTGTCTCTTACTGGGGCTTGCCCTGCACTGATGGAACAGCCATCCTTCGCTCATCCTGCCCCCAGGCTGTATCACAACCACTAGGCATCAGGAGGCACCTGCTCAGCACCCGGTGCTGGGAGCATGCAGGGTGAGATTCTTCTCATACAATTAGTGCAACCCTGTGTGCCACATCCTCTGCTCCTCTGCTTCTGTTTTATGCCAGCATCATCAAAAGCCAGAGACACATCTTGGACAAAATCTGTTGCACTGTTTCCACAGCTAGACACTCCATCCAGCTACATCTGACATGATTTCCCAAATTAATATACCCTTATCTCCTAAAATGTTACTTACACTTGTGCATGCCTGACTTCTAAATATGCACTGTAGTTTCCCAGCACTGTCCATTCATGGACAGATGAGGAGTCACTTGATAAGTCAAGAGCAGGTAACAGTCAGTTTTTCCTGCACAAGACAAAGGTTTGTAAGATCATTATGTTAGATGAAGAGTCTGAGTACAGTGTGCACCTTCATTCCTGAAGCAAGGAGTGCCTCTGCTGAGGAATCTGTTATAAATCACATTTTTAGTGAGACTGGCAAAGCCACATAACTCTGGCCTCAGGGAATCTGTCTAATTTGTCAGCTAAAATTCAGTCTCCTGATAGAAAACTAGCCCATTCATGTTTTGTGAAGGCTAATTGCCCATGGAAGGAATCTGCTCAAGGAACTGTCAGCAGTGATGTGGTGTGGCATCATCATCTGGCTGGAGCTTCCCAGGGAAGGTCAGCAGAGCTCCCCTTTGTCTTGTGCTGATCTTTAACCATGCAGCTGCTCTCCCCCAGAAAGGTATGTTTGGTCAGACCATTAGCAGAGTTGCAGGAGCCAGAGGAGTCCTTATTCACCCATGTCCTTCTTCAGCCCTGCAACAGAAGCTGCTTAAACTCACCACCACTTGCAAAGGGACACAAATAACATCCAGCAAATAGGAGCTTCCAGAAATAATCTTTGGAAGAAACACTACTCCA
This sequence comes from Machaerirhynchus nigripectus, assembly GCA_013397975.1. Lineage (NCBI taxonomy): Eukaryota > Metazoa > Chordata > Aves > Passeriformes > Dicruridae > Machaerirhynchus > Machaerirhynchus nigripectus. Next base: position 197,453 of record VZRQ01010897.1, read on the forward strand.
ATTCTTAAGAACTCCAGCATTTAATAAATTGCCACAAATTTAACACTTCCTATTTCAGAGAACTGAGTTTCTTTACTGGACTAATGAAAGTAGTTACGACTTTCTAACTGCAAGTCAAAGTTTAATTCCCTTCCATAACATTAGGCATGCAGTATGTTTTTTCTCTTCTAGGATATTATTCTCTGTTGTTTGTCCCAAACTTCAATAAGCAAAGTAACTCCATTTGTTCCAGCTTAGTGGCATTATTAAATGACCGTGTTTTATTCCTACTAATTATGTCGCCCAAACTTTGAGTATGTCCCTAGATGTCCCTAGAATAGCAATGAGGATGGGAAGAAATGTTGTGAAGAATGGCTGGATCTTGGGGAAAAAGCAATCATTCACTGTTAGTAGCAACTGTTAACAAGTAGAGGTTCAGTACTTGCCAAGGCTGATTTAGGATCCTGCAAGAGATCTTTTCAATTGACTATTTAACTTACTTTTGCAGTTGTTTATCATGCAGCTATGAACAGGTCTCCTGGACTGAATTAATTGTATTAAACAAGGAAAATAGGTATGAGTAAGAAGATAATTTCTTGGAAAACAGTTACATCCAGCCCCAACCTCTCTATAGCCATTCTTTTCATCTATTATAGAAAGACTTAGTTCAAAAATAGTTACCAAAAAATGTTCCTTGTAATTAAAAAGTATATTGCAGATTGACCAAGCTTGAATTCAGCAGGGTGCTGAATGCAAGTTTGCAAGAAACAGAGTAGTCTTGGGATGATTACCAGCCTTGTTTAAGTTTCTTGATGTACCAAGGCCCCTTTGTTCTCTTTGACTCCATCAAATTTGTGTGTTTGTTCTATTAGATGGCATCAATGACTAGCCTCTTTTCAGAGTGCTTTGCAGAAAAGGGGGCATAATTGTCTAAAAAGAGGCCTATTAAGTGTTTGCTTTTAAATCAAAGAACACTTTTGAAATATTAAATAAAGAAGGACTACAATATATAAGTCATTCCAACCCATCTCAAAAATACTGATGCACATTAATGATTTACTTTGGGCTCATACATCTATTTGCTTTTGTATTCAAAATGTTGTTACCCTGGTAACCCTAACATCTCACAGAATTTAACTTATTCTCCATCTAAAGTACACTCTCTTAAGGAAATTCATACAGGTTCTCACGAGAGCACTTTTCCTTTTTTTCCCCTTTGTTTGTAAAGGAAGAAATAGGGACTGGTTTTGTCATGAATGGGTAGTTTTTGTCTTTTCTTCCTCTCCTCTCCCATCCCAATGATGACAGCTGAGATTTAAACACAACAGTACATTCAGCCTGAGTTCACTGTTTAAAAAAGATCCCAGTCTAAACAAGTTGGGTTGCTTCACTCCATCAATACATGTTAATATGCTGGAAAGAGCCTTTCTAAGGAATTCCTCTCCTTATTTCAGAGGATACCTTCGTTCTCAACAGGCTGTCCTCTCATATATTCCTTTAAACAGGAGCAGTGTAGCTCTGTTGTGGCACACTGGTATTTTACTGGGGTGTCATTAACTGGGGTATATTTCAGCACTTGGTGCAATGGCAAACATCAAGAACAGGCTGCCAACGCATCTCACGGCCCTACTTCTACCCCATGGTACTCCCTGGGAGGTAGGCAAGGATGGGGGGAGCAGCAGTGAACATCCTGTAGGAGACTGTACTTTCAGAAGCCAAAGATGACTTAAATAGTCTGCCTTGAAGTGGTCTGCTCTCCTCCTCCAGTGGGGATTGCTGATGATCTGGCTCAGGGAGTTGAGCCAGGTGCACATGATGGCTGCAGACTGATGTTGGAGCTGACAGATCTCGGAAAGCAGCAGTCCTGCCTTGCCCTGGGGGCCACTTCCCAGCCTTGTTCCATTGTTTGGGGTCTAGCAGTCAGTGACCCAGTAGAAGAACAAGCTGATTGAGAGGGCTGATCCAGCAGGAAGGCTGGAAGTTGACTAGGACTCTCTGCCTTCCTTCTTCCTGCCTGCTCTTGGTCGCTGGTGTCCCGTGCCTCATGCTGTGCTGCTGTGAGTGTTTCTGTGGCCACATATCCCTGTGGGTTGGTGACTGGATTTAACTGTTCCATTTTTGCATTATCATATTCTTGCTATTATTTTTATTAGTTCCTGATGCCAATCCACCATGGGGTGGTTCAACACTTACCTTGACACAAGGCAGGAGATGGGGGCCTGCAGGAACAAGGGACAGGAAGCATGAGAGGGCACGATGTGATAACTGGCATTGCCACCTTCCCACAGAGCATGGTGGGGCAGGTGATTTTGGGAAGGCAAGTCAGAGCTGGAAAGGAAGATAAAGTTTGCAGTTTGTGCTGGGCAGATGGCACAGCACCTGTAGCAGTGTGACATCTCAAAACTAGAACATACCCAAACTAGACCCCAAGGAAGCCACAGGAGCTCATGAACAAAGAAATGACATCTGCATCATTTTTGTCCCCTCCTGGCACTGGGCAGCACAGGGCTGTCCACACCTATCTGAGCACAGGGCAGAAAGATGCCAGTTACGGATAGCTCTAGAGAATTACATCCAAGGGAAAACATTCCCAAGAAGGGGTGGATGGACCAAACCCTACAGCGCCCAAACTCCGACCAGGTACAGCACAGCCACAACCACAGACTCACTCTGCTAAGGCCAGAAACAGCAAGAAGATTTGTTGAGTCCCATGGTCTACATGACAAATCGGTGTTTGTTCCAGATGTTGATTTTTTAGTTAAGAAGATTTATTCAGACCAATGCAGAAGAAACAAAAGGAGTAAACACAAGCTTAAAGTTTCAGAAGAGTTTCAAACTCGTTATTCAACATTATTTGCTTGCTGTGTAATCTCTTCCTCATCATTCATTGACCTCTGGCAAACAAAGAGTTGAGCTGACAGCAACTTTTCTTCCTCAAGCCGAAATTCTTAAAAATACCTTCTATTTAAGGTTGTATTTCAACCTCTTCAGACACTCTGTCCAATAACATCTCTTAAAACCACCATCCTACTTGTATTTTGCATTTAATAAAATTGCAAAAAGGACTTTGCAGTAAGCCAGGCTGGGAGATTATTTTTTCTTAACGATTAAAGGGGAAAAAAATTCCAAAAGAAGTGAAGCCAGTCTGCTTATAGAAAGACAAAATCTCTTTTGTTGATTTTTCCCCTTTGATTTATAAAAACATCTTGTTAATCCCTGCAGGGTTTCTGAGAGAAAAGCTGTCTGAGATCCCTAACAGCGATAGAAGTTAGATACATATGAAGCAGAAAAGGTGACTGACTTAATGATTAAACAAAAAGAGGAGGCATAAATGACTGAGGAATCTATCAGGGAAACATATTAACTGGAGTTTCCTGATTTGTCTACCTTTACATTCTTAATAATTTACTTAGAGGAGATGCTGAGGTGACTGTCTCAGTTAGCTCTTCGTAACCTTAAATGTAAAGAGGTTTTATCCATTTCAATCACAGAAACTCCCCATCAGACTACATCCAGTTTCATAGATTTATTAAATCTGACTCAGTTCTGATGAAAGCTTTCCAAATTTTGGATGCTGTCACCTTTGCACATTTTTTAATTTAGCTCAAATAAAGTGTTTTTCAATTTTTTTTACGAAAACATTAACAATTTTTTTCTTTCTCAGGTAGATTATTCTCTGAAACTGTCCCAGTTTTGAAGTGAGGATAAAAAATGTTTATGGGCATTTTAATGTGAAGGAGGAAAGAGAAGTTCATTATAAGACTTGCAGCATTTGGATAAAACAGGAGTAAATAGAGTGTATCCTAATCTGGGTAGGAATGACAACACACAACTACTTTTATAATCACAATTTAGGTACAGAATACTGCAAATACTAAGTGCCAGAATTACAGTCTCAAGAAATACTGTAAAAAACAAATACACACCAAGTTTGCTGATTTAGCAATGAAAATAATACAATTAATTACTCAAAGGAGTCTAATGAGCTCAAGTAACAGTATTTTTTCCAGTCACACTGCAAATCAAGATACTTTGTAGGAGCTACTTGCAGGAGATGAACAACATACTGAGCACACGTGGAAAGTAGATGTCTTTGAAAACAAAAGTTACTAGGGCATCCAGAAGCTGCCATTGACCCTCAAACAAGGACAAGCATCTCCATGACCCCTGTGCACAGTAGCCGTTCCCATCTCTCAGTCCAATTGCTTCCTGCAGAACCAAGCATCTCTGCCAATGCACCAGGACTGAGCCTGGCAGTTTGCTCTACACTGGTCCTTGAAAAGCCCTCACACTCTACAGATATGATTCACATAAACCCACACAAATTTCATCGCCTCTTACATCAGTCTGTATTTACTGGAAAATAATGTCTGGGTTTGCCCCTAGAACCAGCACAGCCCAAATAACACCAGGGCAGTATCCCAGGAGCTTTTCCCATACAAAGGGACAGAAATAGCCTGCTCAGCTGGTACTTGGTTTCCAGCACTGATGTCTCTCAGCAAAGGTAGAACCGTAAGATGGTGCCTGTTGAAATGGGATTGGTTCTTGGCTCTGTTGGCACAGGGAAGTTACCAAGCAGGGAGTTGTTGTTTGTAGTGGATGTTGGAGTAGTGGTGAGAAAGCCACAATTTCCTGTGAAAGACACCCAAGAACAGGAGAGTCTGTTTAGGGGAGTTTGGCCGGTACCAGCTTGCGTGAGATCTCAACTGATGACCATCATGTGAAAAGGTCCCACAATTCATTCCCTGCTCCACATGCCAAACCGCTCTTTTGTACATTTCAGATTAACCTTACTGCAGAACGTGACTTTGTATAATGCTGTGGAGTTTTGCTCATTGCAGCGTGTAAGTTACTGCTGGCTGGGGCTAGGAGCAGGGCTACTCCAGGAGCACACCAGAGACAAAATTCAGATAGAGAGTTGTAACTGCCTCCTTGGAGAGGTCTCTCCACTGTGTTCCAGCTGGGAACATGCTCAAATACTGCCCATATTAGGGGCATATTATTTTCTCTTCCATTACAGTTCAGCTGCGTTGCCTCGCAAATTATTGGAAAAGAAAGCCAAAGTGCCATCCATGTATGGCCACTTCTATCTTCCACCCCTTGTGCCCCTGCAAAAACCACCTCACAAAACTTGCTGGTGCAGCCATGACAGTCCCCAGGCCTTGGAAGGGGCCTCATGTGTGCATGTCAAGAGAGGTGAGAGGAAGTTGTGGCCGCAGGTTGCAAAGGGGAAGCCTGGAGAGTGTTTTCCTCCTTGCCTTATTGGTTTGGAAGCAGAGGGAGAGGGGAAAAAGGTTTTTCCTGATTCTAGCACATATTTCCCTGGCTCATCCTAGCTGAAGTACACGTGCTTGTGGTTCATCCTCACAAATGCCATGTCAGGCCCTGGGCCAATACAAACACCGAGTCTGTCTTCAATATATGCAGGCAAAAAAATGTAGTTCCAGCTCACTCCAGATTAGAGTGTGTTTGCAGGGAAACGGAGGAAATGAGGAGAGCTCTGATTGTTGTAGCTGAGTAATGCTGATCTCTGCCCTTAACAGGTCCTGTTGCAGAATGCACAGCTATTTCCCTTGTCATGCTTTCAAGTTGATTATAATACAAATAAAAAGGTATTCAAACATACCAGGAAAAGATCTCAAAGGAACATATCTTAATTCAGTAGGATAAGAGGTTTGGCAGGACTACCAGCATGCCTGGTGCGCTGAGGGAGATACAGGTGCCTTAGGCCACATGCCAGTGCGAAATGTCCAGTGTTCATTCCTGACAAAGACATGGGAACAAGAACCATGAGCGTTTTTGATTTTGTCTTTAAAATATTCCCATGTTGTAAAAATCTGCAAAACCTCCTCCATGCTCAGCTGTTGGTAAAAATGTTGAAACCGAACTTTAAAGTAGACTGAAGCCTTGCAATCTGTTTAGTTTTCTTGTGCCTGGAGAGCCAGTGCTATGTCTGCTTCGTGCAGAAATAGCATGAAAAAAATAAAGTTGATCAAAACAAGGACTTCGCAAGAAAGGCAACCACTGAAATGGATCCTGTTTGATCACCACTGAAGACTTGATGGAGGAAAAAAGAGAAAAGTTAACTTTGTTTGCAGGTGGTCAGTCACTAAAAATGAAATTGAAAACAAAAGAGGTCATAAAAAATAATAAATTATTAATGGCAGTTAGTTTGCCAAGCATCAATCCATGCAGTTTTCATAAAGAATAAAGATCCTAGCCCAGTTTCCTGGCCTGGTAACTACATCATCCCTACTTAAATTTCCCCTTCAGTTCAGCATTATGTATGTGTCTTCCTCCCTGAAAACTGTTCAACAAACCTAAAACCTGCCACTCGCCTTTCAATGCTGGGTAGTAGCTTTGGGTTTTGCTACAGGACTCATTTTCTTCTACCCCAATAGGCTTCATATTTCTTAGCTTGAGAGTACTAAATGAAAGGAGCTCAAGCCACAGCATCACTATATCTAGTATTTCTAAGGTTTTCATACAATTAAATATCTTACTGCCCTTGAGTGAAAAGTTTTAGCCGTGTCCAACTCCACCCAAATCAGCCCCGAAAGGACACTGACTTTGCCTAGCCTTCAAAAGCTGCTGCAGAGGTTTTCATCATTAGTTGAATTTCAGCAAGGCTACCCTCTGCAGCTATGAACATTGCATCCTAATGCTTCGCTGGGGATTATCCGCACGGCTCAACCTCAGGTTTTGGAGAAAGCTTACAAACATTTCAAAAGCAGCTGAAGGCTGTTCCTGCAGCTCCACCTTTTGGGAGCTGGGGATCAACCAAACTGCTTGAGATGGTGATTTCTTTACAAGAAAAGGACTTAACCTTGTTGTATTTGTGGCTGACATTAATCTCTAAAATATAAAGAAGGAAGCACCTTGGAGGTTTTAAAGATGCATTGATTCCTCACAGAAAGCTCTATAATGTGTTAGGCTGGAGATATTTTTATTCTGAATAGTTTCTGAAGCCTGCTGTGTATCAACAAAGAACCTGATTTATGCATGTACTTGTAACAAGAATGTTTCCTTTCACCCTTTCTGCTTAAGATTCACTTGGATTCTTTGTGCTGGATTGAGAGGTGCTCAAAGTACACCACGTCAAATATGACAGTATCTGGTCCACATCAAATTCAATGCTATTCGTGTATGTTTGAGATGGATTTGGTTTCTAATCCTCCACTTGCAGCCTCAGAATACGCTGCAGCTTAAAGACTTCATGCCATGAGGTGTCAAGTACCCTCAGCACTGTTAGGTAATTTCTGTGCTCCAGTGAGAGGTCAAATAATCTTGCCCCTTTTTGAGAGAGCCCAGCACACAGCATGAGGAGATGCCATCCTGTGTTGGTGGGCTGAAGACATTTGAAACACGCAGAAAGCATCCTGGATGCCATAAACTTCCAAAAGACTTGGATCTGGACTACAGCACAAGTCTACCTCTGCCAGAAAAACAGGAATATGTTGGTGACTGACAAAGGGACTGATCCAGAGTCCACTGAAAGTTATGATACATATAGTTTGCACTGGGACTTGAACCTAGTCTGTGGTGGGTTTTAAGATGAAAGGATATTGTGGCAGCCAAAAGTGACCTTTAAGAGAAAAGAATCCCCCCTGAAAAATGGCCTCACTTGTTGGTTCCAGGAACTGGGGGAATGAGTGAAAAAACTTAGCAACTCACAGATCAACAACATAAGCCCCTGTTTGCCTCTTTTCACTCTTCCACCGTGGATTAAGTTGCTTTGATGAATATCAGACATGCATTTGCCTTTCATCACTTTTCACGTTCTAAACCTTGCCCTAGACTCAGCCTCTCTGTTTCAGACTACTGAATATTATACATGCACAGGAGTAGTTTGGTGTATATAATGATAGGCATGATTGTTAAACTGGTTTCCAGTGTCTTTGAGGCTGCGTCCCTGCAGAATTGCAATTAAACACTTGACAAACCACAAGGCTATGCTAATCCCACTTCAAAAATCTCTGATGGCAAGGATGGCAGTCTGCCTTCCTTCTCCACTGAAAGATGGGGAGACCCAGCATTACTCAGGCTCTTAAAAATACTCCTTTTCACCTTTGGTTCGGTGGCTCGTGTTTCAGCTGTAACATTCTGCCCGAGTTGGCCATTGCTGTGTAACAAGCGCTTCTTTGTTCAGCCCTGCTACCTCATTTCTTTCTATTAGCCTTTAATCCCTGTCAGGGTTTCACCTTTGCAGCGATGAGGTCACAGCTCATGTTGATTGGGAAAGGAAATCCTGATGATTGTTGCTGACAGAAAGCTGATAATGCTGGTTTGGGCAGCAATAAATTCTCAGTCTCTAAATGAAGACTAATCTTTGAGCCAGAAATCACCTCTTTCAGTAATTTTTTTTGGCCTCATTCACAAATATTTTCCCATGCTCAAGCTGCCTGACCTTTGGAGCATTCAATGCACCTATGTTATTGTGCAGAACTGTTTTCCAGGGATCAAAATAAGCAGCCATCTATCAGTGAGAGGCAGGTAAAGTTATGAAATAAATCAATAGTGTTATCGTCACTGAGAATGCAGCACTTGGAGCTCTCTGTAGCCTCTGCAACCCTAAGTGCCAAATAGCTCTCTGCTGCTGAGCCATTCCATCCTGTCAGCATTTTCATTTCTTCAAATGACTGGTGTTGTTAGGACCACTTATTTTTTCAGGACAAAAGCACAACCTGCAGAGAGATAAAAAAATGAAAAAGGGATGAGCAGGAGTGGTTTGTGTTGTTAAGTTCATATTGCTGACTCAAAGAGCGATTCAGTAAAGACAGTTTTTAAATAACCCTGAGCAATGCACATGCTTCTTTTACAACATCATAAACCCTGTCTTTGGTATGGTTCACTGCCTTGAATCAAGTGTGGCTATTGAATTGGCCCTTCTCTGCTGCAGTAACCATCATATGCAGGCTCCTTGCACCTCCTGCAAGGACACGGCTCCTTGCTAGCCGGGAGCAGCAGGGAAGTTCACCAAGACAAGGAGAACTCTCCTGGAAATCCAAAAATTCAAATAATTGACAATACTGTCAAAACCGTATCTTCTACACATTATATTGTCTTTTTCTTTCTGTTCCTCCTGCTGTTCCCCAAAACACACTTTCCATCAAGACACTGCAATCTAATCTCCTCCTAGTGTCTTATCCACCTACCAGAGCCTCAGTGCTCCCAAATGCAGCTGCTTTGTGCACTTTTTCACTCCTGGGCAGCCGTATCCAGGCTCAATGCTCCGAGACACGAGAAGCTGGTGGCTGAAAGCTTTGGCTCCCTCCCTGCCAGCCAAGCCTGGCTATTGTTTTTGTCTCTCAGCAAGCTGTGCTCACCCCTTTGATCAAAATAACCCTGGACTCTGGTCTGAATGCAGATTTGAACTTTACAAATTGGGTTTTCTCAGCTAACAAAGTGGGTATTTTACTTTCCTCCCTGCAGTAACAGAACTCCCTGCTCCAACACACAGCTGGTAGCATTTTAGTCAGGCAATCCTTATGTAATCCATTATAATTTTTTTCTTCCTTCCACAGTGTGTTGGTCTTCCCAATGGCAAAAATACACTATGGTCAAAATTCTTTCTAAGTACAGGCTCCAGCAAGGCTCCTGAAGGGAGCAATTCAGGTACCTGAACACAGATGTGCAGTAGGTGATTTGGGCTAGCCACAATACCCACACCAGGGTGGCAGAGGTGATGTAGGAGTTGAGGAAGATACATACCTTTCCAGAGGGGCAGCCAGAGCCCAGGCAGGCTGTAAAAGAGCCTTGACGAGGTCTCAGCGGGTTCCATATACCTGAGCCTGTCCGTGCAGCCCTGTGCCATCAGAGGGACAGATTGCTTCTGTGCTCATCAGCAGAACAGTTAAGTTTGGGCCACATATTATCACAGGGTTCAAAAATTATTCATTACATGATGTATAGAAACCATCACTTCAGTGTTTGTGCTGGTATTCCCATCTTTGCAAGGACAAATCTCCGTATGCTTGTATGCTAATCCTTATGCCTACAGGTAACTACTTTCTGTATCTTATACATGTCTGCATCTGTCTGCATGTATCAGATTTTCCAATCCCTCTGTCAACTAAATCTAATGGCCTCTGGCTTAAACTCTTTGAAGGAGAAAGGGAAACTTTGTTCCTTTAATTATTTTGACTTCAGGATTCTCTCCTATCTCCGTCTAGCAAAAACTCTAGCAGTAGCTAGACTTTGTATACAAGAGAAATTTTTCATTAGAGGAATTTAACTGGGGTAAGATTCCTAAATCTGTCTCACATCTGCAGTCAAGCCCCACTTTCTTCACAAATCCACATCCCACTGTCAGGGGCAACTCAGGAACTCAAGGACAGCAACAAACACCAGTGGGGCAGACCAACTCTCTGTCTCAGTGCATGGAGTGTGAGCAGATACCTGGAAAATGCTTAAGTAAACTGAGCTCAGGGCCCAGGGAAGGGCTGGGCTGTCTTTGGAACGCAGAGGGTAAGGAGCCAGCACATACAAAGGAGACACCCAAGTCTCCTTGGGCTGGGAGAGCAGCACGACAGCAAGGGTAAAATCAAGGAAAGCTGCTGCAATACAGAGAGCAGAGCTGCTGGCCTGCTTGACCTGGTTTCCATTACATGCCTGGGATGAGGTGAAATTCCTTAAATGCAAGAATATTATCTCTGCAATGGATTGGGGTGGATGGTCTGGCTCATGTTTCTGCCCTTGATTTGTCAGCCCTGAGATGTTGGTAAGACAAAATACTGCATAAATGTATGAGGAAATACACTGCAGCGTGAAAATCAGACTCAGTGGGACCACAGCACCCTTCTTCCCACAGTCTCAGGGCTCTGCTCCAGATTGATTCCTCTGGTTCATGCAGGCTCCTTCAAGCATCTGGCCATGTTCTGCTGTACTGCACAGCTCCACTACACAAGAGCAGAAAATGGGCATGTCTTGGAAGGGAGATGTGTGTGGAGATATGCTAATTGCTGAATTGATAAATTCCCAGTGGATGGCACTTATTTCTCCCAGACCAGATCAAGCTTCCTTCCATGCATTGCTAAGAGCTTTTTGTGTGCATCCCTTTACCAGTGGCTTTTAACAACAAACACACTATCCTCCTTTTCTTACAGATCTGCTGCTAAAAAGGACATGTATTATGGTTTTAAAGTCAGTTCGTTTTGTTGACTTTTTAAAAATTTATATTTTATATATCAACATAAAAGAAAAGCTAAAGAAAATGTAATCATAATATTGCTGAAACACATATCTAACCCATCCAAGCTGGCATCCTGACTCCTACCACAAGTTTAAAAAAAAAAAAAAAAGGAAGCTGAAGGCATAGAAAGCCCTTTAAGGAAGAAAAATTGGGATGTTAAGTACAGGTCTACTATTGTGCAATGCCATTTTAATCCAGTTACAAAACTAGAACCAAGTCACACAGCTTCTCCAGCTCTGCTCTGAATTCATTACTTCCATTCCAAAATGTAATCTCAAAGTAAGCACAGTCACAGTTCTGTGCTGCTCAGTTGGGTAGGATACCTTTAATCTCGCAGTATAGCTGAAGGCAGACTCTTGCAGCTGAACAGCCTGAATGCCACATTTACATAGCCACCTGTGGAACAGAATCGCCTTGGGTTTGGGAGATTTTGTGTAAATAAATGCTCTTTCTTGGAACACAAACAGTTAATTTCATCAGCATTATAATTCCAGTGGCTGCAGACATTTTTCATTCAAACTCTATTTTCCATTCTAAGATTTCGTATCTTTTTATCACCTTTTTGTTCAAAGTTTGTATGACAACTAGGACCAGGCCCCCTTCAGAATATTTGGTTTATTCTGGAGGTGACATATCATTAGTCTAGTCTAGTTCCCGTGATGCAAAGGGCCTGGCACACCTGACAAACTGGGCTCCCCAGGAAACCGAGAGACTGCAGAGACACCTGACCCATGAATCCCTCATGACCCAAGGCAGGAGGTGGGAATTTTGAAGGTCAGGTTGACACTTCAGGGTATTCTGTTAGGCAGAGAATTAAGCACTTGATAATGAAAGCATAAAATGGCTCAATACCAAAGAGCCTTGGTGAGATCTGACGGTTTCACCTAAAACAGATGTGCACCTAAATTCTACCTGCTTAAAAAGAAGCTGCTGAAGCCTAAGGTATCCCTCTTGCCCAAGCATTTTCAGGCTGCTGGTTTTCAAAACTGTCAGTTCTTGTGCTATTAGGGATTTTCTTGGAGATGGAAGAAGTTGCCTGCATGGCAGAAAGGCCATTCCACCTGGGAACTAGGGAGCACTTGCTCAGCATGCCAGGAACAAAAAATAACAAAAATAGATAAATCCATGCATATTTTAATATAGAAACAGTGCAAATCTAGACTTTTCCTTAGCTACAGGTAGCACATCACCTGCTCCTCCATGGCAGGAGGCATGTTTACCCTTCCCCCTTTTCTGGCACCCATCAGCTCAGGTCAATGCTCACTCTGATTTGCCACAACTTTCTTCATCAGCCTTGTTTAGGCTAAGAAACAAAAACCGACTTGAGATATAGAAAATTTCTGCACAAACACTTTAAGTTTTTGCCAAAATCCTAGTGCTGAAATGAGTATCAGGTAACAGGGCATATTGAGCAGAAGTGCACACAGCTCATCCTGTAAAGCAAAGAAGACAAGCTTGGAGTTTGCCTTTTGCTATTCAATTACTACGTTTTTCCTCTTTTGCAGCCCAGGGTGCTTTTGATCTGTGCAGCAATTTCCAACCTTACAAACATATCTCAGATAAAAAAAACCAAAACCAAACAAACTGTGTTCTTTCAGGTAATTTGGTTTCACTTCCATCTCAATTTTCTGCAGAAATTAACTACTCTAAATGGATGGGCCAGGTTTTAAAAAAATTTACCTAGGCTGTACCATCTAGGAGGCTCACAAGGTGACATGACTGTTTTTTAAGTTTGGTTATAACTTCTTAATCTCTAGGATGCAATAGATAGTACTAGCTGCTTCACTTATATAGATGGGACTTCCTAGTCATCACCCTCAGCAAGTTTTACAGCTTGGGACAGACCAACCCCAGAAGAAAAAAGTGCCAGATCTCCCCAGTGTATGGAGAAGGGATGAAACTCTATTTCCTGGGATGCCACCCAGGTTCAAGCCACCAGTTGATAAGAAGTCCCCATTTTGAATTGCACGAAGAGCACAAATGTGTTTGGACTGTGCCAAGCAGGTCGCGCATAAATGAACCTCTCAATTTCTTCTGAGGCATCAGGAGTAACAGGATGACCTGCGTGGGCATTTCAGTTTGCACCATTACTCCACTCCTGAAGTTCATCTCCTGGGTTGTCTCCAGCTGTTGTACCTTGGGTTATACTGCAAAGACATCACAGAGTAACAGCTGTATTCAACCTGGGTGAAACTAAAGCAAGATGCATTTCAAGAGGGCACCTATTGTGCTTCAGCCTCATGAATGTTCATCACTATTGATCAGACTAGACCTTTTTTAGGGAAAACCTCTCAGCCTAGAGAGCTTGTGTGTTTGTGGGAGGGGAACATCAACTCCTTGTCCTCAACTTTTTCAGTCTCCAGATGTGATCCTTTTATGCTTTACTGCTTGCTAGTGTAGGCAGAGCCTGCACATCTTGCTCAAGGGCACAGGGAGCATCAAGGGCAGTGTGACAACAAAGCTCAGCCCTCCTGTGCTGCTTCTTGAGACACATAATAATTACACGTACAGCTATAACCTATTGCAGCCAAGCATCTGGGGCTACTTACGGCCTTATATCAGGATGCACGTCTAGCCTGCCACAAGCTGCAGTCAGACAAGACACCAGCCGTCAGATGGCCGCATCCCTCTCATCTTTCTTTCCCACAGAAAAGTGCTTCTGTTTCCATCGATGAGCTCCACAGTGACCTGGGACAATTCCACCCACTGGCTTCTGATAAAACCTAGCCATGGATGTTGATATCACATGGCTAATAATAGGTCAGCAGGACAAATCCTGTGACACTAGGAATAATACAGCTTGGTGCTGACAGGATAAGTGGCAGTATCACTTTTCAAGTGAGATTTAATGACTGCAGGCTCAAGGCAGAGAGGATGCATCTCATTCATCAATGACTTTCTTCCACTGTTTAACAAGTGACTTGTTTGCTCTGCTGTGTAGGTTGGTTGTATTTATTTGAATCATATCACCTTGGACTCTTGTAAAATACTGGCATTTCTACTCCTCAGTCCCAGCTGAAGGGTCAATACCATGTTCAATTTGCTGCAAGTTTTACATACATAATCTCTGATTTAAATTTAAGGATGAGAAGTGGGAAAACACAATGTTACTTTCTAGCAAGTTCAGTATATTTTAGTTTCACATTCTAGTCAGGGAAGAACGGCATTAAAAAGAATGCCTTTCTGTAAATACCTTAGCACATACTTTCTTATTTGTTATACAGCCAAATTTTGAGGAGATTAAGGGGTAGATAATAAAAAGCATTGACATACCTGAATACCAAAGATATCTAATCTGTCTTGTCTCTTATGACAATGTCACTAGGCATCTGCAGATCTTCAGGAATCTGGTCATGTGGAAAACAGCTTTGGATCTATACAGCCTGTCAAATACTTCTTGGGTTCCCCCCTCTCAAGAGTGTCATTTTTGGTAAATAAAAAATATGGTTGGTATGTTATAGAGGATCTAATGCATTTAGCATTTTAAAAGAATCAAAAAGAAAACAGAGGGTGGGGAGAGAGCTAGCAAAAGATGCTCAGTCGTTAATGAAATTCTCTGGTCAAAACTAATGTCAGTGCTCCATGGACTTCAGGAAAGCAAATTCAGACCATGAACTACAATTCAAAGAGAATAAAAATCTAGTGTGGACAAGACATACATGCAGTGTAACTTCAGAGACAGATGCTACTCAGTTATTTCAGTGTGGTGTGTTTCTGAGGCAGACGCAATGCTGCACTTACCCAAATGCTCCTTATTTGCGCATGAATTCAGTTTCATGAACAATTAATCAGCTACAGAATAGAGCAGTTTATATCAACCCAGTGGCTTACATGATATTCCAAAGAAAAGCTAAAGAACCTGGCAGGTACCAAACAACTGTAGAGGGCAGGGAGGAAAACATGAATACCATTAGAATTGCAAAGGAGATGAAATAAGCAGAACATAGCTGCAGATAAACAGGCTGCTTTTACAAACTCCTTCAAAAAATCTGATGTAAACTCTTTCACATACCATAAGTAAGTACATTCTTGGATTTCCTTTAATCTCACATATGTGAAACTTGCAGCCTTGAGTGAGTCCCCTGTGGTTTGAAGGTGATTTGTTGAACTTATCTGTATCTGATAGCCCCCAATACAGCACTGTAAATTAGTCATGCCTAATTTGGTTATAGCTATGTCTTATCTTTTTGTTGTTGTTGTTATGGCATCTTCTCTCTCCCACTCATAGGGAGAAAGCTACTTCTCCCACCCCGAAAGTAGTTATTTGTCATTTTAAAGGCTTCTGACAGTTTGAGGAAAGAAGGATCTAGGGACCAAGAGTTGCAGGTGGGAGCACTGCAGTCTGCTGAGCCCTTGGACTGGCTCTGCAGGATCAAACAAACCCGTTGGGATCCTCCCAGCTCAGGATATTCCACAGAAAGAGCCAATGGAAGCCACCCCGTAAGCACCCTCCCGCAACATAGGGGCAGAGCTGTGCTCTCTGCTAAAGGTATTTTCCCTTTTGACCTCCTCAGTAACTATTGCCACTTTGCAGTGGTCCCAAACAGCCTTTCCACTGTTTCTGTCAAGTTTCTGGGTTATGAATTTAAAACACTTCCAAAACCTCTCTAAACATTTTTATAGAGCTAAAGATACATATTAAAGACAAACCAGTTAATAACATTTCCATGTTCACTCGAAGTGTCTGCCACCCAAGAGTTCAGCACAACTGGCTTTTACTTGCAAAATATCAGAATGTGGGTTTTTCAGATAACCATCTACATAATCTCCGTAGACAGAAGGAATGCATAAAGCATGAAGAGGTAAAACACTTGCCCAAGGTCTCTTTGAAATGTTGCGTGCCTGATAAATCATGAACTCTTCTTTAGCTTCAGTGGACACCAATTTAGGCTTTAATGTTATTGCCAGGAGATGAAACAAAAGTCAAAATGTCCTGACCCAGATGCAGTAGCAGAGAGTAATTGAATTATTCTTCTTTAGATCATTTTGGATCTCCCCAGCCCCTGAACCTCCTTGGCTGGCCCCGGAGAAACCACCCAGCCCTGCCTCAGCAGCCGAACAGGTGGGAAGGCAGGCCGGGCACACTGAGCCCAGTGTGGAGCCTGTGCTGTGTGAGAACAGAGGCAGGAGGAGCCCTTCCAGGGCATTCCTCCCCTCCATGGGTTTCCACATCTGCACTCAGGCTGTTGGACATCCCTGGCTCCAAACAGCACATGGCCATCAGTCTAGCACCACAGCCTCTCCATTTCACCAGGTCATATCCAGCCACCATGGAAAAGAAGATGAACCGCATGGGTCCCGGTCCCTCTTGCCAAACCCCTGCCTCCACGTTTCAGAGGAGATGGGAGTCCAGAGAACGGAGGGCTGAGCTTTGCTGCAGAGACACCACAGAGACCCTGCTGACCAAACTCCTCATGGAACTGCTGTTCTCCCACTGTTCTCCCAACAGAAAGGCTCCTGCAGAGGCAGCCTCTACTCCAAGTATCAAATACGACACCATTGCTGAAGAGGGGGTTTCCGGATCCTGCCTCAGCTCACCCCGTGTGCCTGTTCAGAGTCCTTGTGCCCCTGCCCAGGTAAGCCCATCTCTGTGGAACTCTGGTTAAGCAGCTTTCTAACCCCGTCCCAGAGTTCATCTGCAGATCTGGGAAATCTTGTGGGTTTAGGGGAAAAAAAACCAGCTCGTTTTGTCAGTGCCCTTCAGTGAGAGCAATCTTGTAGCCAGCCACACCTATCAGATAACTGCACTTGGCCAGTCATCAAAACCAAAGCCAAGCCTCAGCCACCAGTGATTTCAGTGTAATCTTTGCCTGGGAGGAGCTCAGGGAAGCCCACATGTTCTCAGATTGCATTAATACTCCCTTTCCAGCTTGCTAACACAGATACTTTCCTGCCTTTTTCTGCCCATCTCACCCCAATGACCACCTTCTCTGGTCTCTCTCTGACACAGAAGCAGCAGCTCCACAACACAGTAACTTACGGCAGCAGAATGTCTCATTGCTCTTTGACTGACACAGCTGCAGCTGAAATACTCTTTCCATGTTCCCAGCTGTTCCCCATCTGAGAAACTTCAGGAGAGGGAAGTGGAATAAGAGGTCAGGTGTAAATCTTACTCAGGGGAGAGGTGAAAAAAAATTGTAATCATAAACATTTAGAGAGCTCACTAGCCAAAGGTACAAGTTGGAAAGAACCAAGTTACTTGTATGAGTTGAAGAAACATCACTAAAATCAATCAATGCATGTAACTCAAGACTAAATGAAATTCACTGTTTCTAAAGAAAGCAAAGTTTACCATGACTTGTTAACTGATGGGGTCTGATTAAAAAAAAGTATGAGATTTAGTGGCTGCAAATGAAATCTCTGCTCCGTAAGATGTAAAATGCATCATAAGCTGAAGGCTAGACAGTCTATTTTTCTTCCTGTTTTTGGCAGTTGTTTTACAAACTACTTCGCCCTCTCGATACCACAGAAAATCTGATGCTTCCTGGTAGAGCTGGACAAATGGTCACCAGCTCAATAGGTACAAACATACATAATTTTTCCACTTTGGTAGAGAAAAACCCCAATTTTTTTCTAATTTCTAGTTCCTAGACAGCTGGCCACAGTTCAAGCACCATTTAGTACTTTCTGGCTAGCCTTAGTTAAACATATATTTGTAATTTTCAAAACCTAAACTGTAGTTACAGAGTTATGATGGTATCCATTACAGTAGAGCTTTTTTATCGTTATTACAATTTCTGCTCAAAATGTTGGCAGTATTAGGATGATTCGGCAGTGTGTAATTTAACTTACCTCACATCCAGAGTCAAGGGTGGTTGTTCTGATCAGGTCCAAGGTCACTCATGGGCTGGGTTCCAATAAAGTTGGTTGTGGCTGAGTGGAGAAACCCAAAATCTCTTATCAGCTCTACCCCTCATCACTGTATGACCTGCACCAGATCTCACTCATGTGAGAACCATCAGCTAATGACAAAACAAAAAAGCTTATTTATCACCATCTTGGGGATCAACCTGCAAATGTTGCTCTGTAAACGTGGCCAGGCCAAGATACCCATCACGTATGGTGTGATACACCACAGCTGCTTTCCTTTGATCCTTACTGGTTTTTACCTTTTTTCCTTTTATATATTCTCTGTATTCTTTACACATACAGTTTGAGCTCTGTAGCCTATTATTGCATTTATAGCTAGTTTTCCCAGTAGTTTTCCATGCCCTTTCCCTAGGCAGGAAGACAAAACAAATTCCAGAGCTCCAAGCCCCAGGGGATACAAGGCCCCTGTTCTATCTTGGTTCTTCCTGGGAGCCAAGGCCGAAAACAGCTCTTCAAGACACATTTTTATAAACAAAGTACAGCTAGTTCCAAGGGGGTGCGGGGAGGGGCTCCAGAGAAGGGGCTTGACCAGGGGGGAATTGCATCATCACTTGTCCTCCTAACTGGTACTTTTTATTGATTATGCTAATTTCCTAAAACCTATAAAAATGTATTCACCCCTGTGGGGGTGGATTTTTGTGGACGTTCCTCAGTAACTGCCCCTGGAACTCCAGTGAAGACCCACTTTTATATTATCTCCTATAATAAACCTATCTCGAGTTTCATTTCTGGGTTGAAAAAGGCATCACCTTCCATTTGATTTATTGGTTTTTGATTTAAATGGGGTGACTCCACTTCCACCCAAGCAATACCAAAGCCAGACTTAAGCTAGGTGTGGTCATGAGGTAACTGTGCTTTGCCCTCATGGGCTCTCAAACACAATTTAAGAATCATAGAATCCCAGAATGTCTTGGGTTAGAAGGGACCTCAAAGCTCATCCAGTCCCACCCCCTGCCATGGGCAGGGACACCTTCCACTATCTCAGGGTGCTCCAAGACCCATCCAGCCTGGCCTGGAACACTTCCAGGGATGGGGCAGCCACAGCTTCTCTGGGCAACCTGTGCCAGGGCTTCACCACCCTCACACAGAAGAATTTTTTTCTAATATCTAATCTAAACCTGCTTTCTGTCCATGTAAAGCCATTTCCCTTTGTCCTGTCACTCCAGGCCCTTGGAAATAGTCTCTCTCCATCTTTCTTGCAGGCTCCCTTCAGGAACTGGAAAGGGCAATTAGGTCACCCCAAAGGTTCTCTGCTCCAGGCTGAACAATCCCAATTCTCTCAGCCTTTCCTCACAGAAGATGTGCTCCAAGAATGAAGTTTAAAAGAAGGTGGCCAGAAACTGTCCCATGGAAGTGTCCATCCTGGCATGATCTGGATGTGATTCAGACTATCATGGTAAAACAATTGGGTATGAAAGCAAACATGCCTTTGTCTGTCTGCAGTCACCCAGGATGACTCACTCTGTAGCTGTTCAAGGTAGGTCTCCTGGGTCTGGTGATCATGTTTAACTTCAAATGCTCAGTTACAAGTAAACACTCATTGATAGAAAAAAAGAAGAAGATGGATGCAGAGTGAAAATATGGAGAGGGAGAGAATTCAATAGAGGAAAGGAAGAGGGGAAAAAACCCAATGAAATAGGATAAGGTGAAAGAAAAAAAAAAGGGGGGCTCATTACAGAAAAGATAGCACATGCTTAGCCACAGCAGGAATAAAACATCTTTCATCAGGCCGATGTTTTGGAGACTCGCTGGGTGTACTTTATGTCTCTGTCTTGGAGCAGCAATTTCCAGACAGCCTCACACCTCCCGCACTCACTGCAGGCAGCAGGAACAAAGGCACTCGGAGAGCAGAAGTGATGTGGGAAGGGCTCTGGCATTCCTTGCTGTGTCAGAGCAGAGAGCCCTGCTCTGGAGAGACCAGAGGGGAGTTGGAGGAAAAGGCATCCTCCCCATCCTCTGTGATGAGCCCTGGGAGCCCTGGCTGGGAGGAGCTGAGGGCACAGAGGCAGGTGGGGCATGGTCTGCCTGTAGGCAGGTTGGAAACCTCAGCCAAACTCGGGACCCTGCAATGTAAATCATGTTCTGGTCCCTCTCCCTTTCCCTAGGGAAAATAGCATTCCTTAATCCATGCTGGCCAGCCTGGAGGGGCTCTGGCTGTTACATCAAAACCGTGCTCACTCCAGCCTTGGCCAAGAGAGAACCAACTGCTGTTTTGGAGGGTGGCTGACTGCAAGCCTTTGGAATGAGCATCCCTGGGAGACCTAAGCTGGTATCTTTTGAAGTGCCAGCATAAATGCCAGTTTAGGGAAGAGAAGGATTTTTGTTGTTGTTGTTTCTTTCAGAGAGAATGCCTTTTCTACAAATCAAAAGAAATATGTTTAATAGTTACCATAGAATCATAGAATACCCTGAGCTGGAAGGGACCCACAGAGATCATCGAAGTCCAGCTCCTGGCCCTGCACAGGACATGCCATGTGCCAGAGAGCATTCAAACATCTTTGAGCTCTGGATGTTGAATGTACTAAAAATCAAAAGGTAAGAGGCAGCCAATGGACTCAAACCTTGCTATAGAAAACAGATGAGAAGACACAATATCAAGACAGTAGATCTGCCCACAATAGAAAGAAATTGCAGAATGCTGTTATTTGCAGATTCTTTTTTCTTCCAAAAAAATATTAAGGAGCACACTTTTTTATTTTGGTTCTACTGAATTCAAACAGCTTTGTCTCACGTGGCTGCTTGGAGTCACCTCAGATTAATTTTGAAGCCCCCCAAAAGAACTACTCTGCTGTCCTTAATATCGTTTGCTTATTTTGAGATCACTGTGCAGAAAGTAGATAAGAGTGCAGATTTTTCACTGTGTTAGTATTTTCCCTGCTGTTCTTACGAGTGGTATTGTCTCAATTCACAAGCAAAAAAAAGGTTAAATGAACCACATCAACCACAGCCAACCACCACTGGCTCCGTATGTGACATAGACGATGGCAAAGGGAACTGATGCTTTGTTTAACCTCTGTGAATGCACACGTAGCTGGGAAAGCCCATCCAAGGTGGTGAGAGCATCCCAGTGGTGGGTTTCTTGTCCAGCTGCATTAGTGATCTCACTGGTGTCAAGAGCGAGATTTGGGAGATGAGTTGTCCAGCTCAAATGGGTAAGAAAAAGGCAATGTGGGCATGGCATGAATGTCTCCATCCCTGCCCAGACAGTGAATACAAACATAAATACAATTTCCCTACACAATGTGGCTTAACACCACCACAGAACACAGAAAAGTCACATGTCAGCATCCCTGTAAAAGTAATTTCTGGACTGCTAAATCCAAACTGCTGAAACACTGCTAGAGGGTTGCTAGAGGCTGCTAGAGGCTCACAGAAATGTCAGAGCCCACACTCGTTTTCTGCCACAGCTGGTACCTGCTATTTTCTGCATTAAAAAACATCCTCCCAAACAGACCCAGACCACAAACACTCATTTAAAAAGTAAAGGTAGCAGGATCACACTGAACTTGAAGTTCATCCTGTTCCAACCCCTGGGCATGTGAAGGGACACCTTCCACTATCCCAGGTTGTTCCAAGCCCTGTCCAGCCTGGCCTTGGACAATTCCATGGATGGGGCAGCCACAGCTTCTCAGGGCAGCCTGTTCCATGGCTAGTGCCAATAATGACCGAGGAGGTCTGGTTTGAGTGGGAAATATGTATATGATGAATTTGCTTACAAAAGCTGTATCATACAATTTTCCTGGGAATGAGAAACCATGGCATGCTTTGGAGTATTTCCCATCTGACCTTCTTTATTTCCTCATATCTTAACAAATGTAACAAACTGAAACATGGAGTTATTTTTTTTCTGTTCTGTAATAAAATGATACATTATTTGGATGCCCAGAAAATACATTAAACAATCATTTATTTGTGAGATTTTCATTATATTATTACACATGCCTTGGTTTGGTGCACAGGAAATGTACAGTTTAACATGCTAATTTTATTACCAATTTTAAAAAGGCATGGAGCTCTACAACAGACAGGAGATAAAGTCTGAGTTTCCCATGTATTGCTGAGTACTGGTGAGATTGGAATTTAAGCAATATGCTGTGTTCCTGTAACAGATTAATTTCAGTGAGAGGTACTTGTTTAATTGGAATCAAACAATCTTACAATCAAATAATAAGTACCAAAAAAAGGAGCATTTTTTTTAATATGTGCAATAGCTTGTTATTCTCTAATTATTTCTAATTCTTTTGCACTTCCTCTGGTAGCTGCAGCTGAATGTCACTTCTTAAATATCCAGGCTGAACTTTTCAGGCATTATTGGCAATTCTGGGGACCTATTCAGAGGGCCCAAACCTAACTAATAATCACTCTCTGAAAATCCTCCTCAAGGTAGTTAATTTGAGGTGAAATTAATAATCCTTATCCAAATTCTTCCATCCAAAGATACCATACACTCATCCCAATGAACTCTGACATCTGTTTTGTTCCACAGCCTGTCACTCAGGTTATCTGGCCCAGGAGCAATAGTTGACATCTGTCCAAACATTTAGAAAAGTTTTAAATTTCACCAGGCAGCTGAGCAGTTTTACACGCTACGTATTTTATACAAACAACTACATCAGGCTCACCTAATTTGCTCCACCCTATGTCTAATCAACACAATAGCTTGTTATTTGTCTTAAACTATAAACCAAATATTAAAACAAAACAAAACAAAACACTATTGGGTTTTAAAAACAAGTATATGACATAATAGCTTGTGGTAATGTTTCAGGCTGGAGCACTTGCTTGTGGGTGTCCCTCAGAACCAGTACTCAGACACGAAGATGTGGACATTGACGATGTTGCGGTGAGACACCACCCCCCCCATGACGTAGTTCATCTCCAGTTTCAGGATGGCATGGAAGGGTCCAATTATAGGCCTCACCTGGCGAACTACACCTGTTGGGACAGAAAGAGGTTTCTGAGATTAGCAGGAGGATCTAGCTAAGTCTGGGGAAGCTACACCACCCTTGGTGTTCAGTATAGCCTGGGGAAAAGTATTTTATCCATTGGGTCTATAAATAACTTGCAAGAAAGCTTGCAAAAGAAGGATAAAATACAACTTTTGAATCAAAATACCTTGAAGACCTATAATGAGCACTAAAATGTTGCAAATGACAAAACCCTCATATATTCTGAAAACAGTAATATTTTTTTACCTTTTAATTGGAGACATAAATTCAATAAGCATGAAGTGACACTGCTTTTACATAGGGCAGGAGATTTCCCTGAGTAACCCAGAACACAGATTGCTCTGAGGAGTACATGAGCACACCTGGGAATGCCATGCAATTCCTGGGATCGTTTTGAAAATCCCATTTCATTTGGAACAGTAGAAACTATCTGTAATGCATCAGTACAATCAACCCTTTCCCGGTGAACATCAGATGGCACCAATCTGTAAATCATTAGTGTGCTGAGTCATGGATGGACAACCCCACTGGACACAACAGGAGTAAAGTTTAATGAGGAAAGGGGGTTATCTCTGCATCTGCTCCTATGTCATCCTCATGTGGATGGTGGCCATTCCTTCACCAGCATCAGGGGTTGAAAAGGAAGGAAGCAGTAAGGGAGAAGTAAGCTGTGTCTTCTGGGGCTCCAGTCCTGTGACTGGTTTGCCATGGAGAAGCCCCAGTGCCAGGCATGGCAGGATGGAAATGACCGGAGTCCTCAGAGGGTGGCAGGACAGGGGTTGTCCTGCTCACCAGCCAGGCAGCAGGGCAGGCCAGAGGCAGCCACGGTCAGCCAGAGGCCCAGATCACAGCCTGGCTCATGGACAATGCTGGGCCAAAGTCAAACTGAGGAGGCAACGTGTGGGACAGGGTCCAGGACAAACGGACCTTCGGCTGTGATACAGCCCTCTTCCAGCACTGCTCAGGCAGGGACTGCAGCTGACACTGGGCTCCTGGGCTCTGGGCAGGGTGTGGGAGAGGACCCTGAGGAGGCACATCTGGGTCAGGAGGAGTTATCTGTGCCTTGACACAATGTGGCTACACAGAACAGTGATCCAGTTTCAGACCTACAAAACAAAGTCAACACAAGCTTTGACGCTGACCCCCAAGGCTCCAGATCAGGTCCTAAACATGTTCTCATTTCTTGTTTATTTTCTAGGCCTGGCGTTACAGAGTAGGCAGCTACCAAACTGCTCTCATCTGAAAAGGATGTCCCCAAATGTCAAAATCACGTGAAGCCAGGGTCAGCCAGGGAGTCTGGTGGGGACCCCCCTCCACAGACAGCTCCTTCTGACAGCAGACTGCTCTGACAGAGTGTTTGATTCAGAAGGAAATGCAAAGTTTAAGAAAAGATGATTTAAGATGTATTCCTCCTGTGTGCTGGGGATTATGTTTCACAAGCAGGCAGCACACCAGTACCATCATGGAGTCCCGGCCAAGCTCCTACAGCAGCTGCCTATGAACACGCTGGCCTGAGATCTGATGGGAGACATAAACGTTTGCTTATGCAGGCTGTCAGCACCTTTTCCTAAGGCTGTGATGACTTTACAGTTCTGTCCTGTTCAAACACTAACTAATATCTTCAGCATGCAGTGAAATTGCAAACTTCTCACCACAGTCACTTTGCCTGCCATATTTGATGAATACACTTTTTAAGCATCCTGCCCCCTACAATTTATATGCATATATATATATATTTATATTTTATTTTCTTTAGTTTTCTTGGCTACTCTCCTATATCTTATAAAAATGACTGCGCTTGGCAGATGATGTATTGAAACAGAAAAGCCGTGCTAAAATTGCCCTCCCTTTAGGGTAACATTTAAAGGCTTTTGCTAACAACACATCACAAATGTTGCAGGCACTGCTCTAACTGAGAACCACGGAAATGCACAGCATTGAAATCACTCAGCGCTGGCAATCTTTAACTGACCCTGTGAGCAGCTCCGGCAGTCATCACCAAGCCTTAGAGAGCAAAGGCTGCTGGTTTCATTTAACAATCCTATTATAGGATTCTAAACTTCCTGTGCTACTCCACTAGAGTCTACTCTACTTTAGAGGTGGTGCTTTCTCTGCTGTGCTATGCCACAGTATAGCAAACATTCGCACATCACTGATGCAGCATTCAAAGCCATTAGTAACGTTCTCATTCCTGTTGAGATGCATCCTGCTAACAGGCAGGAAAAAAGTGCAACAGGCAAATACTGTGGTTCAGGTGGCAGTGCCTTTTCACACAGTACTCTTGCTGCAGTTTTAAAATCCAGCCTATAAAATGGCTTGAGAAGTGAATGTCATGCATGCTGACAGCTATATTGAAGCAAGAAAGTGAGGGAATGTAGAAAGACACAATACTCTGAAAATAGTTATTTCTACAGTTGTGCCAATGTTCTAGATGGTCCTGAAATCACCACCACTGCAGGAACTATTTCACTTCTCTGCCATTAAATGAATGAAGATGATACAGGCAGGTGGCTTTGTGCTACAGCATATGTGTAAGGATGCAGTCATTCTGAATGGGTAGAATAAAAAAAGAAGAGTCAGGAGAAGCCCTTGAAATGTTCTGCTGGACAAAAGCATATGAGAGGTTTGCTGATGTTGGCAGATTAATTCCTTGAGAGCTTTGCATTTTTGTTTTGTGACAAGTGCTAAAATGGAAAACATGAGTATTTTTCTCCACCAAACTCAAGGAGAAATGCAAGTAGAAACCATGCAAGATGCTTCCTGTGTCTGTTTCTCTCCTGTCTCGTACCTTTCACGTCACCTACAAGGGTGGCATAGCTCTGCCAGACCCAAACAAGGCGAGCAGTGCCTGGGCTGACTCACACAAACAAATGACTAAAGAGAAATCTTGAGATCCAGGCCTGGTCCATGTACTTCACATACGTAGCTCAACGAATCAGTCAATATCTCAGAAGCATTTAGCCCAGGACACATTTGATGAAGCCACGTGTAATAATTCTTGATGTTTTTAAGTGACATGGATTTGTGAGACACTGCAACATTTGCATAAACATGCTGTTTCACTATCCCTATTGGCAAACTGGTGAGTCCAGATTTGTGGTCTGGCAGCTGTCAGCATTTATAGCTGAATACTAAGTATAAAAACATACCTTACAGTAACAGGAAGGTTACAATTTTTAAATCCACTGAGAAGTCAGGAAATGTAAAAATTAAGCAGCTGATTTTTGATCTCTTTTCTACCCATCTAAATCCAAAGTAGCTGGATGGAGCCACTCAGATTTGGCCTGAGGATAATTGCAGACTGGGACTCCGTCCTGGGCCACTGTAGCAGTGCCCACTGTTCTGTGAGTCACTGTCTGCAGGATGTCAGGAGCACCAGTGGGGCTGCTCAGGAAATGACTTGAAAACAGAGGGCTCTCACATACCAACATTTGGTCCTCTCAGGGACCAAAACTAAAGGCTCTACAGTTGGCAAAGAAGGTGAGTTCATTTAAGCAAGTTCAACCCAATTATTTTCCAACAATATTAGACTTCAGCTAGGTTAGCATAGAAGAAGAAGAAGAAAAAGAAGAGGAAGAAGAAGAAGAGGAACAACAACAACAAGAAGAAGAGGGTGAATCCTCACCTCCTAATGAACATGAAGATCCCCCCGCTGCTGAATCCAATGTGATGGGCAACCTCAAGCATCTGTGTTGTCTTGCCTGCAGGCACATGTAATAGTGTTGGTACCCTCCAGCCTGATGAGCTGCTGGTGCTGTTCATTCTCTTTGGTCCATGATCTGTGACCCGAACACAGACTGAACTTGCAGAAAATGCCACGTGTCGCGGGCCAGGCAGGATGCCTTCCATGAGCTCACCTGTGCTTGGATTTGCTGTTTTGTTAACTAAGCACAGATGTCATTACATGTCCCAAATCTGTTTGGGTATCTTCATGATTTGCTCACCTCCTTTTAGAAAACAATAAGATTTCTTTCTCTTGCACACTTTGCCCTTATTGTAAAGAGGATCTATGGCAATCCTTTCCACCTGCTGATCTGTGAAACAAACAGCCTCAGAGTGAGAGGCAGCAAGTTTTTGGATGTCACAGTAATGGTCTGACCATGGCCCAACACCTAAAGCTCTATAATTAGAACACTGAGCTATTCTCCTGTCCTGTTTCTTCTTTCATGTTTTGTATTTTGATTTTTTCTAAAGTAAAGCACGTCACCATGTGTATAACTTAATATATAATACATATTTTAAGTGAGCGCAATGACAACAGCCAATAATCTGAGTAACTGTCACTGACTTACTGAAGCTTTGCTTATCAGAGAAGATGGGATAAATAAGACAGCAAGGATAATATTGTTAATATTCCTAAGCCTTTCAGCAGCATTTCTAGTATTTTAATAAGAGAGAATCATAGAATTGTTTAGATTGAAAAAGGCCTCTAAGATCAAGTCCAACCATTAATCCAGCACTGCCAAGGCCATCACAAACCCATGTCCCCAAGTGCCACATCCACACATTGGTTAAATCCCTCCAGGGTTGGTGCCTCAGCTACTGCCCTGAGCAGCCTATTCCAATGCTTGACAACCCTTTTAGTGAAGGAATTTTCCCTAATGTCCAATCTAAACCTCCTCTGGCTCAACTTGAGGCTGTTTGCCCTTGTCCTGTCTCTTGTTCCCTGGAAGCAGAGCCTGACCCTCACCTGGCTGCACCCTCCTGTCAGGGAGTTAGGGAGAGTGAGAAGCTTCCCACTGAACCTCCTTTTCTCCAGGCTCAGTTCCCCCAGCTCCCTCAGCTGCTCCTGGTAAGACATGTTCTCTAGATGCCACAGTTATTCCTTGGCTTGTCTATACATCTTTAAGATACCATTACATTTCTCTGCTTTGAAATATGTGAGACCCTCAGGCAATTCACCTCTGTGTTTAGTTTCTGCTTGTACTTCTGCATTAGGCAGCTGATTTGCCAAGAAGCTCCATTTTCATCTTGAGGAGAAGAGCTGCTGTTTTGTTACCACATTAACCCATTCTGGGTGACAAGTCCTTCACTGTCATGCACTCATATCTTGCCTCCAGACTCCTAATTCTGACTTCTATGCTAAGCTCCTTAAAATACTCCTCTGTAAAAAAACCTTTCTTCCTCTTTTTTCACTGTTAGCCACAAAATCTGCTGCAGTTACACTCCCGCGGGATCTGGGTTGTGGTGTTCCTCACACCACATTTGCATTTCCTCTAGAGGAAGTTCCTCTAAGAGAAATCACCATGGTGTGCAAAAAGCAAAGCAGAACCAATCAGCTTACTTTCATACTGCCATAAGAAGAGACTGGTTTGGATTGGTAGAGAGGTTGCAGTATGTTACATTTTATGGTTCGGAGGTGAAGCTCATAGGATTTTCCACAGAGACTGATTCTTGAGTCTAGTCAAGTATTTAAATCTATATCATCATTAGGAGCACACAACAGACATAAATTGCACCCATTCCTCAAAAAGAGAGCTTCATAGCTTCCAAATTTTAAGGATCCCCCAAAAATTCAAGCAGAGAAATGTTAGTGGAGCAGGCAAGGAACCAGAGGCTGACAGTGAGGGCTGTATCTGGTGACTGCTGCAGTAAACTCCTCTTGCCTTGCCTGCATATACAGGCATATGTATTTGTGTATATATAAACAATCCCATCTACTGCCAAATCAAAAGTTACTCTTCCAAATAACCTGTGGGCTACACTCAGAGAAATACAATAAACACAGTTATCAAAATTGGGATCAATTCCCTCAACCACATTTCAAGCTTTGTGTTAAGTAACAAGCATGGGAGCTCGTTCCTCTTGCCCCCTTCCCATTGCTTCCCCCATGGGGTTACAGCTATATTGTTTTTTCCTGTCACCACGTACCAAAGGACAGCAAAAAACCACCTTTTTCTCTCCCTTTGTGCTCACAGCAAGCACATAATGTCCTTTCTGTGACTTTTCTCAGGAGACAACAGAGAGATGTGTGGTTGGTTACTGTCGGGTGAATCCAGCAATATTACCCTGTTTTCACTAGTGCAACATTTCACCCTTGACATTATAGGCAAGTACTAATTTAGCAACTTTTTCTGGGAACAAACAATCAATTTTGGATAATTTGCTATTTTTTTTTTATCATTGTTTAGTTGTATGATCTGTGGTCAGCTGAAAACTGACCATGAACTGAATAAATGTGGGATGTATGGTAAGGAGTTACTGAGAAAGCATGAAGTGAAAAGGAGAAAATCCACTTTTTTGAATCATTAATCCACAGTTAATTTATTAAGCAGGTCCTAAATAGAACAAAATACACATTTTTACTAATTCTAAGATCTATTATAAATTAAACACCCTGTAAAAACTATGTAAAATAAAAAGATTAGGTTATATATTTGAAATACCAAAGGCAGTCAAACAAGTGCCATGGTTTCGTGGTGAACATAGTGGTGGTGCTGGGTTGATGGTTGGACTCTTTTCCAACTTTAATGATTCTGTGATGCTACAAAGCCTGACTGTAGCTCATCGCTTGCTTTTCATTCAAAATAAGCACATTCTGCCATTCAGGCTATTTTGGGGTTTGCTGTGGCCATGCACTATTAAAATTAACTTCCATGAATCAGAAACTAGCAATATATGAATGTCTAGTCCTCATTAGATAAATAAAATCCCATGTGAGATCAAGCATGTCTGGTTTTTCCCCTAAATTTCCTAACCCTTGGGCTATGACAGGCCTGATGGTAAGTGAAAGCTTAAGTCCATCATGAAATAGAATCACGGAACCATAGAATGCACTGGGTTGGAAGGGATCTTAAACCCCATTCAGTTCCTCCCCCTGCCATCATCAGGGACACTTTCCACTATCCTGGGTTGCTCCAAGCCCAGTCCAGCCTGGCCTTGGACACTTCCAGATATGGGGCAGCCACAGCTTCTCTGAGCAAGCTGTGCCAGGGCCTCACCACCCTCACAGGGAAGAATTTCTTCTGTATATCCAGTCTAAACATCCCCTCTTTCACTTTTAAACCACTGTGAACCCATTCAAAATTCTCCCTTTGAAAAGAAGCACAGGAAGGATTATTAAGAAAACGTGCTATTACAGGGTGAGAGATTGCTGTCTGTTTTCAGATGGAACTTCTGGGATTAGCTGCTAGTGACACTTATATGAGACAGATTTCAATGACATAAAAAACCCCCACGTTATAATTTTTCCTCCAGCTATTTCCCTTGTGCTTTAAATGGATACTTGGAACATGAAATGATGAATTGGGAAAAATTCAAGTATAAGAAAATATGATGAGAGTTGTGGAGCTGCAACCTAAACTCAGCTGAAACTCATATATATATTAAATATATACTTTATATTAAATTCCAAATAATCTCAGCCTATGTTCTGAAGTCCTGCATTTGGCTGTTCCTGGGTCTCTCTTTCCCCACAAAAAACCACTCTGGTCCTTTTTACAGGCTTGTCAGAAATTAATAGTCCTAACTACCACAACACAACAGTAACTGCCCCTTTCTAAGTAATGAATCTTTGGGGATCACAAAGGAGGTTGTTCCTCCTGAAACCTACATCCATTGTGTGGCTGTAAAGACAAGGAGCCCAAAACTCTGGCACACTGGTGGTAATGTGTGGTGAACAACTTTTTGAAGGGGAAAAGCTTGTTTATGAGATTCACTTAAGCAATACAAGACAATCTCCTCATGTTAATGCAAGATCCTAGACTATAATGTCAAGTTTTTTTTTCTCCTGAAGGCTTTTTGCTTTATACTGCAGGCCAAGGTTTACAAAATTAAGTGTAAACATCTCAGCTGTATCAGTGTTACTTAGGAGAGTTGTCATAGTTTCAGAAGAGATGTTCCAGCAATTAGGAAATTTTGCACTAGGGAAATGATCAAGGCAGAGACTATTACAAAAGGTAAATTGATAGTATCACTCCAGAAATGAGCAAGAGGAAAATAAACCCAGACATGAATTAATGCTTCTTTGGATCAAATCATAGACAAGGAGTTGCAGGTTAGGCTTGAACACCAAGCTCTCTCAGTCTACAAAATGTAAAAGCTTATCTATGGTGTGAAGCTAAAAATACAAAGCCAATTTTTGGCTCTTCAGACCTTAGCTCAAAAGAAGTCACAGTAAGATTTTTAATTTCTTATTCAGTATTCTTTACAAATAAACAAAGTTCATCAGTAGTGTTGGAAAAAAATTCACATCCTGGTCACAAACAGAAAACACATATTTTAGGCTATTTTAGCAATTTTTTGTTCTGTAAAAAGCTTTGCGTTAAAGTTTAATTAAATTCCTTTCCTAAAGGCTTCTGCTTATTACACAAAAGGTTGTGCCAGAGTAATGATTTGCTGCAGTGCCTAAATTGCTCTGCCAACATAGTTACTCGAGTACTTACTGACCTATACTGTGCCAGGGAAGTGAATCAACTCGTAATTGCTTAATGTGTCCTACTGTTGCAAATGCAGTGCTCAAACTTTGCACATCACAGAATGTTGTACTGCCCGCGGAAGAGTGAGAGCTGCCTTTGCTGGGCCTCCTGAGGTTCCTGTCAGCCCATTACTCCAGCCTGTCAAGGTCCCTCTGCCTGGCAGCACAACTCTAGTGCATCATCCCTGCCCAGATGCCCTCTGGCCCATTAGCCAGGCCCTTGATGAAGAAAGTGGCCCCAAAATCGGCCCCTCAAAGGGACCATTGGTGACGGGCAGAGAGCTGGTCTCCTGATCCCAACCCTATGAGCCTGGAGCTCAGCCTTTTTCCAATCTATCCCACTGTACACTTATCCAGCCTACATTTCCTTGGGTTGCCTGTGAGGGTATTAAGGGAGATGGTGTTGAAAGCCTTACTAAAGTCAAGATAAGCAATAATCCACTCTTCTCATTAATCCAGCCATCTTTTTGTAGAAGGATGTCAGGTAGGTCAGGCATGATTTCCCTTTCATATATCCTTGCTGACTGCTTCCAGTGACCTCTTGTCCTTATGATGTTTGGAAATGGTTTCCAGGTGGATTTGTTCCATCACCTTCCCAGGGACTCAGGTGAGGCTGACCAGCTTGTACTTCCCTACATCCTTTCTGGCCTTCCTGAAGATTGCAGTGACATTTGCCTTTTTCCATGGGAACTTTTGATCACCACAATCTTTTAAAGATAGTTGAGAGTGCCCTTACAATGATATTGGCCAGTTCCCCCAGCACTTGTCCCTCAGTACCCCACCAGCATCCATGGACTTGGTTATGCTCAGTTTGTTCAAGTGTTCCTGAACCTGAACCTCCTCCACTGAGGGTGAGTGTTTCCTGCTCCAGATCTTCCTTTTGCTCTGAGAGCCCCAGGACTCCTGAAAGCCAGTCTTATCAGTAAAGAATGAGGCAAAGAAGGCATTGAATACTTTAGCTTTCTCCATGTCTTTTGTGACCAGTTCTCCTGCCCTATTCCTGCCACCATAGGCAACCTCACAGGCATTATTTTCCCCCACTCCTCTCCAGTTAATGACTGTGCCTAAAGGAACAATCTAGCTGTCAAACTGCAGGCATTTCCCAGACCACCAGACATCTGTCTGCTGACTTCAGAAAGTTAATGTATACTTGAGATTCCTTCATCTCTCAAAGGCTGAATAGTCTTTTTCATTTTCTTTTTTTTTTTCTGTGTGTGTGTGTGTGTGTGTGAAAGCTATCTATATTTCTCCCAATTATTTGTCACAATAACAATGTGGCTCCTGCTATGTGGTGTTCTATAGTTTCTGGTATAATCTGTTTTATTAGTAAGTGGCTTCTCTTTGTAAAATGAAATATTTCCTAGTAATCATCACTTCAGGCATCAAATCATATACAGAAAAATAGCTCAGAAGATATCATTAATCCTTAAGATGCCACACCTGACAAACATAACTATAGTGAAAGGATTCAGAAAACTCATTAATCAAAATACAAGTACCAAAATAGATTTCCTCTTGCTTTGAAGTATATTGCCCTCATAACTTTGTGAATTAGACCTTCATTCAAGTTTGATGGGGAACGCTTCAGAAAACAAAAGTTTTGGAGAATCAAGTTAGAGTTGGATGTTAACAAGGTTTTCATGCTGATAGAGAACTGTTAACAAAATTTTCATGCTGATAGAGAACTGCTTCACAGGAATGTGCCTGGCTACACATATCTTTGCTGAAGTATCTGGGGACAGGATTTTCAAAAACTTACTTTTCAAACATGAATGTCCCAGATCTTTATTTGGGAAAAAGGCCTATTTTTCAACTGTTGAGCAACCAAGTGCTTATAAAATACTTCAGGAGTCAGTTTGGACACATAAAATTCACTTTTATAAGCTGTATGACACTCACAGTAATTTCACTGTTGGTTTAAGCTGATCAAAAGTAGTGGTCCTGTAATATCCTCCACCCCTTTCCTTGGATTAACACCTGAAAGAACCAAATCCATAGCTTGCCACACAAGCACTTATCTGGCCACAGGGTGGAGTGTGTGCTCAGAGGTGGACAGGAGAAGGGGAATTCCCTTTTGAGCACTAGCAAAGCTCCATAACACTGAACACAACCTCCATGTTCCTCCTATTGGGAATAGAAAGGCAACAGTGATTTGGGTACTGTCACAGGGAGTACTGCACTAGTGGCATCAACAGGGCTCCTAATGACCCAGGCCAGCTGGTGCAGTGCTGACTGCAGTGGCACATTACCCTGGGATTTAAAAATAATATATATGTGTGTGTGTGTCCCTGGAGCGGTTCAGCAGCCATTATCCAACAGTGCAGCTCAAGGCAGTACTGGGTGCTTCTCTGAGAAGTGTCAAAGAGGATCAGGGGCACGTCAAAACACCCCTCAGAAAAACAGCGTAACCAGGTGGGCCATGCCTGGGACCACAACCAGCACCTCTGGCTCAGATCTCTGCCATACGCAGAAGATCTGTGGCCACTGGAGTAATTTATAGGCCATGTAAAGGCAAAGCTCTCTTTTAAAGATTGCTTAAACAATTGTCTAAAACTCTTCAGGTACTCACAGCTTTTGTAGTTTCCACCCAGGGTACGAGTGTTACTTTAAGTTTAGCTAAAACTGAATTCTCTTTTCCCTTTTAATTCAGCTCCAAAGAAAAGTGAAATTACAGTACAGGAGTTAGATTTCAGCATGAAAAAAGGATCTTTCTGCATTATTCAACAGACCAGAAATTTAGGATTCAATTTATTATAAATTCAACAACTGCATGAAGTTTAATTTCATTAACACTTGGGCTTCTCTAGAAAGCGTTGATTGCTGAAATGCATCAAATAAAGAGGTGTCATCATATTAATACATTTTTGGGCCAGAAACAAATGGTGAATATTTTCAAAGCTATTATCTGTGATGTTGGATCATATGGAGCCTTGCTATTATAAAAGAATTAAAAACAATCTTTGATTTTACTGAGGTTTGGCTAGTTTACAAATACTGTGATCTTTATTAAGGATACTAAATAACTTCAGAGAGATGTGCTCTTATCTTGGTTTGGCAAACTTGAAGTGCTTTTTAGATGTCTGGTTTGCCTTCCAGCCAAACCTCACAATGGCTTTCAATGTTGACAGTGCTGTGAAATCACTCATGCCTAAAATGCAATAACTGTACTTGAAGTAACCTCATTAAAAAATAGTTTCCATCATATATTTTTTAATCTTTCCTGTTCCACCTTTAAGACTGTGAGGTTCTCTACTTATTATAAGAGCCGTGCATATTACAAAAACAGGTGGAAAAACTTAAGGGATGAATGTCCAAAAAGTGCAAAATCACGTATATCAGCCTCCTGATGCTTTATTCCCAGTATGTTATTTACAGGGGCCTTCACGTGCATCATCACGGACATGCACTATCTCCATTTAGTGCGAGTGGCTCTGTTTACCCTGCCCGTCTCACAATCGCATCCTTCCCATTCAGCAACACTTGGATCCACAACACCTGGGCAATTAATTACTGCAACCCTTGTGATAAAAGCATTTTTTGGCAAAGAGCCACAATTATGGCACACAGCATGATACGGCTCTGCACCATTATTTACCATGGAAGAAAATGTACCTGATCCTGAGGCTTTGACACAGAAGCCCCTATAGAGTGCTCAGTCATCACCCAGAGGGAACAGCTCTGCTGTTCCTGTTTGCAGAATTCTGACAAGGGAGGCTTCCTGAACTTTAATGTGTGTCAGTTCCTGACCAGTTCTCAAAGGCTGAAATAAAGGGTCACTTCACCACACCTGGCCCCTTTAAAAACAAAAATTATGGCGGGGCTGGTTTTAAGTGAGCCAGGCATCTGCATATTATACTGGGAAAGATTTACAATATGCCTTGGGTCTTATCTTCCTTTTCCATTTTTATAGGGTGTGTAGGCACTGCTGCAGGAATAAGACGGTTGCTATCAACACACAGACTCAGATACAGCAGCAGAAGCAGCTGAATCACAGAATCATTAAGACTGGAAAAGAGTCATTGAGTCCAACCTTTGACCAAACACTGCTGTATCAACTAAACCAGAACACTGAGTGTCACGTTCAGTCATTAATTAATTGCACATATATTTCACACTTGGAGATCATCATAAAAGCAGGTGTTTGACTACTTTGAACTGGGGCAGAGCACCTCAGAAAGCTGGATTCGCACAAACATCTCTCAGATGGATTGCTCTACTATATTTCTTGGTGTAATGGATTTCAAATCTGGCTTTATTTGCTCGTTTATGCATATCTCAGCCCGCTGTTTAACATGAATACCAGAAAATGCATGCTATGCAATCTAAACCAAGGACTTTGGTGCCCTTTGCTGTCCCTAACTCAGTCCATTTCTTTCCCCAGGTGTCAGGTTTTATACTACACACCACAGTTCACAAAACTTCATCAGAGACGCAGTATAATTTATCTGCCTACTGGGTCTTATGGAAACTGTAACCAAAGGTGGTCTGTATGAATGGTTTTGTAATACCTTGTACCACTCGAGAGGTGACAGGAACATAGATCAAGGAGGAGAGTTGGATTAAGCAGATACTTGCTATGTGCTAAAGTGAAATTTGGCATTAGGAAGGTTGTTCCACTTGAGATTGAGAATCATTCTCACCAGAAAAGCACCTTCAGCATTTCTCAGATATGAAATTAAAATTTGCCTCCTGCTCAACGTGCTCCTTTGCCCCCAGAAGAGTTCTCCAGCCTCATTTTTTTCTGGAGGGGAGGGAGGGTGCTGAGTGATTTGACTGCTGAGCTGTGCAGTCAGCAGCATCCTGAAAGGGCAGGTTTAGGCAGTAAATCTAGGATCCCGTTTACCAAATGGCTTCTGGGCACCCTCATCTCAAATGCACAACTATTAATTTCAACAGGGCAACATGGCATAGAGAAAAACTCACAAAATGTTCTTTTCTGAGGAGGTTCTCTTGTGCGAGAGGCAAGCCTAGGGATGAAACCAGAACAAAGACACTGAAAGGGACTGTGTCTTTTTCAATGTACAGCTGCAAAAGCCTGTTGAAAAACCTACTGAATTATGTCCTGCTCCGTGAGCTTGCTGGTAATGACTGGCCAGCACCAGTTTTGTATGGCCAGACACCATTGTTGTTTCATGCTAATGACATTATAATCACAACAAAATGTTCCTATTGCTGCTTACTTTCTAGTGAGAGTATCCACGTGGGGAGATAACAAGTGTTCTCTCTCCTTGCCCCTGCAAACAGCAGAGCTCACCTGGATGCCCTGGCTCTGCCTACACACCTCCCCTGCCTCACAGAAACCCAGCTGTAGGTGAACTGTTGCTTTCAGCCCCAGCTGTGCCAGGAAGCCCACATCAGTCTGGGAATCTTATTTTGCTGAACCCTAACACATGCATGGTAAGAGCCAGACAGTCTCTGGCCCAAAGATAAAGACTCTGGAGCTACACAGAAGGAGAGAGAAGCAGAGGGAAATGTGAAGGTACTTGCCTGGCAGTTGAGAGTGGGTCCAGGGACAAAGTTCAGAACCAAATCTTTTGCAGACCAATGACTGAATTTAATGTCAGACCATAGAAACATTTGCATGGAGGACTGTAAAGAGACTTTTCCACACTGCGAATGGCCAAACTGCTTATGAGATACAGAACCATTACCCCTGTGCTAAGGACACGTGTCACAAAAGTCAAACAAACCCCTAGTTTCCGTCTTCTGCCCCCAACTAATATGGGGTCTCACAAGCACACTTGCTCATGGTACCTGGTTTTGTTTATCTTCCTGATCATTTTTGAAGAGTCTCTCCTCAGACTCTGGAACACACTAAACAATCATGATACCACAGTAGAAATTAGACTAGTGATAAATCCAGCATAGTGCTTTCAGTACTTGAGACACTTTCTGTAATGGTTCAAAGGTAACATCATGAACTGTCACGCACATAGAAGAGGTTGGAAATTCAGGACAGAGACAGCAGTGTAAGCCTTGCAAATAACAATGGAGAGCAGTAGTACATATCAGTGTACATACAAGTGCATTCAAGCACCAGCACAACCCCCCATAGAAACTGTGTAGTGACTTTTTATAGTTATATTGGCTATAAAATATGTTTTCCAGAAGAATACCACCATTCTGCTTTATAGGCAAGAATACAGGCTTAGGTTATTACCAAATGCAATACAGAAGATTTCAGCCTAACAAAACTACTTTTAGCTGTATTATGAAATTTTAAAACCTTCCTGAAGTTTACCAGACTACAAAGTGGGATTACTGTTTTAAAAAATTAATGCGTAGCTGAAGGGGAAAATGTTTTATAGCAACTGATAATACCTTAGGCACTGATAGGACATTTTTGCACAGGTTGAAAATGCATTCTTCATTTTTCACTGACAGCTGGTTAAAGGAGGAATGCAGTGAAAAGTCTATAAAAGCTTTTTTAAAAAGCAAACCTGGATAGGTCTGCACTTCTGTTTTTCTCCCACCCATGCTAGTAAGTGATGTGAGGTTGTTAACAGTATCATTTGGACTCATTGCCACCTTGGCCTGTAACCACACCGGGAAACAAGGAGTCTACAGCACTTCCTGATCCAGGAAAGAATGGGGATTTGCATCTCTTTTTAATACAACAGGGTAAAAATATTGGAAGCAGCTTTTTATACAATTCTTTTTCCATCAGATTTTGTGAAGTCTACACACTGCCTCTCCAGGAGTCTGGCTTTCATTCTTCCTCTTCCACTGGAAGATACTTTCTGTAGGTCAGCAGAGCTACTTTTGGAGTTTGTTCTTAGCTCTTTTTTCTCCTCCACGTCTGATAGCGCTGATCATTGATTCCTGATTGATACGTTGTCTTTCCTTGATTTTGCAATACTGTCCTTGCCTCTTTCTTCTCCTACCTTTGAGCCTGCTTCTCCTACATATCCTTTGGGAGACTGTGTTCTTTCTTTTTGTAACATTCCCTGGGGCAGTGCTTTCCTCTGCTTCTATTTTCTTTTTTTATCCCACTCACAGCCTGCTCCTTCACACTCATCTCTTCTGAAGACCTCAGCTGCAATCTCTCCATCAACAGAGCACAAACCAGCCTGATCAACCATTCTCCTTCCAATCTCACACATAACTCATCTTCCCTAACATCTCCCTGAAGTCTCAGTGTCAGCTTAAAGGAATAATGGCTAAAACTGGTAACCTGAACCCTTTCAGCCCAAAATTCTCTCTCAGTGTTGAATCCCCCACTTTTCTTCTGTAGCTTCACCTCTAACAGCTCCTCCCGCTCTTTAAACCTTTCCCAAAAGACCTATACCTTTTCACATTTTTTTCCCCCTGTTGCACTTTTGAGAGCATCTTATTCTTTTGCATTCACACAAGCACAGGTTAGATGGCAGGTCCTTCTTAAGGCATCATGTCTCTCCTTGTTTGTGACATCCTAGCAAAAACTGTGTTAATAATGGGGGTCTTCCAGCAAGTGCATCTTCATTGGTCTGTCCTTTCTCCCCTCTTTTCCCAGTGCTCCCTCCTTTCTTTGAATTCCTTCACTGGCTTCCTCTCGTCTGATATTGAGTCAAGGTTTATGACACTGAGGTCTTTCAGTAATTCTAGTAATTGTTTTCCTGCTTTTTTTCCATATACTCTTGTGCATTTCATCATGCTCTGAACTAGTTTGTGTCTTTTCTTTAACAAAAAAAAAAACAACAAAACCAAACAACAAAAAGCTTACTGTAGAAATTTTCAATCTTTTCTCTTGTAGAGAAAATTAGTCTTGTAAAAAAAAAATGGTATTTGGTGATCTAATTTCCATTAGCAGACAAAATAGCTTTTATATTCTGGTCATTTCTCCTGAAATAGTACAACAGAATGAAGCATGCTTCTTGTTCCTTTTACCAATGCATTTACGATTTATTCTCAGAATAAATGTATTCTTTCCTATTTAGGCAGCAAAAAAGATATTAAAAAGTATGTAGAAAAAAAAAATTTAAAATATGCTACATGGATCCCAGAGGTATATGTGGTCATCCAGAATGATGGTCCAGGTGTGCTCTCCCAGAAGTGCATAAATTGCTTTTTGCAACAAGTTGCAACATGTAATTGCAGAAAGATTCCTGAAAAGTCTTCTGTTACTGGGCTAGTTGGGCATTTGCTCTGCTAGAGTTGCTATGGTGCCCACCATTCTGACATCCTTGTGACTTAGTGGGATAACCACTAAAGCTTTCTGATACTGTCTATGCCCTTTGTGGTTTTCCTCCCTCACATAAACCCTTCCCTTCCTTTACAAGTGGGACCCACTTTGTGAACTCTCATGGACTAGGATCCCACCTTATTTCTCTTGAAAACTTCCAGCACTTTTTAAGGAAATACCTAACATTCTGATTATTAATAATAATAAAAATTATAATATGATGAGAGAAGCAGAACTGCTGCCGGCAGAATTATTTGCAATCCTAATATCACACATACAATGTGCTGTTCTGAACCTCTGCCCCTCCAGGTAATATCAGCTGGGGGGTTGTTTTGATTTTCCTTTTCCAATTCTGCTGCAGGCAGTTTTCTTTGCAGCTTCCATCCATTAATCTCAAAGTACTTTTACATAGAGGAATTAATTAAGAGTCTTACACACAAGAATTAATTAAGACAGTAGTAGGCATGTTTTATCATCTCCATGTTGCACAGGGGGAACTGAGGTGAAGAAAAGAGTTGCCCAATTCTTTCACAGAGCTGGGAATATACCTGGGCATGTATCATATCTTCTCATTCAGTGTATAAGAACATCCTTTCTCTCTTTACAAACTGAGGCAAATAATGCAGTTTACCAAGTAAAATACCACTGACACACAGTCCTGTTCTTCAAAATGTTCTTCAAAATGTCTTCAAAATGCTTCCCTCAGGCAAATACCTTGGCCAGTCGAATTTCCAAACACGTCCTTGTTTCTTATTTCAGACAGAAAGAAGCACACGGCACGAAAAGCAAACTACTGTAACTCCTGTGGGATCTGATAACATTTATACTCTGCTAAAGAATTGCCCCAATACCTGAAATCTGTAATCTTATCATCCTGTTTTAACAGACTCTCCCTTTTTCTCAGCATTCACATGTATACTTCTGTTTGATCAAGAAAGAAATAGTAACCTAATGACTTAGGATTTTTATCTACAGTTCATAAAACCTTTGCAGAGCTGATGCTGTGCTATCCTGCTTCTGAAATGCACCAGTGCCACCTTCAGACCACGTGAAATAGGGCTTTTTCAAAACCTTCCATATGAAAGCTGCAGTGATTTTTCTTTTCCTCCAGACAAGTCCTGCTGAAGCACGTGTATGAACCTGAGCAGAATCTGCACATTCACATACCAAAGCACAAATATTCACTGGGAACAGTGGTCCTTTGTTTTCATAAATAAACATTAATAAAGAGCAATGAAATACTGCTTTTTAATACCTGGCATGAGAATCCCAGTGTATTCCCCTGCCACCGCCCGAGCAGCTCCCATTGGGCAAAGCAGCACATCAGCTAGGACCTGCTCCTGCCCTCCACCTTAACATCATTTGCCAACTGCTCCTGGTTACATTAGGTCCCTCATCATTTCAAAACTAAGCCATTTACATTTTTAGTTAGAGCCAGTTCTGAAAAAAAGTTCAAATACTTCTCAAATTAAAGAATAGACCTCTGGTATTTTGAATAAAAAATTATCTGTGATATTAATTCAAATTACACATATTGGACTGAAGTATATGAAATCAACACTGGCTTGAAAATCAAGGTAGGAATTAATTACTTAAGTTAATGTCTTTGACCTTGTCCTACATTATAGTTGAGAGAAGAAAGTAGGCAGAAAACACTACTCACCCACTGTCATACCATCCATGTAACGCTTGATGATATCAAAGGAATCTCTTAAATTTCCTTCTGTAATGTCAAATATGATATCTGCCTGGTTGGCCGGATATGTAGGTGTGAAGGCACGAAGAAAAATAATCTCTGCAAGTAAAGAGTATCACAGAATGCACTGACAAGTATTTGAAAACATCACTGAAGAATCTGACAGAATTTGATCCAAAATGTCTTGTCCTCAAAGTTGGTAGAGGACATTTCCCCTCCTTTACCACTCCCAGTTTGTCCATTAAAATGGAAAGGCAGAAGATCTAAGGGAAGCGAGGATTTGGATAGATTTATTTTCTCCTCCTATTTCCACCATCCAAGGGCCCTGAAGCCAAAAACACTCTTACTTATAAAATCCAAAAAGACTGCTCTTAAAAAGCCGATCAGATTTCCAGCCTGTACCCAAAGAGGACAACATCACGGATCCACAGGCTGGCCTGAGGAAGGGACCAAACAGATAAGCCTCTCAACTCTGATTCCCCTAGGCAGTTACACAAACTATTGCCATTACAAATTAAAGAGTCCTTTGGAGTACTGGAGGAGGTGTTTATGTTTAAAAATAAAAGTGAGACTATTTTCAAGTCCCTTGTGAGGGATGGACGTATTTTTACTCTCATTATTATCCTCACCCTACAGATGATGAAACTAGACTTGGAGCTGTAAGAATTCACCTGAGGCCATGTACTGAATTACAGTTTACGTCTTCTGGGCTTCAATAGTTATCTCAGATCACTAGGTCTCATCTCTTTTTATTAAAACACGAGGATGGACTAATGAGGTTTGGGAAGCATCCTGGGCCAAATCCTTAGCTCTGCTGCCAGTACACCTGGTGAAGCTGAAGGGGTGTGTATGAGAGCAGAAGTGGCCATGGGGCATTCCTCCATTCCCTGTGAAGCAGGGCCAGCCAAGGCCTGAAACAGGCCTGACAGAACCTACAGAAGCTCTACATCAGTGGTTAAATTGTTCCTGTCCGGGCAAAGACTGGGACGTCTCTTTCCCCACTCCAGCCTGGTGCAGAGGGGAACAATCAGCTTTGGCTTTCATTTAGGACAACTTTCTGAAACAGCAAGGCTGAGGCTCTGGGTACAGCAGAAATGGGGATTTAGGGCCTTTAGAAACCCCTCCAAAATAACCTTTCTTACCTCCATGCCATTCTCTCTGCGTCTGTGCCACTCAGTAAGGTGCTGAGAGCAGCAGGGCTGCAGGCGGTCATCCCACTGATGGATGCATTGCCAGAAAATTCATACAAATGGCAAGGAGGAAAAACTGGCTCTCGATCTGTAAGTTTTTAGCTTTTATGTGAACTAAGAAAGTGAGTGTGATCCTTATGAAACTCCAGGACTTAAAAACTCTCAGGTACTGCAAAGGACAGCCACTCACTTGGGTGCTTTTTGAAATTCTTGTCTTAAAAATTTTCTTCCCTGTCCTTGGAATTTCCCTTCCTTTAATCTATAACAAACAACACTTTGTTCATAGGTCAAAAATCAGCCAGTCACAGATCATATACTCAATATAATTTATTTTGTGATTAATGTCTGCATGTAAGGTTTTTATTCTTGGAACAAGTCACCTGTCAGTAGCAAACAAATGGTCATAGACATATGAGAGAAATATATTGAGTACCTTGTTTCTACAGAAAAATCTGCAAACAAGGGAAGAAAAAATGTCATGGCGCATATGGCTGTTTTGTGAGTGTATGTGGTACATGGGAATTCAGAGTCAATATTTCCTTAGACTGGGAAGCAGTATGAGTTAGAGCTCAGAATGACTTTCTTTCCTCTATAAAATTAAAACTCCTGGATATTGAAGGTTTTAATTAAATGAATAGTACACTATAATTTGGAGCTGTGCAAACATTTACTGCACCGGTAGCGAGTCTGGCTTTAGGCAAGGATTTCCGGTGGAGGTTTTGTATGTTGTAGTCTATTAAATGGAACAAGGAACAAACCACTTACCTTCAGGTCTTGTAAATTCTCTGAACGTGGGCAGTGAAATGACAGTGTGGGAAATTGTGTGGACCGGATCCAGCAGACAGCTGACATCATTTGGTCGACAAGACTTAATGCAACGGATGGTATCCGTCTTTTCTAGTCTGACACTAAGAGAAAACAAAAAGAGATTCATATATAGACTGAATATTAAATACTTTGAGTTTTGCAGTCTAGGGAGCTAGAAACTGTAGTTGATACAAGTGTTGACTCCTCATCTCAAAAACTTGGATAAATGCAGATCATCAGAACTTCATGAAGAACTTGGTTTGGCTCAGAGTTGCAGTCAAAACCCCCTCAAACCCAGTTCATCAAGCCAGGCATGTGGAAACAAGGAGAACTGTAGTGCCCAAGTTGCCATGTAATGTCCCTTTCCAGGGACAAACAGCACCAAACAATGAAACCTACACCCTCAGCTGGCCTGGTCTCAGCAATTTCAGTGGAGCCACATTTACTTGCACAAGCCTTTTTTATTTAGTCATATAAAGCAGACAGAATTGGTTCCATTTTATAAATCTGGCATAAATATGTAAAGGGCCAACTTTCATGATTTTTAGTGTAGCAAGGGCCAGAAGAGCCTTTTTTGAGTCTTTTTTTCATACCCTCCCTTTCCATCTGAGAGAACTGAGAAAACAGAGAGGAATGGAAACTAGAGGAGGAAAAAAGTTAACCACATTATTTAAAACCTGAAAGGTTGAATTCTGAGTTTGGGGAAACGGTAAGGGTCATTTCATATTCCATCTCAACCAGCTGCTCATTCGGCCTTGAAAGTCTATTAAAAGTTAAATGACTTCTCACCCTTGTCCACTAGAGTGAATTTAAAGTCACTTACAGTTCAAGAACTTC
The DNA here is from genome assembly GCA_013397975.1 of Machaerirhynchus nigripectus. Lineage (NCBI taxonomy): Eukaryota > Metazoa > Chordata > Aves > Passeriformes > Dicruridae > Machaerirhynchus > Machaerirhynchus nigripectus. Next base: position 241,549 of record VZRQ01010897.1, read on the forward strand.
ACACAATGCACACTCTGTGTTCATGAGAGATGAAAGGGCTGTGCTGGGACTTAAAAAGTGACTAAGCCCCACAAATGATCTCAACTTTGACCTGCCCATTTCTACATATTTCTAAGTGGAAAAAGAAAATACTGCAGCGTCGGGGCAGGGGGGAATTAAAAGATTAAAAGTGAGAAAAATTTACTGAGTTAAAGGGAAACCAAAAAAGGAAGATTTCGTTTGTTAGATACCTCTAAAAATGTTCTTTTCAAAATGTGTTATTCCAGTCCACACCTACCAACCATCTTTTTTCAGATGTTTATGGCTCTATAATAATCAATATATCAGTAACATCTTATTACATGCTCCCTACCTCTGCTAATCAAAGAAAATTATGCCAAACATGCTGATACTGTATGAAGCTAAAGTAAAGGGAAAACACGAGTCAACATCAAGGAACACATGCTTCAACAGATGTAAACTGGCACAGTCCACAGGGAGGCAACACAGCTGAGTCAATAAACACCACCTGAGCCTGGTATTCACACCTTGTATTTGATGCTTTGAGACTGCCCAGGAGATACAGGCCAGAAAAGACCTTTTACTTCCCGCCATTATCTGTGTACAAAATCTTGTCATTTCCTAGACATCTCACATATGAACAGTAGCTTGCATAACTTATTTTGGGACACTGTTACTGATGAAGTACTGTTAGAGTACATAGAACATCCTAAATTTCCATAGCTGTACTTAGATAATAGAATTTGTATGCAAAAAACATTGTGGTGGGAGTGTCTCAGGCATTCAGTAGTGGTCTGCTTTTGCTTCTTCCTGGAAATAAAAGGGAGCTTTACTCCCAACTTCAGCTGGAACAAAAGGCAATACAAATATTTCTGAAGTTCTTAGCCAATAAAGCCATAATTTTGTGTAAGATGTAGTCCTAAGTAAAACTTCCATTCATGATTCTCACCTGTAGAATAAAGCCTTCTGACATGACTTTGATACAGATCAGAGGATCTCAGTGGTCACAAGTGATTTGTGTTAGTTCTCATCTAAACTGAGTTTCTAGATCCATCCAGCTCATAACCATGTGTGTGACAGATAAGTGTCTGTGCCAACTCTATTTCTTAGCACCTTTTGTCTCTCCTCTTAAAAATCCCACTAACTTTCTTTTTTGTGTGCTCTGTCCACACTGCTAAACTGGAATTTGTTTTTTCATTATACTCACTCTCTGATCTCCTTTCTTTTACTATCCCTGATAATTGCCTCATGCCAGCATATCCAAAGTGGAGTCAATAACACTTTGTTCTCTCATTGCTTCATCTTTTGGACATCTCCAAACTGGAGTAACTTCTTTGACAACTAACATCTATTTCAAAACCTGATATTTGCTATAAATTATATGCTCTGTTCTCATAATAGTTTATAATTTTACCCTTACACATCATCTCTGCCTCTCATCTTCTGATTAGCTGAAGTTTTTCCTTTTTGCTCATGTTCTCCTACAATAGGGACTGTGACTGACAAAAGTTTCTTCCTCGGTGCTGAGGATTTTTTTATTTGAACCTTTCCTGCAAGTTTTCTGCCTCTAGCATAAATTACAGCTTTGGAGCTGGTCTTTCCTCTAGGAATTTTCATTTAAAGAGAAGAAAGTTAAGAAACAGCTCAGTTGCTCTGATTATTTCCTGAGTATAATTTTTTCTTTCTTCTAGGGTCCTGGTACGATTCCTTTTCATATTCTCTATTAGATTCAGTCAGTAAGTTCTTTGGACTGGGAGCTGTGATTTCATTTTCATTTGGAAAATATAAATAGCATTATGTAATTACGTATGTGCTCCTGAAAGTCCCAGTGACACTGCAGCATTCAAGCATCTAATACAGGGGAATGTGAGTTCCGTGCTCTTGAATTCCTTGCTAAATACAATTAATGTGGTAGCATTTTACAACACTGAGGGCCAAGTTCTCAAACTCCCTTCTTTTCCTGCCAAAATATATATATTAATGTTTGCAAAAATGAGGTTTATTTTTGAATATTTATCCTACTTCATTATGGCCTCATAATGAACTGGTGGCCAGAGGGCATTTACATATAAGCATCTTCTGTGGCAGTAATAAACCCCATTAGCTCAAGTAGCACGGGCTTCTGTTCTCAGTATTTAAACCTGGGACTCTATCCCCACTGGCAACTTCTGGCAGCTTTTATAAGGATGTGTCAACAGGCTTATTAAACACTGGCATTCCTTATGAGACTTGAACTCCTGTCAGCCAGCTGGGGTAAACTTTGCCTTGGGGAACAGGTAATACTCTAGCAGAGTGCTGCGAACATGCCCTGATCCAGGCGTTGGCTGATGATGAGCCTGAGAGCCTGCAGCTTCCAGCTAATGGAGTAATTCCTTGTGCTCAGGTGATTAAGGCTTGGGATCTTGGTTTAGAAGGTTTCCAGTTTCTACCCTTGTACCCTACCTGTGCTGTCAGCACTTACATAGTGAGTTATTTTTTCTAGGTGCATTCACATGGATTTTTCCCTGTTCTTCTATGGAATGACTGTTCTGCCTGTGTAATGAGCAGCAGAGATAACTGAGCCCAGGGTGATGTAGAACATCAATTTTAGGATCATACCTCTGGGACTGAGCTTTTAATATTTATCAGCACAAGGACTGTGTGTAATAAATAAATCCTCTTCCAGCTCAGAAAAAAAAAAATCCAAAGAAATTCCAGTTGTATTGTCTACATTGTTCTTTACTGCCTAGAAGTAAACAAAGAAAGTCAAAGTAAAGGAAGAAATATTTGGATATTGGAATTCTGACTGACTTTTCAGGGCACCTATGGTTTGGTTTGATGGTGGTTGGCTTTACTGTTCAAAATTTATCAGCTTTAATATGAAAGCTGGAGAGACAAAAGTGTTATGAGACAAATCAAATATCTTTTTCAAATGTTCCTGTAGATGGGAACGTTTCAAGATATAGCCTGTGAAACAGAAAGGAGCTCTCTGCTATTACCTGAATGCTGTTATGAAGTTGATTGCTGTTCTGCTGTCATTAGTTTTTCCATTCAGCAAGATTTCCACAGAAAGAAAGATGAAATACCTCTCAAATAAATGTTCTTTAGAGAATATTAGCTTTTGTACCATCCTTAGAAGTTAGAACTGGGATCTCTCCCTGGTAGAAATCAGCATTAGCTCACGGGATACAACAGAGCAATGATAAATAGGACAGCTGCACAGTTTTATACTGACACGTGCTGGGGCACCTCAGGAGCCCTAAGCGTCCAAGTTATGCTCTTTTAACAGATTTTCAGAAAATGCACATCATTTGCCCTATAAGCGATGAAATCTTCTAGAGATGTCTCAGTTGAGACAGCTCAAAATATGTTCCTATTTCCTTTGGAAACTTTAGACCTAAACATATGTAACTGTGTATGATCAGATGACTCCCCTACTGTGTGAGGTAACTTAATAGCTTTCAGTCCTCAGTATGTTCATCTTAGAAACTCTTAGACACCAACTGCTGCTTTGTATAATGATGCAGAGTACTCAGAAGAATCTCCATGAATTAAGATGTTCAGTTATAGGAGAAAGTAGAACCCTGTAATGATGATGGCAAATAAAATGCAAGTGCAGCATGCAACAGATGAACTAAAACTTTATTAAAATTGGGGGAAAAAAGCTACTCTTAGAAGAGAAGGAGTAGCCAATGATGACTGTAAGTTAGGGATCAAAGCTGTGCAGAGACAAAGATAAAAAGTTTGGCAATAAATGTGTTGACAGTTCCATGGCGGGAAAGTTGCATTTGAATTGTCAGAAGAAGGTCTCTGGGCTCAGTGATTTGACGCTGCATGACCACAAGGCCACTGTGGTTGTTCACTTTTTTTGTGGTGAAAAACCCCTCCTGGTTCCCGCTGATGATGGACAGCTGAATTTTATCCCCAGGGACAGCACTGGAAGGGCCCATGCGGAAAATGTCGGTGGGTACTTGAATGTTGGTAGGAAAAGAGAGGTGATAGTAGGTTATTCTCAGAGGCAGGCTCTGGCACTCCTTATTTTCATTACAAGGCAAGCGCTCACAGTGACTGCAAGAAAAGTGAGAACACAAGACAAGAGGAAGATTAGTGCACATTTAGCAAGTGGGAGGGGAGAGCAAGGGCAGTGGGGGTGGGAAAAGATAGGCTGACTTGCATCCTGTATCCATTCTTCAGCCTGGCACCTCACTCATATTGCAAAGGGACATGTATTCCATAAGGATGAACTTGCCTGCAGCTGGAGCTTTGGCAGAAGCGCTGCCATTGTCAGAAGTGTTGCCCTTGCTCTGCACGCACAGATGGATCAAGTCTGGCAGCTCAGCAGGGGTGAGAGTTTATTTGCATTTACGTCAGCCAAGCTCCCCTAGGGAGAACACTGGCACTTTTTTCCCCTCCAAATTTTATTCTTCTGCTGGTCGGACATATGTTCAGTAAGGGAGGAGATTCGAAGTGGTTAGGGAGTTGTCTGTGTCCTACTTGGGATATCTGGCTGTATTTTAAGACTGAATAAAGTATTCTGAAAACCATGAATGTCCAAGGAGTCGGTCTCTGAAGACAAACCTTTTCCTGCTGATATGGCACAGTATTCCTCTGTACTATCAGGAGAACCAACCTGAGTCAGTCTAACACCCATCTAGGCAAGCCCTGAAAACAACATCCAATGGCCTGATGTCTCCAGCGTTTGTCCTACACCTTCAGTCCCCTCTTACATAGTCCTAAGTCATGGGAATGATTCTGGTGAGAGAGGAATTTGCCCTCTGCTCTTTCATTCCCTTAGCACTGTGTCACAGTGAAAAATCCAGAGCACCAGCAAGAGATCATCCATACAGGCTGGCAGGGAACAACAAACCTCTACATTAGCAGTCACAATCTTCCATGCATTTTGTTCCTGAGAGAACTGATCTTTGTCCAGAAAAATATGGTAGACAGCTTTGGGCATCCAAGTCACTGCTGTTAAAGAGTGTTACAGTTTACCAGCACATTAATGAAGATCTGACATGTCATGGTACCTGGTGTGTTTGAGAAGTGTGTAAAGGATTGCATGCTGGGTAAGTTTGTATGTAGTTACACCCAAATCACCACATAGGTGTCCAAACATCCTTTCGAGTAGGTGTGTGGAAGTAAAGGTAGACAACGACGATCTCAGCTGGATGATAACTTTGCAAAATTTCGTCATGATCAGGTTGAGCATTTAGCTCCAAACTTGCCTGTTGCAAAACTATGAATCAATTGAATTATGTGCGAGAGCCTCTCCACTCCAAGCAGTGTTTGGTCCAAAGGCTGACGTTTTGGAACCTAAACAATTTGTTTCTTTACCAAGAAATGCTCCAGCACAAAGGCATACTGCCTGGTTTGCTTCTTACCACCTCAAGTAAATCTCAATGTTCATTTCATTATTTTATTTTGACATGAGTTTGAGCTCCTATCACGAGTATCTCCTACCAACAGAACTGTGATTCATAAGCAAGTCCCACTTTGTTGCAAATGCATGATGATCCGAATTCCAGGAACTTCTCATTATATGCAAAATCAGCACTTTCAAAAAGACTAATTATAAGTGCCCTCAGTTCTTCAATTAATGTGTTTTCTTTTAATACTACTTGCAAACAAAAGCAGTTCTTTGAAGCAATTCTTTGAAGATTTAAATGCATTCTTAATTTTATTCATGTGTTTAAAGATCACACGCAAGTCCTCACAGGATAGCCAGCTAATTAGGTGTGGATACTCTTGAAGTATTTTCAGGTATGGAGAATTCTGCGTTCTTTTCTGAAACGTCATTAATAACTCCACTAAGGAGAATGACTTGGTGTTGTTGAAATCGTGAGGCTACTTGGTTTTGCTGAAATCATGGAGCAAGTTGAGATAGTTAATTCCTTAGCTGAAAATGTTTTCCTCAAGTACAACTTCTTAGAGGCATGTACATGCTTATGAGCACTTACACCCTCATAAAAATGCTCTCCCTTATTACTTTATAAAAGTAAAATACATTTTAAAATTATGGCCAGAAGTTTTTAAGAGAACAAAAAAGCAGAGCTCCCAGCTTTCGAAGACGTGAAAAAGAATGTTCTGCTGATTCAGAAAGTTATTTGTGAAGATAGATGTGCCTGTGGCTAGGAACTAAAATTATTCAAAATTCATCATCTTTTATCTCATGCTTTGGTGGTATACACTGCACACTGCACTGTAGGTTCAGTTAATGTGCAGTAATTGTTCTGTCAAATAACCACAAAGGAGAGATAGCAAATATTATTGCTGTCAAGAACCAGAGTTCATTCTGGGGTCACACACCACAAAGGCAAGAAGCAAAGAGCATTTCAACCCCAGTGTACTCTCTAGACATTCAGTGGGCAGCAGGAAATCACATGGTGGGGGAGTGCAGCAAGCTGCTGCTAATGAAGGAGCAGCCCAAGCCCTGGGTGCTGCCCAGCTCCGTGACTCCTTGGGACAGGTGAGCTGCCTGTAGAGCTCCTGCCACCACGCTGTGAGCCACGGGACAGAGCCGAGGGCCCCAGCAGCAGAGGGGAATGCTGAGGAGGCAGAAAGTGCTGCCAGAGAAAACCAGCCCAGAGCCCAGGGGCAGTTGTATAGGTCTTTGCAAACCTCTGAAATCAGGTGCATGGGCTACAAAAGTAAGTGTATACTGCTGCTAAATGCTTATTCCTGAATTTGAACCCAGTTATTTTAGCTCACTTCTCTGTTCTCTTATGTTTTTTTATGTGGCTTAAATACTGGTTTCAAAGAAATACTCCCGGTTTGAATTTCATGTGCCAAACACTGACAAAAGAAAACTACCAAAACTAGAGGGACTTTGTTTGCAGATAGTAAATAAAACATTTTGTCAAAGAAAAACAAGGAGAAAAATATTTTGTGCCTTCCCTCACATTAATTTCTGAGTCAGGTTTTCACTTCATTGTGCTCAAAGGAGTTGAGTGGTATACAACAATTCCTCATGTATTGAAGGAAAACGAACTTTTTATTAGCAAGAATTATGGCTTTGTGATTTACTTCCTAGAGGGAAACCAACTCAGCATGCTGAACAACTAACCAAGTTTTATTAGTGAACTATACACTCACTATTTATTCTATGCTGTAGATTTCCAGAGCTGTAGCCATCTTCGAGGCCTCCTAGAATATATTCCACTGCAAAGGCTCTTGCTCATGATATCACTGGCATGCACTTCTTTTCAGCAGGTTGCACCACACCATGAGGTCCAAGTGAGCCATTGCCACCTCATGGATCTCAACACTGATGCTAATGATCAGCTGTGCAGGGAAGGTGGTTTTCTCTTAAGCAGACCAGAACTTAAAGGGAATGAAACCAACCAATGGTTGGTCTTCATGGACAATTCTTAACCAGAGGAGAATCTGGAGCCATGCTTCAGACAGGAAAACAGGATACAGCCGAGTAGTAGAGAGGATGGACAAGCACTCTGTATGCTCCTCTGGTCTGGAGACGGAAAATCTCTAGGACATTTCAAGCTGTAGAGGAGACAGAATTATCTTCTCTTTGCCCTCAGCACTGAGCTTTTACATCCTATCCTTGTCTCCTTCATCTGTCTTTCCTAATCTAGTTTCTACTTCCTATGCCCTTTTCTAGCCTATGGCCCTTGCTGCTTGCTCAAATATTTGGCATCAGGACTGTCTACTCAGCCAGTGCCAATCCTCCTCTTCTTGCTCCGTTCTCTCCTGGCCGACACTTAGTTCTCTCAGTTTCTACTTCATGGCCCTAGACCCAAAGCATAGATCCTTTCCCTCAGGATCTGTGTGCGGCCATCTCAAATTATTCCTTACTCTGATGGTCCTCATCCAGATCTGGAATAGAATCAGAGGATCATTAAGGATGGAAAAGACCTCCAAGATAATCGAGTCCAGCCTGTGACTGATCCCCACCTTGTCACCCAGAACAGAGCACTGAGTGCCATGTCCAGGAGTTCCTTGGACACCTCCAGGAATGGAGACTCCACCACCTCCCTAGGCAGCCCCTTTCAATGCCTGAACACCACTTCAGTGAAGAAATTCTTCCTGATGTCCTCTTGTCCTGCCACTAGTTCCTTGGAATCAATCACGCCTGACAGTAAGGTCCTGACCCTTGTGATTGTTTTCCCCTTTCTCTCTAGTTTTACCCCGTTTTACCTGCTACCCCTGAAGCATCTCCCAGACTCATTCTCCTCACCTTGACATACCTTCAGATCCTTTCCTCCCTACATTCAGCCTCCTTATCTGAAAGTATGCACTTTCTTCTAACCAAGTTGGCTCCTCTCTCAGCCACGCTAGAAACAGCTCACTTATCCATGGAGTTGGGGCCGTCCAGGCAGGCAGTACCTGGCCAAGGACAGACAGACTGGGCTCCTCTCCTGTGGCTTTATGTGGGAGCAGGCTCAGAAGGTCTGTCGAGTTGGACCTGCATGTCTCAGACTGCTATGAAGAGCAAATAAGAAGTGCAGGACCACTAAATCAGAAGTGGACTCTTTGTTGCTGGAAGAAAAAGACGTCTCTACTGATAGGAAGAATTAAATTGCAGTGAGGCAGATAGCCAAAAACAAAGACTGATTGCTCCTGAGACTATGAAATTCTTGTCATTCCAAGACTTGAAGCAAAAGTTAAATAAAGAACTCTCAGAAATATTCCAGGTACATCTGAGCCTATTTTGGCATACAGGAACGGATTAAGTTTACCCATCAAGGTCTTCATTTACTTAGGTTTATGAAAAAAAGGCTGAAGGTAATTTTACAAAGTTTGTAATTTCAAAATTTTCAGAGGATTTTGGTAAGAATGACACAAAGTGCAAAAGCAATTTCCTAACAAAATTCAGATTTCTGCTCCATAACATGACAGCAAACTATTAAAATAAATGAAAAAAAAAAAAAAAAAAGGTCACCAAAATGTCTTCAAGACACACAAACCAGCGTGTTTCTCTCTACACTTGTTCTTGGAAATGGGTGAACTGCTTTGGCTGAAATTTGCCAAAACTTGAGCCTGAGTCAGACACTGGCATGTAAAATTTCAGCCATTGGTTACATTTTGGCAAAATTTTAAGGAGCTAAAGACATGTCCTAATAATGATAAGCACCAGGCAACCTTAATAATATGCAGACATGTCTAGAAAACACAAATAGTTCCCCATTTGACTCAATGCAGTGCACATCTGTCATGTTGCCATAAACGTTTCTTTATCTTTTCTGCTGTTTTTCTTGGCTTAATTACAAATGTTAGACTTCAATGCCATATTAAGAGAAGTTAATTGCTATGCAATTTGAAAAGAAAAACTGTTTGGCAAGGCAGGGCAACAAGTTAAGTTCTATTATGAGGAGCAGTAGATCTTATCTATCCTGGGAAAAATACCAAGCCTATAGACTGATCAATGAAAAACAAAAAGCAGAATGGAAGTAGAAGAGATAAGGCCTTCAATGAAATTGTTACCATTAAGATCAGGCCAGGCATTTTGCTGTCTTCGGGAAAGATAATAACACAGACTGTTTTCTCCTGGAGCTTGGAGTATCTAAACAGCATCCTGAGGTTTCAACCCGTAGCTTGGGATGATACTGCAATTATTTCACCTGATGGCAAACGCCACTGCAACAGCAACCATGCCAAAACCTCTGCTATAAAGGTATAGGGTAAAATACTTCTGGATCACTGAGTGCTGTTGCCTGTACATAAGGATTTTAAGGAAAAATAGGAATAAAGAAACTTTGATTTACAGGACCAAGGCCTATTAAATTATAGCTATTCCAAAGAAAATAATGGGGAACAGGGTAAAAAAGTTTCCTGAGGTACCAACTTGATGGGAATGGAAAAATACACTGTCTTTCTTACGATGTGCCAAATTGGTGAAACTGGAATGTGTTTTGAATAAAAAGGAGAGGGAAAATGGTATCTGTACTAGATGTGATGTTATAAGAAGCCAACTACTTTGATTTTAGAGCCTTGGTGAAAAAGCAATTTAATGTTCTTATCATGTAGAAGGTAACAAAGATCTGCTGGCTATCAGCCCTGCTGGGATATATATGCAAAACTAAATCAGTCAAGGAGATGTAAAGTAGTTTGGATGTAAAAATGGTGCTAAAGAGCTGTCTTATGAAACTGCTCCCCAGTGAGCACCAGGTAATCCCACCCATAAACCCTGATTCCAGAACATTGGTACAGCATTTGTATCCTGGCTAAGTATGAGAGCACCTCTGAAACCCACTGGACTTTATTAGTGAGAATAATGAATTCACGTTCTCTTTGCTTTATGCAAACATGTTTTCAACAATACATTTAGTGACTATCTGTAGCTGTTGAGAGGGGAAAACCTAATAAATCCAACAAGATAATAACTCAAGGAATTAAAATGATTAGAATTTCACCAAGCAGCTGCAAGATTTGTGTCTGACTCATAGCCTAATTATAGCCCGAGCACATCAGAAGGATCTTGCCGTATGAGTAGTTCTGAGTTAGACAGAGAAAGCCATTACAGAACCCACCAACCCAGACACAGAAAAACAATTCAGACATTCTACTGCTTTCGCAAAAGATCCCCTATAGCTCAAATAGCCATTAAAGTCAAATACAGATAAGAGAGAGGATGAAACGGAATGTGTGTACAATGTGTATTTTATAAATTGAACTCTGCAACACAGGAATATCCATAAGAGTAGAAATTTGCTAATTCTGCCATTGCATGTTACACTTTTTTTTAAAATTAAGATACAAATGAACCCACAGTATTACAAATAAAGAGAACAACTGCATCATGAGGCTCTACTTGGTCATTGATGTGACAAATATAATTTAAAATTTAATTCCTATTGCCCTTCCCAGAACGCAAGCATATTTTATAAATAGCTGGGTTTACACCATGAACTTCCTCTCCAGCATTCTGATCAATTACATCTGCTGTGCCACTTACACAGCATTTCAAAGACTGAGGCTTAAATGTAAACTAACTAATCCCCACAAAATCCTTGAGATGAAGTTCAGTGTTGGCTTCCTTCTACAGAGGAGGCACAGAGCACTCAGTTCTGTCTAACAGATGGTGGCCGTATCAACAGTGACTGGGAAAAGCAATAGTGGGCTGATAACAAAGGTGATTTGTCAGCTTTCCTCCCTGGCTGGTGGAACACACACTTACCTGAGTACGGGACACAGGGGGGGACCACGAAGAAGCCTTTGGAAGAATTGTTGGAGTACAAGGTGGCCAGAAAGCCACAGAACAGGAGGCAAAGCATCACCTTCATTAGCCATAAACTTGGCTACGCAACTGAAAGTTTGCAACAACTTCTCCACTCCACTGGCACCGTTTGATGGGTATAAAAGAGCTGCCAGTTGCCCCTCCTCCCAGAGCTGTCTCCTATTTTCTACACCAGAATGCACACTGTTTCTGAGCTAGGTTAGTGACACAATTATGAGCTGCAGCTAACATACCACCCTTGCTAGGACTCCCAGGTTTTCTAATATAGGTGAAAATTGGGTACAAGTTGAAAGAGCAGATATTTACTTAAGATATTAGGAAGAAATTTTTTACTGTGAGGGTGGTGAGACACTGGAACAGGTTGCCCAGGGAGGTGGATGCCGTAACCTGGCAGTGCTCAAGACCAGGTTGGACATGGCCTTGAGCAAACTGGTCTAGTGGGACATGTCCCTGCACATGGCAGAGAGGGTTGGGACTAGATGATTTTTAAGATCCATTCTAACCCTGTAATATTCTATGATTCAATTAAATGGTACTAAAAATAAGGCATTCTTGCAATGCTTTGCAACGGCACAGGTGAGAATTCAGAGAGGGAGCTAAAAAGAACCCTCTGGCTGCAGTGTGAAAGTAAGAAATGACTATGTGTGATTCTAAAATAAAAGCCAAGGCTTTCAAAGCTGAATATAACCCTCCTATCAGGCTGCATGCAAGGGAGCCAGACAGAGAGTATCTGCTTATTGCTCTGGGGATTATTATGGTGCAAACCACTGACAGATGGTATTTTTAAGGGAGTATCTTTTTCTTAGAAAGAGGAGCATGAGAAAGAAACCAGACCTGTGTGTGAAAAACATAGGGTAGGCCTGCCAACACAATACACATTTGCTAGAAACTGCTCTGTGTTCAGTCGGCAGTGGCATGACATTAAGGAGACCCTGTCACCGAAAAACTGCCTGACCTTGAAAGAGAAGGTACTTACGTATCTCCCGACTTGCGGTAATTCTCGGGACATTCCAAAGACAGGCAGCGGAAGCCACCCTGGATGTTAAAGCAGGTCTCATTGAAAGAGCAGTTGTGGCTTTCTGCAACACACTCATCGATATCTGCCAGATGGAAACAGGGGAGCAGATGAAACACATGCTTTTCCTTTACTTCCAGGTGCCAGACAATGACAGTATCCTATTAGATACTACAGAACACGGGGTGCAATTAAACATTACTACAGGATTGCAAGGGCAGGGCAGAAGAACAAAAAAGAAGAACACTAACCCAACCAACCAGCAAGAAGAAAAGGAAGAACAGCAGTGCCACTAAGTGGACAATACCTCAATATTTGCTGATGTGTTTACAGCAGGGTATTTCCTTTTAATGGCTAAACCAACTCATAGCATTTCACCATTGACTCATCACTGTAAAAATTTTTTATAATTATTTAGTAATGTTTTAAAAAGTATTCTCTACTGAATTACTTTATAATGGAAATTTCCTTTGTATTTATTATAAAAGACTGGTTTCTTCAGATGTCTAGGTGATGTCTACTGCTTTACCTATAATGTCATAGGAAGGGCATTTTTTAAATACAAAAAGTGCTAGAACTTGTCAGAAGTCCACAAACCAGTGAGGTCTCCCTGCAGTTACTGAACTCACCTTGGCAGTTGCGTGCATTGGGTGCCAGCCTGTACCCAGTGGAGGGACAAGTACATTGAAAGCTCCCAGGAATATTAATACATCGAAAGGAACAGATATGTCCTCCAGTAGGCAAAGCACATTCATCAATATCTGCAAGAAAAAAACACCACTAATTTACTATGTGTTCGTGACATTCAACCCAGTGCACATGTACAGTGCTCCTGCTTTGAGCTTCAAACACAATTTGATGATTCTAATTTCTGGGCAATGAAGATCATCAGATAGGTGTGGCTCTAGCCAATAACATCTAAATAGCAAAGATTTTCAGGAATAAATGGAACTCTGAAGAAAATTAAAAGACACATGAGAACCCAAGAGATAAAGTAATGGATGAGAGCAAGCACTTTACAGTGACATGTATTGTAGCACTTTATAAAAGGGAGGGAGATGAATAGTTTTTAACCTTGCTTTACAAAAAGGAAATAAAAATTCTGCCCAAGGCCTCACTGTCTGAAGTCCTGGAGACTTAAGTCCAAACTCAGGATCTTGTCCACGAGGTCACACCAACATCCTCCTTGTATTTGAGAATACATTAGTGCAGAACCGGCCACAAAAAGAGGATATATAAAATACTACCTAGTAATATCATGTATTACATATGTAACATATAAATATGCTCATATCTCCACTTGCTGAAGACTAGAAATTCTGGTAGCTCCCCAGGAAAAAGACAAATTTCTGTCAAGTTATGAAAGTATGCCAAGCTACCATTCAGTGTAAACAGCAAAACTGACACCACACATGCAGAGAGATGCTTCTAGAAAAGGACATGGGTGGGAGAACTTAATTAAATAGTTTCACAAGAAAATACCAAAGAGACTAAAATGTTAAAATGAAAAAATTACAAGGAATTGCTCACGTTTGTTGCAGTGACAATAAGAAATGCCCACCCACCCTCTCTCTGCAACACCACAGAGCTCACCTTCACACGAAATGCCATCGATGTCACTGAGCTGGAACCCACGGCGGCAATAGCACTGGTAGGAGCCATACACATTGGCACACTCTTGACTACAGGGGTTGCTCTCACACTCATTCAAATCTGAAATGCAAAGTTATACACCTGAACACCAAATTTCTTGCTATATTCATCAGTCCTAATACTGGAATATGAGAAAAGTTTGGAAGGGTTTTTTTCGTTAAAAAAGGATGGCACACATGTCACTGAGTAACCCGGAAAAAGGGAGCTCTGAGTATGTTACTCTTAACAGGGTCTGGCAGTATAGGTTAATTTGCACTGTGCTATAATTTCCTACGGTACTTCAAGGTGTGAGACTGGGAGGGAATCTTTAGGCCAACACCTACATTTTTGTGTCTGGATATCAGCAAAGCTGGTTTTGAAGGTTTTGAATCTGACTGAGTTGAATCACCCTTCAAAGTGCAGCAAATGTAGACCCATACACCTCTGCATCACAGAATCACAGAACAATTCAGGTTGGAAAATACCTCCAAGACCATTGAGTCCAACCTGTGACCAAGCCCCACCTGGTCACCCAGACCAGAGCACTGAGTGCCATGTGCAGGAATTCCTTGGACACCCTCAGGAGTGGGACTCCACCACCTCCCTGGGCAGCTCCTTCCCATGCCTGATCACCCTTTCAGGGAAGAAATTCTTCCTGATGTCCAACGTGAACCTTCCCTGGTGCAGCTTGAGGTTGTGTCCTCTTGTCTTGTCAAATGACCCAGTCTAAGGGTGATATATTCAAACTGTGGGCTGTAGTGGCCTCAACTAAGCACAGCAGCATTCATGTAATCAAAGAGACTGCACTGTGACGATTTCTCATGCCATTCCAGTGCAGTCTTGCAAGCTAAAACGAAAAACAGCTAAAAGAGCAATGAGCTGTTTCTCACACTCCATAACCAAAGCGCTGACAGCCGTACCTTCGCATGATCTACCATCAGCTGAAAGTTTGAATCCCATGGTACAAGTGCAGTAGTAGGAACCAGGAGTATTCTCACACTTGTGAGCGCAGAGGCGGCCTGGGTAGCGTCTGCATTCATTGATATCTGCAATGATGAATACACAGAGAGGTCTGTGGATTGGCTGGCTCACTGTGATACCAGTCTGGACAAGACAGTGGTTATAAAAGTTTGATTGTTATTTTCCAGATTTAGATTTCATACTAGAGAGAGAAGAAGTCCTCAAAATGCTCATTTAGAAACACCCCAGAGTACAATTTGATTAGATCTATACAGAAGAAAGTTGCTTTGATATTCCAAAGGAATCTTTTGCTGTAGGTGCTTATAAAAATATCACAGAAAACAATTACACTCTCACAACCTTACCTTTTAACAGGATAGCAGATAGCACGCTGACAATGCTAATACAGCTTCCTTTGACGTATCAGCAGTTCTTTAATATGATTTCAGATTCACCCAAATAATATAGCAGTCAATTTTACATTCTGATGACAGAGGGTAATGCAGAGAGCAGTAACATTCTTTACACGGGATAATTTTGTAAGCGCCATGGCTGCACGTGTTTAGGTTGATAGGTGCAACTTACCAATACATGTCCTACTGATGACATCAAAAGTATAGCCAGCTTTGCACTCACAGCGGTAATTGCCTGGGGCATTGATACAAATGTGTCCTTCTCCACAGGGCTGGTTAGGGGATGCGCACTCATCCACATCTAAAAAAAAAAGTGATTTTAAGTACACTTCTGACTATGCAAGTTGAGAGGAGAGCAACATGTTAACATGTTTCTTTGTCCCCTGGTGGTTATAAACTGTTTTGAAACAGAAAACAAGATGTTATCATGCTCTCGGCTTTTACAAGATCAGAGTCACAAATTCAAACTATTTATACCAAAGCAGGTTAGCTCTAAGCTGTCCTTAATGTTGATGGACATGGGAGGAAAGCGATGAAGTAATCAGACAATCTTTGCAGGAATTCAGGTGCAAAATTGTTTTGTTATGCATACTCAATATTTGCGGATCAGATCTTCATCTAGTGTAAGATGCCTGAGATCCAGAGTCATCAGTAGTGCTTTGATAAGTCACTTACAGAATTTGACAGCACATACAAAAATGCTTCTCTTTGCAACCTCAGTTAAAAGCCAGCCAAAGGCATCTATGTGTTTCAGTGTTACTTGAATGGCTTCTGTGGGGCACTAAGTTGACCTTGTGTTATCTCTCCGTACGAAGGAGATTTGGGACCACACAGCATTGTTCCATTCACACAGTCACAGCCAATGCCGTTTATGGGGGCTGATAATCATTACTCCTCTCCACAAAATATAGGGCTTCATGAGTTACATGAAGGACAGAGGGTGGATGCCTCTCATTCTTCACTTGCTGGGACTGCCATGAGGGAAAGAACAGGATCAAGAATTGACTGTGGGAATGAGAAAAACCTGGGCAAAATGCAAGAAAGTGGTAAACATTAATTACATATGTTATTTTCGTAAAACTGCTTTTTCTTCCCTTCTGTCACTCACCTACGCATCTTGTTCCATCTTCATTGAGATGGTAACCTCGGCCACAGCTGGGTGAGATTCGCTGGCAGGTAAAGGAGCCGTCAGTGTTAATACAGATCTGTCCAGCCGGGCACGGCATATTGGTACTCAGACACTCGTTGATATCTACAAGAGTACAAGTCAGTGTAACTGTTTCCAGTCTTAAGAGGTTTAAGGTAAGATGCTCTCACTTTTCCTTCAGAAAAGTTCTGCCCGTGGGAGAATACAACTATTCATGACATTTAGCTTCCCTGATATAATGCTTCCAGAGTGAAGACTGGGGAGGTAAAATAGCCATAGATCATGAAAAGCAGTGGAAATTTGGTATAAAACTTGTATTTGTTTCAAAGCCTTTAAAAGTCTCCCCAAACATACAAAGAGCTAATCAACAATTCAGTTCACCAGCTCAACCAATTCTGCTTCAGTCTGTGGGTTCTGATCTAGGTCTTAGCTTCTACATGACAATCAGAGTCACAAATCCAACAACAAAATCCCCTCAACTCCACACAGGGAAGCATTTGATTGCAAGTGTATAAAGTTAGGCTGTGAAATTGTTTTGGTAAATATTTTGAGCAAATGCATTATACGGGCCTTAACTATTGCTGCTGCAAATTGGTATGGCTTTACTGATGTCCGTGACAGCAAGTTAACCACAAGCTGCCATGGACCTGGCGCTACCTGTGGCAGATGTGTCTTCAAAGGGCTTGCTGTGCCCAGGCACTGGCCCCCCTCATTTTAAAGGCTGCAGTCTTTTGTTCAGCCTGTTTCCAGTGTCAGATTTCAACACTACCGGGTGTGATATGGTCAGGAGAAAAAGGGGCTGATAATGAGTGCAACTTGGCAGCTGCTGCTGTTCGGCCAGTTCCACAAGTCCAAGACTTCCTATGCCAATGGGGGAATTTAAAGTTGAGTTGAGACTTGAAAACAATACTCAAGGGAATAACTGATAGATTTGTAGGTCACATTAGACAAATCCATAGAGTCTGCTGGAAACCAGTAATTCTAATGTATTTATATGAAGGTTATAATTCTGGTTTGGGGGAGTCTTGGAAACAAGGCATTGGCCTGACAAGATTGTCATCAGTCTGTAAAGTAAAACTCTTCTCCACAGTATGTTACAACTGTCCCATCTTTCTCATACACAGTAAGATTCTTGATGGGCTGTAACGAGGGACAGGTCTGGAAAGACGTACATGCCTGTAAAACCAAGCAGACTAATATCAAAGGGTGTTGCAGAGGATGCCATAATTACAGCTTTTTACACAAAGCTTTGGCTTTTTACCTTTTGGATAGAGTTAGATAATATATACATTATTTTTTTTACAAATTTTGTTTCAGATAAATCACCCAAAGACTTGAACAGCTAAGCACCTTAGGTAACCCAATCTCATTAAAAATGGTGACCTAATATTTAAGTCTTTTATTTAAATGGCTTTCATCTGTCACTCTTGCCTGTGGGACCAAGGAAAGAGCAATGCATACACAGATGAAGAAAGGCTTGAGCAGCTCAGAACCCACCCAGTGAAACCACCACATATCTCCCAGGCAATACTTGAGTGTTCCCCAAGATAAGAACATGCCTTACCAATACAGTTGCCTAGTGCATCTTGTATAAACCCACTCATGCACTGTAGCTTGGGTCGGCAACGGAAAGATCCTGGAGTATTCTGACAGATAAAATCGGGGGGGCAGTTATGAGTACCAGTCTCACATTCGTCAATATCTGGTACATCACAAAAAAAAATTGTTAGCAGGAATTCGACAGGTTTTTTCATTACATTTAAAACATAAGATATAGGTAAAATCATCACACAGATTAATCCTCAGCATACCTTCCTGGAATTCTGTGATCCAGGATCAATCTGACTTACTACCTTGAAGAAGATCTCAGTAAAACCAGGTCGGTTAAGATTTTTTTACTATTTCATTATTAATATTATATATAGGGGTGTGTCTGTGTGTATTATGCTTTACAAGTTTAATTCTCACAACTAAATGATACAAAACCATTACAGAGCACCTAAAGCATCACATTCAGCACTGCTCAGCCTTGATTCAGCAGTGTGCTTAGCTTTGAAGTCAGGAAGATTTAATTATCCAAGTGCAATTTTAATTTTAACTTTAGATCCAATGCAGATATTGTTCATTTCTTTCGTAAGTGAATTAATTGGCCTTGATTCCCATCCATAAAGGCTTGCAATATCCCTGAATTATCATGCTTTAAAATGCACATAATTATGACTTCTGATTACTTTAATATTCTACTCCAGTTCAGAATAGACAATAAGTATTTGTGAATAAATTCTTGTTCAGGTAAAGCAGATAAAGTAGACAACAGCAAATGAGGCTTCACTCACAGATGTAGTCCTGTCCAGATAAAAGCACCTAAAATTTAATGTTTGCCACCTGGCAATGGGATGAAATCTAAAGCTATCAAAATACAGAAGCTCTCTAGCAATAGAATACCTCAGCTTTCTCATTCATGCAGTTGATACAACAAGTAGCCCTAGAGCTTTGTGGAACTTAAAAAATGACTGTGGAGACCGTTTGAAGTTTAGGTTGGGTTAATACTGAACTGGGTTTAGCAGGGTTCTACATGTAGCACAACTCAGTCACGTTACTTGGCATTTAAACACCATACATGAAGATTATTAGTTTATATTTTTATCGCTATTACCATAATATTAATAATTAACATTATCAACATATCTTACCCAGATACGAACTTTCTAAAATTAGTGGCATGTATAATTTGCTATCTGTACTCCTTTTTTTCCAACAGAGAAAGATGTTAATACTTGCCAGTAAGCTTTTGTTGGCCTAAATCTGATGTCATTCAAACCAACAGAAGTGTTACTTCAAAGGGATCACAGTTACACCATGATACTTTCAAAACCATTGCCTAACGTTCTGCAAGTTTTGCATTGGAGGTCATTAATCAGTCTATTTATTCAATCTATTTATTATTCATCACTGATCTGTTCCTACAGTAAAACCTTACCTAAAATTTTGGTTGAGGTAATTTACTCAGTGGAATGAAATTAGTTTATTTATAAACCATTCTAAGCTTGGAGGGAACAGACTTTCTCATAGTGAAAACCAATTCCACATCAACTGGAGTTTGCTGCTAATTTATATCTCTGTAAAGGCAGCATGTCAGGTGAAGTTATGGATGCACATAACAGCATTCTTTAAGCTAGATGCAACTTGAAATAAGTAATTTTTTTAGTAAGAAAGACTGTTACCTTTGTGTTCAAACACAGCTAGTCAAGAACAGTGCTTTTAGCCCCTTTACATTTTTAAAGCCCTAGGAATGCTGTGATTAAGGAATTAATCCCTTTATAAAAAATTAAACCTCCTAGGGATAAAAGCTTACTTTCTTTTTCTAAAGATGCATCTACCTTCACATTTTCAAACCAAATCACCTGGTGGCTCCACTTGCCACACTTTGTTTCATACTCCAGAATGTGCAAGTTTTATTCATTCAGGTGCACCTAAACCATTAGATATGCTCCAAGAGCAAGACTTAGGCACTCAACTCACCAATGAGCAATAAATTCCTCAGACCAGACTGGAGCTAGCCAGAAATAATCTCCAGGAAAGTGTGTACAATGTGAGTGCTGGGCCTTTGTAATCACCTGTTTTAGTTCCCCAGACCAGCTTCTAACATGCAACAAAAACTGCCAGTGTAAAATACAGCTATCTCTCCTGGAAGTCTTTGCAGCAGCCCCCAGCTGCCTGAACTGGTTATCTGCAAGGTCACAGGTGGAAAAGCTGCTGTCCTTGAAATGTATGTGTCTCAGTTACATGGGTATTTACCAAACGCAAAAGAGCATGACATCATGATGTGCTTAGTTTTGAACTTAAGCCTGGAAGATTCCAGTTTCTCTGCACAGGACATACCTTTGCAACGACTGTCATCTGTTAGTTCATAACCAGTTCCACAGCTCGTGTCCCGCTGACAGCGGAAGGATCCTAATGTATTGACACAGGTTTGTCCAATCCCACAGTTGTGTGTCCCAGTGATACATTCATTAATATCTACAATATGCAAAATTATTTAAAAAGAAATAAGAGAGAGTAAATAAGAAGCATGAAGTCTCTGGGAAGAGACAAGTTCAAAGGCTAGCTGTGGGAACACCTCCAACCAGGCATTCCTCTGAGCATCAGAATACAAAGGTGTGGATTTGGCCTCACACTCACACCCCACTACACAGCTGTTTCCAGGGTGTGAGCCAGCAAGGACATTTGGACCCTGTTGGTACCAGGACTTGCTGATTCACTGTACTTTAGAGGAGGAAGGCTAACTGAATGAGAGCAAAGAGTCAACATCATCTGATAGAGTCTAGAAGTAGATGATGTCTCTGGACACATCTAAGGCTGTTACAGCTAGGATGTGTAGACATGGTCTGCTGGTGGAGTTGGCAGTGTTTGGTTTATGTTGGACTCAATGATCTTAAGGGTCTTTTCCAACCTCACCCTGTACATGGTTGGTCACTATATAGTCACTATATAGTCACTATGGTCACTATATATATAGTCATATAGTGACTATATGAATGAGGCAAACTTCCAGAAATCCTTGCCTTGCTCTGCATCCCACCAACATATGGTTGAGGGATCCTCTGAGCCAAGCTGCAACTTCCTACTTTACAGCTACTGATAGACATTTCCTTTGTGAATTTTTTTCATTTTAAATTTGAATGCGTAAGAAAATCTGACATCCATGTATATTAAATGTAAAAACTTTTCCTTTTTTTATATTCAACTAGGTTAGTGGTAATCTGACCAATCATCAATATTTACTTTATATTCCTAAGTTTGTATGTGAGCTATTTAGACTCCGTTTTCAGCCACTGACAGAAAAAGGCACTCCTCATCAGGAACACTTGTCATCCTTGAACAGCTATGCAGGATGGGCAAGGTGGACTGTGCCATAGGGCTCATATGCCTCAGCAACAAGGAGCCTGGGCTCACTAGCTCAGAACCAAATGTCACATTGCACGTACCTGAAGTCAAATGCAACCTCTATCCCAGCGTGTTTCATTTGATGTCACAGAATGGAATATGCAGAGTTGGAAGGCACCCAGAGGGATCATGGAGCCCAACTCCTGGCCCTGTACAGGACACCCCAACAATCCCACCCTGTGCCTAAGAGCGTTGTCCAAACACTCCTGGAGCTCTGGGAGCCTTGGGGCCGTGCCTATTCCCTACGGAGCCTATTCAGAGCCCCAGCACCCTCTGGGGGAAGAACCAGTTCTTCTTCTGGGAGAAATGAACAATCCTTCCTTGACAATTCCCATGCCACTCATGGAATCGAGAACATTCATCCTTTCTGTCAGTTGAGTCCTTAACAAGCTAAAGACTCCTACTCTTATTTATTTCATCTGCCTCATCAATAACTATCTACTATTACAAGAGAGAATAGGTATTTTATTTTGGTTTTATTTACAACAACAAATTCAAACTCTGCCTCTTCTCCGTTCTAAATTCTCCATCTTTTCCACTGACCCTTTCTTAACTTCATCTTCCCGCAATTCTTATTTCAACACTCCATTGAAATCAACTTTTTATGACTTCACCTCTATCCCCAGCTCACATGAGCATATTCTGATCCCTTCTCTCTGGGTATTTTTGTATCTATTCTTGCTCTCTTAAAACAAGAATGTTGATAATCGAGACAATGGCTTTATTTCTTTTACCTTCACAGGTGATACCATCTGGTTGAAGCTGATAGCCAACAAAGCAGGAGCAGACGTAACTGGATCCTGTGTCTCTGCACTGCTGAGAGCAGGGACCACCACCTAATGGACATGTTAAAAAGTCTCATGTAATTAAGAGGCTCTTCATAGGAATTGAAACAAACAATTAATTTACAGGATACTTGATTTATTTAGAAAAGAAGTTAATACACATATACAGAAGAAAGGGCTAAGCTCTGAAAGTTCTAAAAATAATACAAGAAGGGTTGTTCTGATAAACAGAAGGAGAATACTACAGAGAATTTACACAAAATTTGGCTCATCATTAAGAAAACTTTTTCTGATCTTGTTAAAATAGAAATTAATATTAAAAATATTACATATTATAAAAATAGATAAAAGGTTATATTCTTCCAACAACAAATATTTGTTTTAAGGCTGCAGATATTCTAAGTACAAACAGAACCCATCTCCTGTGTTTTAGAATGGCTGGACAGGCTCAGACAAAAGGTCTGAGGCACAATCCATGTGAGCAATTGCAGCTATAATACATTATAAATACTTTATTAAATAATTTTTTCAGTACAACAATTTTTGATGAGGATAGGGCCACTAATGCACCACTGAAAATTAGGTGAAACCATAGTTTTGTGGTTGAGATCAACAGCCTCTGCTCTCTGAATCTCTGCTAATACTGTGATCTCCACCCTGACACAGTAAAACTGGTAGTGGAGGTGTTAGAAGAACGGAATTAATTTCCCCATGTAACATGAAGTTGCTCCAAAACAAACTGCTGGAAGTTCCACTGCCTAGGAAATTTAAGTTCCCCCTGGTAAAGTTCAGAAAATTACAAGTACTTTTGGCATGCCAAGTTTATCAGAATATAGACTGTAGACAGAAACACTAATTTGCAGTCAGGAATACCAATCCATCTCCTGCAGGCAGCTGATTAACTGAGAAATACAACAACTGACTAGAAGAAATGCTAGGAAAATATGTAACACGTATTTCAATGTCATCTCTTGTAATTAGCAACTGGAGACAAGGAGATGAGGCACTGTTGACTCTGGTTCACTAACAACCTGGTAGATACTCCCATTCTCTCCAGAGTGTAACAGCTGTAGAAGATGGAGAACAGTAAATACTTTTTTAACTGGAATATAAGCCTATTAAATTGATTATATCCTAAACACATTTCTGAGTTCTGAAATGCTGGCAGAAAACAATGAATCGCTGCTGGTTTAGGTTTATAGATATGTAAATCACATGTGACAAGCAATAAATCAGAATACTTAGCAGAGCAATATTCCAAATACACATTTCCAAGGAGGCAGAGCTGCATGACTAACCAGGACAATAGCCACTTTTGCTTTCCTTTTTTTCAGGTGATGAATCTCCAACAGAAACAAGTTTAATCTCATATTCAAACACCCTGATCACTCCAAGAGAAGAATAAAAGGTATACATATTTAATATAGGATCACCATGTTCTGAAGAATCCAAGGTACTCCACAGGTTCAAGGGTGACACTTCTGAGGTATTACCCACTAGAATTTAAGTAGAAGTTAAATGTATTGTCTCCGCTTCAGCTGGATAAGATGGACTCCACTGTGAGAGAAAATGCCTCCCCTGTATTTAGGAACTATTTAGGCATCACATAATGGCCCATTACTCCTTGGAAAGGCTCTTCCTCATGTGTTTTTCTACCCATAACTATCCTAGGCAAAAGGCTTTGGCTAATTTCTAGATCTAATTTGGCTTCGCTTTATTGAAAGCAATCACGGAAGAGCTGGCTAGTAGGACTAGTCACCTGACTTACCTCTGCAGCCATCATGCAGATAAGGATCTTCTT
Source organism: Machaerirhynchus nigripectus (assembly GCA_013397975.1). Taxonomy (NCBI): domain Eukaryota; kingdom Metazoa; phylum Chordata; class Aves; order Passeriformes; family Dicruridae; genus Machaerirhynchus; species Machaerirhynchus nigripectus. Next base: position 265,419 of record VZRQ01010897.1, read on the forward strand.
GGTCTAGTTCCTCCTTTGAAATTTCAACTAAAAAGAGGAGAGATAGGCATTAGAGAAGAAAGCACTTTTCTTCTCAAGGTAAAACACGGTGTGCTTGGGATGGAACTCAAACCAGGGTTTTGGACAAACCAGGACAAAATTAAAAGGCATTATTTACATATTTTACAGCTATTATTTACTTAAATTTGACATTCAAATGCTCATGGCCATAGGGCATTTTCCATCTGACTGATTCAATATGAAAGTCACTCTGTGATCATAGATTACATATAGACTGAGATTTTCAAATGCAGGTTCTTAATGTTAGACTTTTAACCAGAGCTTAACCTCATTTTCATAAGGCATGTTGTTGAGGCATGCTTGGCTTCCATTGATTTTATAGTAGCTTGGGGTACTCAGAGACTTAATGAAAATCAGATTAACCTCAGTTATTTATTTAGACTTCATTTCAAAAAGAACTCCACACCTAAGTTTTTGGGCACATACTTATTGGCATTCTTTCAAATAGACTTATATACATCAGAGAATTTTCATCTGTGATACTCCTGCCACGTGCACATATCCCAAGAGTCCGTTCTCACCACATGAGGACATAAAAGGGCCAAATACACCCTGAACCCACTGCTTCCCCAAAGAACCAGCTAATGGACTTTCTCCAATCCTGCCACTTTGAACACAGGGGCAAAGGTAGGTTGGTGGTGTGCAAAAACACAATCCCAAAATACTCTGCTTATTGACTAGGAAACTTAGGCTCGTTTTAGCGAATGTCCATGAGCCCATTCCACCAGCAGTCACTTACAAGCAAGCGATGCATAGAGGATGTGAAAGCAATGTTTTGTGCAATGGCATGAGGGTGGCTTGGTTCACTGAATCCTCAGACCATAGGGGCACATTTCAGTTACGCAGAGCTGATGAAATCAGTTTGCCCGAGTCTGGTTGGATTTTGTACAGGCCTCTGGGGACATAGCACCAGAGATCACAAAATCAATTAGGTTGGAAAAGACCTCAAAGACCATCAAGTCCAACCTGTGGACAACACTTTATGTGACTCGGAGAGTCTGCTTGCCTTACCCCTGCAGCAGAATGCCCTTCATGCACTGCTATGGCACAACAAACACAAGGTGCTAGTCCAAAAATCTGCCTTGCAAGATGGAGCCTCATCTCCCCTTCACAACTAACGAAGTGTCTATTTGTGTTGTTTGCTCTGCCTTTCTAAAGGCATTTTTTATTGTCGTTAGGGTTACTTGATGTATGTTCAAACACCTGCTTGTTTTTCAGTTGAATGATGAGAACATTGTCCTGCCCTGCTCGTGGACACAGCCCCAGCTTTACAATGCGTAGTGGCTCAGATGCCACGTTAATGATTGCTGTGTGTGTCACTTGCCGACAAGGGCAAGCAGGGAAATACTCTACGCCATGCTCACAGTTCTCATAGAAGACATATTTCTCATGTCATGCAGGTACATTGAGTATGCAAATTTCTGTTATTAGCAGAGATGTCTGAGTACGAGGGATCTACTAGTCCAGTCACCTCAGGCAGTGCTAATGGACAGTGGCTATTCCCCTGTTAAGACAACAGCACACACAGAGAAACTGCCTGAAAGAGCATTTCCAGATGTTACCTGGTAAGGGGGACACTGAGACAAGCCAGGCTTGAAAGACCTGGAACAAATCTGATAACACGCTGGCTCAAGCAGACCAGTGCAAGCTTTTGTGATGGGGCTTGCATTTAAATGACTGATTAGGATGATGTCTCCCAAAATCTGCTGCTTGCGATCTGCCAGCCAGACTGCATGTTTTCAGTACTAGGTGGCCCATGAGGTGGGCAACACCACACAGCATGACTTGTCTGCACTTTCAGGTCTGTCTACTAAGTGAAAAAAGGAAAAAAAAACCCAACAAATGAAGGTCTATAAGGGTCAGTCTGTACACATTCATCCTCTTCAGCTCTGTGGACTAGGTATCAAGAAGGGTGTCAGGAGCTGCTGCCATCTAGGTACCCCTCTTTTTTGGTAATGTCGAAAGAAACGGGTTCCACATGTCCTGGATATCTCCAGTTGTCCCAGACAGTCCAGGCATTTCAAACACCTCTGGTGTGTGGGCATTTGCCTCTCACACAATGGCAACATTTAAATTCTGCTGAGCTGCAAAGGCCCTCTAGCTTTTTAACACAATTCAAATAATTAGTTGTTGATTTTCATTTTAATTAAGCATTTATCAGTGGAAAAAATGCCATTAAAACTAATAGCTTATATTCAGCTTCCAAGATAAGATCATTAATTGCCAAAATAAGCTCTCTTACGTTTAAGTTCTGGCACCAGAAACTAAGTGACCTCTTTCTGCCTCTTATTTTCAACAACAGCCTTTCAGCTATCACTAGCCAAAAAAATGAGCTCCTGAGAACAGGCATCATTAAATTACTCAGATGAGATGTCAAATTAGAGGAATTCCAACAGAAATAATTTAAAGTGCAAACACTTCTTGTACCCTGTATCATTTTGTGCCTCACTCTTTTAAAGCCTGCAATAAAATACCTGGCTCTTTTTTAGGAGCATAATCACTGATGGACAGATCAATGCCTTCTTGACCTTTCCCGCAGCAAGTTCTGAAGACAATTCCACACTGATACCCTATCTTCGGGTTCGGTTCACAACTCTGTCCTTGAACTTGGGCAGCCTTTCCCAGCAAACAACAGTAACAACATGTCTGTTAAAAAGAAAATGAAAATATTAACAAAGTAAAAGCAATGTGAGTTTTTCAGTGGTGTCAGTAGTTATCTCACCTCGGCACTGATGGAAATTTTTCTGCAGACTCTTTAAGAACTCCTGCTATACTTGGGCTCGAATTTCTTAACCTGCTGTGGAGTTCAGTGAGCCCTGCATCTGGCCAAGCACAGAACCTGGGTCCAGTTCTCAGAAACACTGTGTTACGTGTGGTGTGTGCAAGTTGATGTGGAAGATCACAACACTCCCCACATGTATATGGAATTTCATTTCTCCCTGCCTGCACAGCCTGGATTCAAAGACCAGCCAAAACTGGGAATTCTTCACACCCCTGCTTCCCATTTGTGTCCAGTTTAATTAAAAGGGGATACAATCAATTAAGTGCAGGACTCAGTTTGACTGGAGCTGCTTATTCAACTTCCTCCTTGAATGAACAAACACAGCTCATCCAAGGTTTGTGTTAATAGGTCATAAAGAGGAGCTATTTTGTGATGAAAAGCATCATCAAACATTATTTAAAAGCATCACTATCCTGACATGGCTTCCAGGTGTAACACATGACCTGCCTCTTTGAGACCTGCTGAACTGCAGACCTGGAATACACCACAGAAGCAAGCACAGGACAAGTTAATCCCATGGAGGCTTTATTTTAAATTGAGGGGATGCTGCTGAATCATTCAGTTTTCTTCATTGCTGTCAGAAAGCAGCAAAAGTGTTTGATTCTCTGGAACTGGTGTCTGCCAATTGCTACTGTCACATGAAAGCAGATTTAATTTTTTTAATAGTTTTGTTAGTCTTCCAGACTCTATTTTGCTTGAAGAAAATAGCCTGCACCATTAAACAGAACAGATGGAATATAAAATAACTAAACTTTTAACTAAAGTTCTATAGTTTGGTGCTTTAAGCACCACACCTGCTGAGAAGAAGGTAACTATGAAATGCTTTTCATTATTTTGAAATGTCTATCCCTGCCTATATCCTAAGTTTTCCCTTGTAAGGAATTACATGTTTCTCGCCCTGTACTGAACTGAAAAGCACTTTAAAACTTAGAGCAGCATGAAGGTAAGATAATAAAAGCATCTTGAAGTATGGAAGTATTCCATTTTGTATGATGTCATTAAATACACAACAGAAGATGTTCCGTGCTGCAGATTGCTGTAGGGCTGGAACTCCTCTCTCCCGACCTCATCTCCTGGGATGTTGTTTACATGCCATCCCACTCTCTAGGATATGTGGTTTCCCCTGTTTACTCTTGTTTGGTGAGGTTGGTTCCTACTACCCACTTTTTTACCAGTTTCTCCAACTACTTCCATCCAGTGGCAGATGCTCCAGTTTCATCTTATTTTGTCTGGGATAATTCCATCTTTTCTGGCTTTTTTGGAATACTTTAGAAATAAACCCTTGATGATTGCAACAGTTCTCAATATTTATTCTAACATATCAAGCAATTCCCTGAGGCATCCGTCTCAAAGTTCTTAAATTTGGTTACAATTTTGTTAATTTTCAATTTTCACAACCATAAATTAGAAGACAAAAATGGAAAGTGAGCTGAAGATTCTTTACTTGACTTAAACCTGCGTATTTTGGATAACCAGATCTTATTTAAGTTATTGAATGGGCTGATGCCTTGACAAATTTTGACATTATATAATTCTGGTATCGTCACTGGCTTCTGCTGGAAGATTCAGTCGACTTCTTTACCTTGTCACATGATGTTCAGAACAGAGTTTCTCTTCATTTTTTTTAAAGAGTGGTCATTAATCTTGCCCTTCTTGAAGTGTTGAATAGCTTTACGTTCCTTATTTCTTTCAGGCTGAGCCACAACTTGAAAAACCTCTGTCTCCAGCTAATGTGAAACTTCAAGTACAGAGCTTGCTAAATCTTGCAATGTCTGTAAGACACTATATATTCAATTAACATAACTGTGTGCCTTGAATCATTTGTTCCAGCCTATATTTATTCTAACTGTGCATGATGCATCTTGATTTAACATCTTGATAATAATTCATGTTTCTATACCACAGCCAAAATGATCCAGAGATGGAAAGTGTCAAGTGTTTTCTTAACTGGTGTGTTGGTTTTGCACAGCCTGGTTTTTGGTAGCAGGGGGGCCACAGGGGTGTCTTCTGTGAGGAACTGCTGGAAGCTTCCACCATGTCCAGCAGAGCCAATCCCTGATAACTCTGAAGATGGACATGCTGATGGCCAAGGCTGGGCCAATTAGAGATGGTGGTAATGCCTCTGTGAGAACATATTTAAGAAGAAAACCAAAACAAAGATAGTGGGGCAGTTTTAATTCCAGCTAGAGAAGAGAAGGAGGTGAGAACGTTTGAGGGAAACAACATGGAGACACCAAGGTCAGTGCAGAAGGAGGGGGGGAGGTGCTCCAGGCGCTGGAGCTGAGATTCCTCTGCAGGCCGGGGTGATGACAATGGTGAAGCAGCTGTGCCCCTGCAGCCCANGACTTGGTGGAGAGAGGGAGAGGGAGCCCCTGCTCCCAGGCTGGAGCAGCCTGTCCTTGGAGGACTGCACCCCGTGGAAGAGTGACCCACGCTGCAGCAGTTTTGGGAGGACTGACTGCCCATGGGAGGGACTCACATTGCAACAGTTGTGGGAGGACTGTTTGCCCGTGGGAGGGACTCACATTGGAGTTCATGGAGAACTGTCTCCTGTGGGAGGGAGCCCATGGTGCAGCAAGGGAAGGACTCCTCTCCCAGAGCAGTGAAAGATGATCTCAGATGATGAACTGACCACACCCCCATGCCCTGTCTCCCTGTGCCGTTGATGGGAAGGAGGGAGGGGTTGGGGGAAGAAAAGATGTTTTAAGGGCTTATTTTACTTCTTATTATCCTCCTCTGATTTTGTTAGTAATAAATTCACTTTGTACTTCTAAGCTGAGCCTGTTTTGCCCTTGGAGTGTTTTATCCTGGTCTTTATCTGATCTCATGAACCCTTCATTAAATTTTTCTCTCCTCTGCCCAGCTGTAGCAGGGGAGGGTGAGTGAGCAGCTTTTGTGGGTGCCTAGCATTTGGCCAGCATCAAACCATGACAACTGGTGTTTATCATGAATGAATTTTCCTACTGACCCTCACGGCTTCTATGCTGGCAGTCCCAAAAGCCAGCATTTCATGACTGACTCACAAAAGAAGATGGACAAGCTGATGAAGAGCACACTCAGGACTCTGTAGATCTGGACACAGCTCCACATATTTCACCTGTGAACCTGGAAAGTCACTTTTTCTTTTAGTTCTCCCACTGTAGAAAGGGAACAGCATAGCAGTGATAAGGACACTTTAACTCATGTTCATGGCACACTCTGGAATTCCAAGACACAAAGCAGCATGGAACCACCACTAGCACTATCCTGGTATAATTAATCACAATGTTTCCTTCTTCACACCGATTTTCTGGGCTGTTGGCCTGTTCTGAAAGCCTTTGATCCTTTAGTCAGGAGAGCAGTCTGACCTTCATATTAGTTCAGTTCTTCAGGTGTTTGCAGCCATTTTCCAAAGGCTGCCAGTTGCCTGGAAGCATAGTTGTGATGACCGTTTACTTATTTGCTAGAACCATCACTGCCTTCATGGATGGTTCACATCCATGTGAACACAACCTAACAATCAAATTGTTATTATACCCTTTCACTGCCTGTAAGCCTCTGCTTCTTAAGTCACCCTAATAATAATATCAAACCTTTTTTCCCCTGGTATTAGCAAAATCCCATTCACTTTCAAAGCCATGCCTTGTTCCTCATGTTTGGATAGACAGGAGACAGCTGTGTCCTACCTGAAGACCCAGGATCCCTAGACTGCCTTTTCACAGAAAGGAATTAAAGGAGTAAAGTTACATGTGAGAAATTTGAAGATTTTTTTTTTGTGTGATTAGGAAGCACCTGAAATTCCTTAGATGAAAAAGGTCTCTTGATTGCGTAAAGTTTACAGTAGTTTGACAATCGTTCTTATTATTCATGTTTGGATTTAAGTCGCCAATTATGGTGTGAATCCTGTACTAACACTGCTTTTGGTATCTGTCCACAAGAGGTCTCTCCCTTGCTGAAATCCATCAGATACTAACCAAATAACACCACTAATAACTCAGAGGAATTTTCCAGAACTTTTAAAGACCTAAACGAAAATTAAAAATATGTTCAACAGTCCAAAGTGATGCCATGATGATTTTTTGCCTCTTTTATATACCCCTTTTATATAGCTTTCTATATAGCTTTTACGTATCCTTAGTGCTTTTAGCCCACATACTTGTAATTCCCTAAGTCTGATAACAGCTTAGACCCAAAGTTCTGTTANTCTACCTGGATGTGGTGCACCTAAGGATCCTTAAATACTGAGGTAAAACCCTTTTTTTTCCCCCTCTAACCATGTTTGGCTTTTAATTTTAAGACCAAGGAAAGGCAACAAAAGCAATAAAACTTACATGCCCACCTATTACACACAACCGAAGTATTCGTGGCAAAACTTTTGAGATAAGGGCGTATCTCAACCTTTGAAAAGTACCTATGACAACTTTTGGGGAAAATGTCCAAGCACCATAGATTTCTAGGAACTGCAAATTTCTAGAAGCTGCACTCCTTTCTGCAGGGCTGTTGTGGTACAAACTTCCAGAAAACAATTTCTACACCTCCTGTACCAGCATCACATCTGGAAATCGATTGCTTTCTTTTGATAAAGGTTTTATAGATTAATGATTCTTTTTGCATCCTTTTTATTTTCCAAGGCTAGAAAAACTGTGCTTCCAGACAACCAGAGGAGAAAATTCTGCCCATCATTTCCTATGCCTATTGCCTTTATGCATAAAAGCTGAGGCAAATGTTTCCAAAACATGGTCTTTTTATCTTCCTTCCAATCCCAAGCTTTGGATTCAAAGGAAAGATTAGCTGTCTCATTTGCTGCAACGTGCTGCAATTAATCCTACTAATTGAATTACTATATCATTCTTTCTGCTTCCTTGAAGGAAACAAAGAAGATCCGAAAGATTTTCTTTGTGACCTAAGCTAAAAAAAAATGGACTGACTTAGGCAAAATGAGATTCAAGTTTGTTTACCACAGCAAGGCACAACTTCCAGACATTGTACGTCTCAAGGTAGTCAACAGAAGAAATTATGAATTTTTCACTGATATGAGATCATAAATCACCTATGTGCACCATGGATCAGCAATTACCTTCAAAGATACTCCTACCTCAGTGAAGTTGTTAAGCGTAGGATATTCTTGTTAGGGAGTGGAAAGGCAGAATGTGACTCACAAAGATTAATAAACTCAGGCTATGTTTATACCAGTAAATAAAACAGGGACAGAGTGTGGGCTCAGGGCATTACCCCACAATCGCCAGTAATCTTTAAATAGCAGCAAGCTCTAATGGCAACTAACACTCCACCAGACAAAGCCAAAAAGTATTCTCAGGCCAGCACAACCCTTCTGCACTGTGTGTTGCAGGGGAAGGACAGCAGCTACGTGACAGCTGTGCTGAGCCATTTTTTCTCAGGGCCAGGGATCAGGGCCCAGTCCACTTTGTTTAATAATGAAGTTGTCACTATCAAAATCTGCCATCTTTAAAGAAGACTGGCAATTTACAAAAACATCATTAAGTCTTCTTCCTCATGCTGACAACCAGCCTACATAGGGAAACATCAGGAAACCGGTGGGTAAGTGGGTTTCCTTGAACAGCTGAATTCTGGTTTAGAGTTGTCCCATGGCGTGTGGTTAAAATAGTACTGTTGCTAAAATCCTGTCTTTGGTAACAAACTCAGCAGAGTCCTCACCATCAGTCCTTGTTCATCTGTTCAGAGCCCTTTAAAGTATTGACACAGAGAGTGAAATGTTATTTTGTGCCACATTCAGGTTGAGGGGGACGTGCTTCCCAGAAGTAAAGGCTGCACACAGAAATTCCTGTGCCAAAAGCAGGGCATTCCCTGGACATCATCAACAAGTGATGCATGGCCCGTCTGGGAGACACATTCCACCGGGGACAAGATAACACCGCACGTGCAGACAGGCTCAGGAGAACCCAACAAAATCAGCCCCATCAGCATGTGTTACCTTTCTTCTACTCCCAGTGAGAACCTGGATTACTTCCCAGCCCCGGAATCAGTAGCATCCCACTGACAGGATCACATCAAGCCAGCATTTTGAAGAGTATGAAACTTGTCAGTCAGACATTGTCTGCCATCTTCTTTAGAGTGGATTTTTTATTTTAACTGAATGAACCATTCAGCATCTTGGAGCATTGGGAAGAACTAAAATCACTCTCATCAGTTCTCATCACCATGGAAAGAAATCCATAACAGGACCAAAGCTGCTCATGACTGGATCATGGTCAAGGTCATGATCTTACTGGTGGAACTTTCTTACAAAAATACTCTGAAGAAAGGTATGACTATGTTCCCTTTCAGGCAGTGAGAGACAAAGACAGTAATAAAGGTGGAGAACAGGGCACAGATCTCCTGCAGATGCCGGCAACAGGCATTTTTATTCTGATATCAAATGCTGGTATCACAGGCTTACAGATCTCTCCACCCAGTTGTAAATCAAAGTCATATTAACTTAGAACACTTACACAAACTGGAATTATAACTACCCAGAGAGGATTAACTTCAGTCCTACCCCTTTGGACCACCAATATTGAAAACCATTGAGTCTGACCTTAGGCCATGATGCTTTAATGAAAGCTGAAGTCTGAAATGTGTCTGAGTTTCTCACCCATCCCTCACTACAGCATTGATGTCTTCTTTTCATGCAAAAGTAGTTTCCTGGCCAATTACTGATTTAAGATTTTCTACCCTTTTGCATTCTCTCCTCTGCCTCTGCTAAAATGCAATGTGACAGTCTGCTTTGCTGAACAGGGCTCCCTTTCTCAAAAGGAGGGCAAAGTGAACAACCCTAACCAAGACATGAGGTGCAGGTAGGAAAAAACTGTTCATGTGCAGCAAACCAAGCCTAATGACCTTCAGGTCAACCCTAAATAACCTCAATTCCACTTCTTAAAGAAACACAGGAGTAGCTCTGATGTCTCACCTTGAAGTATTCGGCTTCACAGGTGGAATTTTTGGCAGTATGTGAGTCACACTCCTCACGCACGTTGGCAAATTCAACCCCATCGGAACAGGACTGCTTCTCCAGCTGGCTGCGGCAGCACTGCACCTGAGTCATGCTGCCAACAGCATGGAAGAAAGGGGAGAACAACGTCACATACGGCTCAAGAACAGATGGTGCAAGTCTGGACAATTAGTACTTGTACTAGTTATGTGGAAAGGGGTTTCTGTGGGAACACAACGTAAAGATATTCTCTGGGAGTAGGCAGAATGTCAGTGCAACGTGTTTAATACAGGTGACATGTTTAATACAGTTTCATTGCTGATCCACCTTGCAGTCTGTCCTAACAACTTTTTTAAGCAAATGGGTAACTTCAACCGCACCTGCTTCAGGGCTCAAGGTCTTCAGGGCTGCATTCTGGCATGTTTTGTGACAGCTGGTGGCTGAGGGAAGGGAGAAGTCAGGCCCTGGATCTTGTAAGAGCCTGCAATCCCAGTCTACCCTCACACCTGCTGCCCCAAATCAACATGTAATGCATGTGGAAGGAAGATCAGAGCACTGTTCTGCGGGACACCTGGAGATAATGGAGAGAAATGAAGATACCAAGGGAAGTCACAGTGAGAAACAGAAGAGTGTATTGCAAGCAAGGGGAAAGAAAGATAAGGGAAAGAAAAATATTACAGGGCAGGGACATACAGAAAGGAGATAGGATAAAATTGTGCAGGAAACTTAGTTTTGTTACACTACTCATTAAATCACTCTCAGTGTCAGTGAAAAAATTGGAAACTTGCTCCTGCGGGGAAAAAAAATCTGCATGAGGAGGCTTTAAAACTCCTTCAGTCTGGTTGCTACTGTTACCTGAATATAAAGCCCAGTGAAGATCTCTCTCCTCCCTCCACTCTGCTTTTATGGGTAACTCTGCTTTGCTGGCTACTTTTGTGGGTGAAGCTCTTCCACCACTACCTTCTGTTATAGAAACTGGGAAACGGAAAAAAAATACCCTGTACTCCTAAAAACCTTCTATTCCACTGTTGTAAATTTTGGTAATGTCAGGAAGAGGAGTGGGTTAGCGGAACTACTCAAGTACAGGCTTCTCCTACCATCACCTGAGATAAGTAGCTTACCATGCATCCCCTCTGGAGGAGCCTTCCTACTCTCCAGGACCATAGGATGACCTTTCAGCTCCCAGGCAGTATGAGGGACTCCCTCGGCTCTAAGGCCAGGCAACTAAAAGCAGGGGACCTGTGGGTACTGGGCTCAGACTATGTAGCTCTGTGCAGGTGGGTGAGGCCAGGTTGTCAAGATACATTCCTGAAGATTCCAATTACTATTTATTAGACTGTACATGGGTCATTTCCAACCCAAACCACTCTAGAATTCTACAGTTCTGTGATTAGTAATGGCCTGACTGTGCAGTTCTCACTTGGACAAAAACAGCTATGAGATTTCAATGTATAGGAACAAAAACCTGGGTAAATTCATGAACAAATTATTCAAAAATAGACTCCAAAGTCATAGCAAGAAGTTAAGCCGAGGACAGTAACTTTATTTGGCAGGATATTTGAAATTTTTGATATCTGATTTAGTTCCAGTTTGGAAGAATATGTAGCTTTTTTGTTGCTGAAATTCCCTCTGAAGCAGAATTTCCATTCCCTGCCCAGCTCTGGGGTGGTCTGACTTTCAGGGTTCTGGAAGCCTCTAAAACCTGAACTCCAAGCCCAAGAGTGTGGGATCTGAGACTTTTCAGCCTCTTTAGCCCTCCAGATTCTCTTGAGGAGCTAGATATGTTAGCCACAGACAAGTAAACAAATAAACAAACAACAGCAGTCTTTCAATAGATCTGTTTGATTCCTGGTGTGGCTTTCTTTTTGCAAACACAAGCCAACTCTTTGAAATCTCTGACAAACAGGCAATTTCAACCAAAACAAGAAAGTTTCTTAAAATGTTTCCCACAGCTGTATTCATAAATCATGTGATCCACCCCAACTGTAATAAGGAATTAAACATCAATTGAATACTAGATTAAAATACCATTTGTTCATCTGAGAACAACAACAATAAAATCACACTTCATTGCCCAAATCCTACAGCCAAGTTGCACTGGTAGCAAATATTGCTTGAGACTCTAAACACTAGTGTGGCAGTAACTGAGGCAGAAGTGCTTGAAAGATGGCAGAGAAAAATGCTAGAAATACCTGCACAGTGCTGGTCTTCCTTTTCCCTCTGCACACCAGCCCTGGTGCTGCCGTTTGCCAGAGCCCACCATAACCAGCTCAGCAGGTTCTAGGGAGTTTGAGGTGAACACTGTCTCTCCCTTTCTTTCCTAAGTCACGTGTGTCTCCCTGGCTTACAGCTTCAGCTAATACATGCTCACTTTCTACTCCCCAGCGAGGTGAAGGGGCCGTCTCTCCTGGCTAGCAGGACATTTAGATTTGTCTCTTGGTGTAAAACCTTCCAAGTGTTCCCGTGTACCATTAACAGTCTGTGGACATTACAATATTGGTCTCTAAAAACAGAGCAAGTAGACTAGTACCTTTCTGTGAGTTTGGGGTTTTTTTAATTAGGAGTAATACTTTAAAAAGCCAAAGGCTGCTTTTTCTTTATCTGCCTTATTCTGACTTTCAGTTAAAAGAGTGAAGTAGAATTTTACTGAAAAGAAACAGGTATTCACAATAGGGCAGATATTGTATAACACTAAATATTGAATCTTTAGGAGCATGAGACCTCATAATTGATATTCATTCAGGATATTTCAGGTAAAGTCATGCATCTCTGAAGGACGAGTTTTATTCATGGCTCACTAGTGAACAGAAATCACCAAGACATTTAAAAAATCCTTATTTTTTGTTTCAGATGTTGATCTAAAAGTTATTTCACTACTAGGTAATTTGATTATAAATCAAGTTAAGAAATCATGTTTTATATTCTCACTTTTACTTTCTGTTAAAATTTAACCAATGTGGCTGATTTTCATGGAGTTAATTCCCAAATGAAAATCTACACGCCCACTTACATCCACAATCTTTTCACATTTATTATTCTCCTGTCTAGCGGATGCACTCCTAAACCAGCACAGATTTCATAATCACCTACTTTTTATTTCACTTCTTTTCATAAAAGCATGAAAATTTAACTTTGTTCTGAAAACCATGTCTTTCTTGTCAATCTACTTTTATTACCCTCTATCTCTCTCATTCTACTTCCCCCAAGCTATGTCAGTGCAATTCATGTGCACAGTGGAAGGTCTTGGACAAAAAATCAAAATTAAAAAGAATGATTTTGTAAGAACAAGCTGGGTCTTCCAGCCTTAGATTCTTCAGTCTGAATTCTTGCAACACTAATAAATAATGTTATTCCTGATGTGATTCCAGAAAGGCTACACATTATTAAAGGCATGCAAATACCATATGGAGATAGACTGTTTCTGGCATGGGAATTCAGTTCACTTACTAAGAGCTCTGTGCAGAGGAAACTCTTCACTTTGAAAGCAAGAAGACTTATGGGACAGGTCGAGTTCCAAAAATTAAATGGCAGCTCTTTCCAGCTGCTGTGAGTTTAACCACACCACAAGAAAATGAATGAATGGGAAAAGACCTGCTGTGATGACAGCCAGAGATATTACTCATTAAAATTCTACACTTATATTTACTGAGTCATAAAGACACAGAGATAAACACTGACATTGTCCAGAGAGATAACGCAATGAGATAAACTCATGTGTGGGGCAAGAAACCACAGTAAGAGGTTGCAGACAGTGGGCCCAGAGCCTTGTTTCAGCTTAAACACAATGGAATAAGAGCAACCAGACGGATCTTGGAACTTGGGAACTTCACACAGGGTCTGGCTCACCTTGTGTAGGACAAAAAAGTAAGCATGTCTGTAGTTTGAACCACACCACACTCAGCAAGTGACACACAGCTGGCAAGTCCCTCAGGAACCACAAGGGACTTTGGAGAAGAATACTACAAATATGCTAGAACCCAGAACCGTAACCTTGTTTCTGGGAAGCACAGCAGATACAAGAATGACAGGGCTGGAAACCAATTCTTTCTTTACTATGGAAGATATTTTCCCTGTGAGGGTGGTGAGGCCCTGGCACAGGTTGCCCAGAGAAGCTGTGGATGCTCCATCTCTGGAAGTGTCCAAGGCCAGGTTGGATGGGGCTTGGAGCAACCTGGAATAGTGGAAGGTGTCCCTGCCCATGGCAGGGGTTGGAACTGGATGATCTCTAAGGTCCCTTCTAACCCAACCCATTACATGATTCTGTGACTGCTATGGATATATTTTAAATGTCTGGAAAATGGCCAAGGAGATCCAATTCTAACTCAATAAGGCAGTTGGTTCCTCACACAAACAAAGAGACTCTAGCAGTGGGCTTCCTTTGAGGAAGGGACTGAATCTGAGACACCACTAAGTTATTACTATTCTAAACAGATAGCTCAAAACCAGCATGTAAATTCTTGTAAAGCATTTTGGGGAAAGTACTCACATCCAATCTCTTCTGTGTTGCACAGTCTTTGCACAGTAACTGCAAAAAATCCCTTTTATTTCAGGAACTTTATCAAACCTGCTAACTTCAGAATGTGTTTTTCCCTTATATTCACCTACTAACCTTGCAAACTGAAGCAGAAATATGCAGGGCAAACAACTCCCCCTGGCATCAAGGGGTATGGCTTTCTACCCCTCCCCTTTTCTAGAGCACTCAAGCCAAATGCTCAACACTGCACTGCGCTAGGTGGTCAGGGGATCCCAGCTGGGGCTTAAACAACCACAGGAATGCCGACATGTGGCCCCCAGCAGCTCCCACTGCGTGCAGCAGTCTAAGCAGGAAGCAAGATCTTTTGAAAATCTCTGACCAGTAAGGCATCCTGTTTCTCAATCCTCTATTCTCACATGCCTAGGCCTCAGCAAGGGCAATGAACCTGGGTCTGTTTCCATCTTTGTGCAGCAGGAATAAATGTAGAACATCAGTGTCATTACCCTCATATGCCTTCAAAGAGAATCATGCTCCCTCAGTGCTCATTCTGGCTCCAGTTACACTTACCAAATTCTACTCCAGCAATTAGGAGTAGAATTTGGCCCTAACCTTTGTGCCTGAAATGGCATCCTAAAATGATTTTTCTGTAGCTCTCACGGATATGCCCATTTGCAATCACAACTGGAGTAAAATAATATTGATGTTAAAAAAGTGCTCCAAGATAGCATTTTTACTGAGTCATTTTTTGACTGAAGCCAAGCTTCAGGGAGAGCATGCAGTCATGAATAAATGCAGCTGAACTGAGTTTATCAATGAACGGTTTTGTCAAGAAGTGCTCATATCTCTCACAGAACACGTGCCTTTTATTTTACTATTACAATTTTCTTAACTACATCTCAGTTATGCACAAAAGCTAGATGAATCATTAATGAGCTTTTTTCCCCATTCCTATGAAGTCCTAGTGAGTATCTAAAATGAAAATCTTTGGAAGAATAATTTACAGCAGAACCTCAACTCACATTAGTCAAATAAAGATTAAATCATCAAGATACTCCCAGATTGTTCACTAAACTTGGTTTCCTGTTTTTCCTGCCTCTGTTTTGTCTGTAATTCTTACGACTCTTCAAGTATTTCCTAAATTGACATTTATTTTTTATCTGACAATTCTTCTGCATAAGAGACTGCTTTCAATGGCAGTATAAATGCAAAATTCAGAAAACACAGATAGACTTCCCTGGACGACACATTCTTTCTGTAATAAAGATCAACCCAACACTTCTACAATTACCAAAGTTAAATCACTTTGCAATCCATTTGAGTAGAGGGGAGCAAACTAAAGTGTTTTAAACACAAAGTTCTCTGTGAAGCTGCCTCTCAAACTAGCAGTTGCTCCACTAATTAAATGTAACAAGTGCATGTAACAGCAAAAATGATGCAAGCTATCATTGACATAAAAAATACAAAAGCCATAATAACATAAGAGATGCAGTAGAATCAAAATCTTAATTAAACATTTTCCTTCATTATTTCATTTGGTAGATTACCAAACAGAAATATCCTATCAATTCTCAGTAGAATTAAGAAATCTGTTTATTAACGGAAGGGTTCTATTTTCTACAGTCGAATAAATTTCATAGAATTATAGAAACACAGAATCGTTTGGGTTGGAGGGGACCCTAAAGTTCATCTCATCCACCCATCCTGCCCTGGGCAGGGACAACTTCCACTGGACCAGATTGCTCCAAGCCCCACCCAACTTGGCCTTGGACACTTCCAGGGATGGGGCAGCCACAGCTTCTCTGGGCAACCTGTGCCAGGGCCTCACCAACCTCACAGGGAAAAATTTCTTCCTAATAGCTAATTTAAACCTACTCTCTTTCAGTGTGAAGCCCTTGTAAATAGTCTCTCTCCATTTTTCTTGTAGGGTCCTTTCCTAAGCTGCACTAACTAGAAATCTCCTTGAATCGCTCTGAGGGGGAATTTAGCTTAAAGCTTAAGTCAGCTGAGGACTGCAGGACCATTACCTGTGTAGCACCACAAAAGGCTGCCTCACATACTTACACACATATGTACTTACTCAAACCATAGATTAGTCACGTGCAGGATCTGCTGTGTTTCTTTATAAACATTTGCCCAGAAATGTGGCCAGATTCACAACCAGCTTGGCGACATTAGTGCAGCCACACTGAGATGTCCTGACTGCAGGCAGAGCCCAAGCCCCGTGAGTAGAGCACAGTGGGGAAACCTCTGAGTAAGAGACAGTACATGCCACATGGGTTAGGGCTGGGTGAATCTACACTAGACTGACAGCAAAAATTAAAAGGACTGGATGGACAAAAAGTAGGTACTCAGGAAGTACTCCCCAAGGCCACACATGGAGTTGAAATGCTGGGATATAAGAGTTGGGTGCTTCATCTTGTAAGTTAGCTTTAATACCTGCCATTCCTATGGTTTCACATTAAAGTATAAACTGTGTTTTAATATATAATATGTAACTATGTACCTGCATTCTCTAGACTCGGATATTAATGGCAGAGAAGCACATATTCTGTTTTTATTTGCCCATTCAACACCCTTGTCACAGCATTCTTCCACTGACAGATCTGCAGAAATGAGGAAAGAGAGAAAAATACAATGTATTTAATACAACCTTAATAAATGGTATTGCATCTGCCGTTAAAAACACCCAACCAGACACAAGCAAGTCAGTTTCCCCCTCCCTGACTTACACACAGAAGAGGGCACCAATACAAAAAGCAGCCACGGCCAAACAAAGCACCTGTCAGCACCTTGCAATAAAGCCCAGTGCTAGAGGTTTCCCTTCCCTGATAAAGCAAACTGCATTTTCCCCTAACCTTCCACACAAAGACACAGCCTAGGGACTGATACACCTGCAGAAACCAGTTCAGATAGTCCTACCAAATAAAAGGTAGGGATTGCACTCCTTTATTATCAAAAGCAGCAGCAGCAGTAAGCAACCTTTTAAAATCCTGAAGAATACAGGATAAATCGATTTCCTGATATGAAAGACAGATGAATCTCGTTACAAGTAAATTTGCAGAACTGTTTTTTTCCTGAGGTTATTATTCAGTTAATCTGTTTTCAATCTTTTACTCAGAAGTATGTCTGTAAATGCAAAAGTACTGTAGAGAGGAACAAAAAGGTATATGGTATTTTGATCACTTAACATATGAAAGAAAAATAATCCTGTTACCAACTTATACCAACACTGAAACTAAGCAGAAAACCACACTGAAGACAATTATTTGTGTAGAGTGTATTTTTACAAGCTTCTAATTTAATAAAACTGAATACTGTTAATGAACTGACAAGCACTACAGGTTTGCTTCATATTCCAAGTGCAAAAGTTCACTGCACAGCAGGTGTATCAGAACTTGGAATAAAACATGAGTCACACTTTTCTATTAATTATCTTGTAGTCTGAACACTGAACAGCTCCTTGTGTAACAAATATGCAAACTGTGTAAAAACACTACTGATGGCCCTGCCAGGTTTTACCTGCGAGTGCTGAGGGAGCTGGATGATGACATTGCCAGGCTACATACAATGGTCTTGGTGCTCATGGTAAATAATGGGAGTTCCTGAACGATGGAATAGAACAAGTGTCTCCCTGACTTCAAGAAGAACAAGAGAGAAGACCTGGGAAACTACAGGCTGGTCAATCTCTTATAGAATCACAGAATCATTCAGGTTGGAAAAGACCTCTGAGATCATCAAGTCTAGCCTGTGACCGATCTCCACCTTGTCACCCAGACCAGAGCACTGAGTGCCATGTCTAGGGCTTCCTTGGACACCTCCAGGGATGGGGACTCCACCACCTCCCTGGGCAGCCTGTTCCAATGCCTGACCAACTTTTCAATGAAGAAATTCTTCCTGATGCCCAACCTGAACCTGAACAACCCCTGGAACAACTTGAAGCCGTTTGCCCTTGTCCTGTCCCTTGCTCCCCAGGAGCAGAGCTCAAACCCCACCTGGCTGCCCCCTCCTGTCAGGGAGCTGTAGAAAGGCAGAAGGTTCCCCTTGAGCCTCCTTTCCTCCAGGCTGAGCCCTCCCACCTCCCTCAGCTGCTCCTGGTGCTCCAGATGCTTCCCCAGTTCCATTCCCTTCTCTGGACATGCTCCAACCCCTCAATGTCTTTCTTGCAGTGAAGGGCCCAGAACTGGACACAGGACTCAAGGTGTGCTCCCACCAGTGCCAAATACGGGGCGAAAACCTCTGCCCTGGCCCTGTTGGTCAAACTGTCTTTGATACAGGTCAGGATGCCATTGGCTTTTTGCCCATCTGGCACACTCTTCTCATTCTCTGGGAAGGTGATGGAGCAAATCCTTCTGGAAACAATGTCCGAACACATGAAGGACAAGAATGTGTCTGGCAGAAGTCAGCCTGGATTTATGAAGCGTATATCATGCATTAATCATGATGATTAAGCACATGGTTAGTTACTAACCTCACAGCCTTTGACAAGGAGGTGGCTAGCTTAGCAGGTGAGGGAGTTGATGTTGTTTCCCATGACATCTGTATGGCTTTCAACACCATCTCCTATAACATCGTCACAGACAGGCTGGCAATGGACTTTAGGTAAGCGGACAGTGAGGTGGACATGGGGAAGCAGTGCACCCTCCACCAGCTCACAGACCATACAAGTCTGGCAGGAGTGGCTGATGCACTAGAGAGTCGTGCGGCCATCCAGAGGAACCTCAACTGGCTGGAGAAATAGGCCAACAGGAACCTCAGGAAGATCTGCAAACGGAAATGCAAAGTCCTGCTTCTGGGGAGAAATAAGGCTTATGCAGCAGTGCACACTGAGGACCTGCCAGCTGTAAAGCAGCTCTGCAAAGAAGGACCTTGATGTCCTGGTGGACTCCAAGCTAGCTGTGAGCCAGCAATGCAGTTTCATAGCAACAGAGGCCCATATCATCTTAGTCTGCATTATACAGAGCACTGGTAGCACATGGAGGGATGTGATCCTTCCCCTCTGCAGGGCACCGATGAAACCACATCTGGAGTGCTGTGTCCAGTCCTCGGCTCCCCAGCGCAAGAAAGACATGGACTTGCTGTACTGAGTCCAGTGCAGGACCTCCAAGATAATCTATGCACTGGAGTGTCTTTCATATGAGGAGAGACAAGAAGAGCTGGAACTGTTCAGTCTGGAGAACAGAAGGCTTAGGAGGGGGGTCTGGTTGGTGTTTATAAATACCTGAGAGGATGGGATGAGGAGGGAGCCAGACTCCTCTCTATGGTGTTCACTGGCAGGACAAGAGACAATCGACACAAATTACACTATATGAAGTTCCATCTGAACACAAGAAAACACTTTTACTGTGAGAGTGCCTAAACTCTGGAGGATTTCAAGAAGTCCCATCTAAATTAAATGATCCTGTGATGGATTACTTAATGAAAAATAAGTAAGGTCCTTCCAGCTGTTTGTTGCTGTGCTGCACAGAGGAAGGCACATCTCATGTACTTGTTTTTTTGGAGAAGATGAAATACAGAAGGATGAAATGGCTTGCCCAAATTACACATCAAGCTGGTGGCAGAATAGGGAGCACACGTGATTGTCTCATCCTTAGTTTTGGTCCAAGCACATCCGAAACGAATACATTTCAACAGACAGCCACATTATATTCAAGACTATATCTTCACAAATGACTTCCTGCAGGGTTTTTTAAGGACAAGCATCTGTCTCCTCTGGCTACACCAGTTACAAAGCCATCATTCTCAGGTGCTCCTGATGTAGGGCCATTACAGCCACCTTCCATCTTTCTACATACCCACCTCCTAACTTACTGCATTTATTAAAATAAGCTGAAATATTTAAACTATTCATTATCACTCTTACTTTGACACATATCAGAGAGAGTTTGTATCTGCTCAGCTGGCAGATATTCACATGTGGGGAAGACAAAAGCAGCTGAAAGCAAGTAGAGAAGGTAATTCCCTCCAGTAATTCAGGGTTTGTTTGTTTTTTTTTTTTTTTGCAGGGAACATCCTATATTGTCAACTAGTGATTATAATTCAAAGCAAAAAATGAAAGAGTTAAGTGAGATTTTAGGATGTAACAGTCATTTTGAGGTAGGCAGTCCTAAGGCAGTTATCAATGCTACAGTGCAAAGCTCTGGAGTATTGCACAGAATTCTGGTTTTCCCTGCTCAGGACAGATTACATCAAAGTGAAAAATGTGTAAAGAAAGATTAGAAGGATGGTCAGGGAATCAAAATCCTGCTAAATGAGGAGAAACTGGGAGAGACAGACCATTTTAAGCATAGATAAGTAAAACCTGTGAAAGGACATGGTTCCTGTGAACAGATATTGCAGTATTACAGTACTATTACAGTAAAAAATAATCAAAATTATGGGATCAAATAAACCAAACATGTTTTAGTAAGAAAATCATTATACTTGTAAACAGAATTACAATTTAAGTGTTAGTTTATATCAGTGCTCTGTACTCTATGACCCAGGTTATTCTTCTAGTCTTACTTACATACTCAAAAT
The DNA here is from genome assembly GCA_013397975.1 of Machaerirhynchus nigripectus. Taxonomy (NCBI): domain Eukaryota; kingdom Metazoa; phylum Chordata; class Aves; order Passeriformes; family Dicruridae; genus Machaerirhynchus; species Machaerirhynchus nigripectus. The sequence continues at coordinate 286,179 of VZRQ01010897.1, forward strand.
AATGGTCAAAACTCTGTCATTACTAAGTCAAGGCAATATTTCTCTTGAATCCCACAGTGTGTCCAGAATTCATGCCAATGTCTGAAAGCTAAGTGCAATTTATAATGCTTTGGATTAAACCAGTCCAGTAAATAACTGTCTGCCTGAAATCCATGCATTTGTGTCTAAGCTCTTCTTTGGGAATAGGGACCCTGTCTGGGGCCCTCCAGCTGACAAACATCATATGCATCAAATTTCATACAAAAGATTACAAATAACCTTATTTTTAGTGCTGCTGTCTGCAATCAATCTTAAGTGTGTTGAAAAATGATACATATTTAACTGAAATGCAGAGCTGGCTGCAGGTTTTTGCAGGGCTTTTTACAAAGGAGTCTTTAGCCAAGTTCCTCCCCAGAAGGACAATCCCTGGCTCTGGACACCAGTTCTTCCCTCCAAGCCCTGGCAACACACCTCTACTCCAACCAAATAACCCAAGAATTCAAAGCAGGCCAAGCTAAGCAAACTTGTCTGTAGGAGTGCATCCAGACAAAGAAGGATCATGGAGAGTTTGTTGAAGGAGAACTGTGGTCCAGGCTCATTGTTTTGGTGACATCACAATTCATATCCTCAAAGATCCTGCCAAACATCTCCTGAGAATAGAGGGAAGTGAAAAACAAGCAGTAAAAAAAGCACTCCACCCTCAAGGCCATTCTACTAAAATGTAAAAAATTAAAGAGTGAAAAACATTTTCTCTTGGCTTTGCAGTTTGGTTTAAAAATGGTAATTCACGGGCAAATCCCTACTCTTTCAAAATCTCAAAGTGTGTGTCTCACATATTGGCTGTCAACTTCTGATTGCACTAGAAGTGATTCTATTTGGGCATTAAGAGTTGCTAATGCGTATTTAGAAACACGACAGACTTACCATGTCCCAGCTGTAGTTTTGTTGCAGATTCAACTGTATGCACATACACATTCGTGTGGCTCCCACTTGGAAATCTTTGAGCAAGAAGTTCATACTGAGGCCATTTGTGCCTTCTAACACCCTCTTCAGGGGACCAATGCACGGAGGGGCTGTGGCCTCTCTGCAGCCTCTCCTAACTATGAGTTGGTACTGCAGGGTGGGCAAAGAATCAGGCAGTGGGAAGGAGGAGGTAGAAACTACTCTGATAATGACATTTCAAGGAATCTCACTGAAAAGAATGGGGTTTTTTTCTTGACTGTAACCGCATATCTCTTATTTCAGCTGGTGGGCTCCTGGCACACCTCAGACCTGCAGTGCCAACGATGATCAACAGAACAACAGTTCTGCTCTTCTGAACCTGGTGCTCCTTCAACAATTTTGCCAAGTGCATGATGTTTCATGCAAATTAGCCAGAGAAATCTCAGGCATCCTAAAGACAAAGCCCTTATGGTAAAGGCTTGATGACATCATCTGTGATCAGATTAAATGTGCCCTTTTACTTGGAGGGAGAAACTCTAGAGGAAAGTTGTAACATGCAAGAATACACTGTCAGGTCCATTTTGTAAAATTGAGAAACACTTTTTCAGCTTTCTGGTATCACAAGACAGAAAAATATGAGGATAAATCAGAGCTCTGTTAATAGGGGAGCATGTTGACTTCCTTTTCATCAGATACAGTAATTTTACATGCTAACTGATTAGTTCAGAAAACTCAAGTTTATTTTGGATAAAATCCAATGCAACTTTATCACTACTTTGTTCCTGTACCAAAGTATGTGCAGCAGGGCATCCAAAACTTGAGCTCTGTTAGTATAGTAACAGGGAGGATGCCTGTCCTAATGGATACCTGGTGTATGTTGGATTCTGAGAGAGATTTCAGGAGTCTTGGGAAGGAGACAGATGGAACTAAGCTCTCTAATTTTACAAAAGATGTTATGAAGAAAATCTATCAGATGAGACATGATTAAGGTCAAAAATATTCAAACATTACGTGCGCATGATGCATTAATGTGCTAGTTGTGAACTACGCTTAAACAGACATGATGTGTACAAGCAGAAGGTTGTTTTAAAAAGTAGGTAGTTTGTTAATTGGATTAATTTAAATTTTAATTGGTTAATTAAACAGGACTGCCATAATTTGTGGGAGTTCAAAGCAAGAAATGAGGTTAATATCTGCATAACCTTAGACTTCTATGATGTAATAATTGCTTATTCAGCTGCTGCAGTGGATATTTTCTGCAAAAGAAAGATAAGCTTAAAAACGTTACCCAAAAGTGTGATTTCCTTGATTGAGAGGTCCTGAATTGTTTCTAGGAATTGTGCAAATGACAAGCAAAAGTCAAAAGAACTGGGTAAATTTCATAGCAGTAGCATTCCAGCTAGATCAAAAAGGGAGATGTTTTAGGTAACAATCTACAAGAGCAGCTATTCTGCATGGTTGCCCCTAATGGAAAGGCCTATGTAGAGGCCAGGATTGGATAGCTGTTCATTACTCAGTGCTTATCTGTGGAACAGTTATCAACTTGATGGAGCAGTCAGTGATGTGACCCTCAAACTCCACAACTTCCCAGCCCACATAACCAGCTGTAGTTGGGTATGGATTTGGAAGTGAACCCAGGTCAAGGGGTCAAAATCACACCTTGTTATTAAGATGTTTATAATCCTTTAAGCACATTAATTGATTATGTTTGTAAAATGTGGTGCATATCCTGCCCTTCACTCAGTTTACTCTGTAAGAGGCTCAGCACTGTGGAATGTGAGAAAACAAAACATGATCCTCACTTTTCAGCATATGAGGATACAGGCAACAGATGGACTCTGAGAGAGCTCAGCACTAATCCAACATGTTTCAGGAACAGTATGTCATGCAGAATTTTTGGAACTCGAGATTACAACAGACGCACACTGGTTTAGGTTTCCAGTAAGAAAACCATTTTCAACATTCACTGTGTACCTTTTTGATAAAAACCTTTCTTGTCCTGTCCAGAAAACTCTCTCACCAGTGATGCTCATCTGTCTAACTGCCAGCTGGAAAAAACTCCAAATCTACTTACAGAACCTGATCCTCAGAATGACAGACTGGCCAGCCATAATACTCAGTCACATTCTTTATCTTCCAATCTCCCTTTATATCTGCATTCTCACAAAACCACAGCAACTGCATATCCCTTTGGACAAGGCTCCCCTTTGCTCAACATCCAGAGCAAACAAAGTATGCTTGGCCTGATCTGCTACACCAAGTTAATTCCTCCTGAACAACAACACCTAGCTACTATCAGGTGGACAAAGTCAGCTGCTTTTGTAGCAGGGATGGAAGTTAAGTGCTGGCAGCTGGGAGTTGTAGTCTTGATTTTTTGGCTCTTCTCACAAGAAACTGTGGAAATGCTGTCTCTGGCAATGCAAACACACTCTGGCTGGCCAGTTAAGGTATTGAATAGACCTGGAGACACGTTTAGACAAGAGGGAAGCCAGTGGACTTTAAAGGTCCAACTGGTAAAAGACTAACATGAAAAATACAGCTTTGCTGCATCTTCATCTTGTGTGTAAACTTAGGGATTAGGCACACAGAGTAGGTGAAAGGGTGAAGGAGACCTGAAACCATGAAAGGGAAAGATGTACAACAGAAAATCTGGCCCCATGATTCCCTGAAACAAATAGTTTGAACTGGAAGTAAAGGAGCACTGCAGGAGAGCCTTACAATTCTTCATCTGAGATGATGTGAGTATGAGATGGACCTCTTCAGAATGGAGTTGGAATGAAGATGCCCCTCTTCCGTTTTGTATGAAAAGAAAGAAGCAAAGTGATTAGGAAGTTCTCTTTTTCTGCAAAATAGTTCTGGCTCACTTCAAGACTGCTCCTCAAATATACCAATACGCTATGGAGTACAATGAACAGACCCAGCTGAGCTGTGGCACTAGTCATCTTTGGACAGCAAGATATTCTCAGTCATTCCACTCAGTTGTTCTTATAGGTTCCCTTAAAGACTATGGCAGTTTGAACTTCATATTAAAAGCATAAAACTTGGAGCCAGGACACCCTCTCTCCTAACACCCACAGCAGCACGGGCCAGGAGGAATTCTCCAATGCACAGGATGCAAGGCTGTCTTCCTCACCAGCTGTCCCTTTCCTGTCCTGCTCTAGTCCCTCAAAGAGGATCTATGGCTATGGGCTTCTCTCCTCCAAGTGTGAGAGTTTGTACTGGAGCTTTATGAGCTGATTGACAATCACTCACAATTCACATGCAGCTAAAAAATACGACATCCTCTCTAAACATGTTTAAAGGGTTTGAACCTTTACTTTCAGATGTATTCTCAGCTGAGGGTGATTATTTCAGGACAGCTGAAATCACTGAAGAAACTCTGTTAGCACAGTAACTAAAGCAGCAGCACCCTAAAGGAAATGCCTGGTATGTTAGTGTGTTTTGTGGTTGGTTTGAAAACAGCCAACATTTTACTGGAAATTTTTTAGGTCTGGAGAACACTCATTTATAGGGAATGTGACTCTGGTAGCACCAGCAGTGGCCATCACACAACTAGGAGGATTTTTCAGATACAGCCAAACCTCATTTTATGAGATATCGGAGTGCAGTTTATAAAACAAGTTCTTAAAATCTTCCATGGCAATAGCTGGTGATAAGGACAGGCCTGATAGAGACAATGCTATGCTGCAACATCCATTATGTCCTTAGTGGGGAAAGCACATGCTTTACTGCAGGGTTTTTATCATGTCTTAGGTCTAAAAAGAAATCTGTCTAAAAGTAGGCAAATGGCTACTAAAAATTAGAAAAGACAGCTCCATCTATTGCAGGAGTAAGGCATCTTAGAGAAATGTATGTATCTATATCTGTATCTCAAAATGTCAGAAAAGACAGGGATGTAGTAGAAGCCCTCAGAAGGTTATCGTGTCTTACTCGCTACTTTCAGGGACACCTGATAAAATTCAGTCAGTTGTGGGCAGAGTTCTATGTAGTTGTTCAAAATTAATATCAAGTGAGGCTGATTCCCAAATTTGTCTAGGCAATGTGCTCTTGTGCTCCAAGATCTCATACACTCAGCAACAACACAATTTTTTTGATAATATATTACCTCACTGTTCACTCCAAAAGCCTGTTTCAATTCATTCTTTTGTTACTACCTCTTACACACCCAACCTTCTGTGTACCTGAAGACTGCTGCTCCCTGAGGGTGCCTTTTCTGGGAACAAATTAACCCAAATTTTTTCATCTTTCTGAATAGGTTATTTTTTGGGCTTCCATGAGGAGGCTGAAGTTCAAAAGACATTAAGACTAGAAGAATAAAGACTGTTCTGAAAATCTCAAGAAGATATTAAAGTATTGAGAGAAACTTGGAGTCCACTGAATCAGCATTGTGTAAACGGCTTAGTACATGTAGTGTCTGTCCCAGACTCTGCATACTCACAAGAACATGAAAAAAGATGGTGCATTCACAGCTCTGATGGACACAGGTGGCCTAAAGAACCCAGACTCACCAAGATGACATGGACGGACACACAATAAAAGACTCATAATTGGAAGAACTGCAACTGCTCTTCCTGACAAATGTATGCTAAACTTTGTCCTTCACTCTTCCCCCTGTGAGAAAATCATGCAAATATTGAAACAACTTCACGGGATGTTGATAGAAGAAAAAGTGCCACATCAGGCTTTCTCATTTAAGAACAAATTTTAATCTTCTCTTGATTTTTCATTTCAAATCATGAAAAACTGCGTGATTAGAAAGTTTTATTTAGGGTATTAAAATTAACCTATTCATAGTCCTGTTCATTTGTATAAAGACTATGATCCAAAATGTACTGCAGTAAATGACAGTCTTTAGGTAGACCTTAAAGAGCTTTGGATTGAGTCCAAATATATGTATATATCCAAAATAAAGCTACTTAAATAAGAATGATATGAGAATGTGACTGAGCAGCACATCTCAGAATATCGAACATGCTCAAGCATTTCTATTGCTGTAAAATTATTTCAATTTCTATTGCTATTCCTGTAAAATGATTACAGGAAAATATTTTCACACTGGGATTTCTGTATTTTCATCTGACTAGAAAATTAGCAAGAATAACTATGCTTTTACAGACTGCTAAAGTAAAATGTATCTACTCTGTAGGCAGCATGTTTATTGCTGAATATAAAAAAAAAAGACAATGATGAAAGATTCTGATATTCTAGTATTGCCATATTTAAAGAATAGTCAGGAAACACTAAGCAGATGGGATAAAATTTATAGCACAATGGGTCAAGGTTCAAGTATGGAAGGAACCACAGACTTTACAGAGCAGGAAGAAAATACAGATCTTTTTTTTGCATATAATTATATAGCAATGCCTTAGGAAAGGTTCCATTTTAGAGAAAACATTACTAGAACTCTTACATGAGACTTTCCTCATTTTTGAAATTATCTATACTGAGCCACAAATCGTTACCTAGCTCTCCCAGATTCTCTGACTAAGCATTGATATTAAAAGTACTCAGTACCTGAAATTTAGTCTGTGACAAGAGCAAAGCTGGAAGATGGCAGTATTTCCAATGGATGTACTGCATGCAACATTTGCACATTATATCCTTCCAAAGCTTCATAAATCCTTGGAAACACCCTAGAAAGCTGGAATATACCACACAAAGTATTCCTACATCTGTACACTTCAGCATTGATAAAAAAGATCTTTTCTGGTATTGCTTTCTTTATTACTAAGATTAAAGTCTCAATCAAGATTTTGACCAGACTCAAAAATGAACCCTTTATGGGGAACATACTGCACCCTTGTGCAGCATCGCTCATTTGTGGTGCTACCATAACCCAGAAAACAATGTACTTCCTATACCTGTGTACTCAGTACCCAAAACTACATCAGCTTTCTTTGAATAAAAATGTAACAGTAATTTGATCAACTGAAAAGAGTATGAATGAAAATCCCTGAGAATCTGAACTTGATTTTCTTTTTAAGATATCAAGCAGCACATACTTCAAATCCAAATGGCAATTTCTCAAAACTTTTAAGTCTGAAGTAGGTTATAATAGGTATGAATCAGAGACAAAGTACTCCTGAGTGCTGCGGGGAATGAGAAATGTTGCTTGATTTAAAAAGTGAAGGGAAGAAACTTCATGAACTGCCTTAGCCAAAGAGTTGCTGGTATATTGAGGAGAGTACACGCATGGAAGATGCTTAAGACATGTTGCATCCTGTTGATCAGAGAAGACTTTCAACACAACTTGTTGTAGACTCGCCTGTGTCTTACCAGAGGACAAGAATCCTTGCAAAGTCTGAGAACAGGCAGGTGACTGTCACAATTTTCCCCTCACTGTAACTCTGTCACTGTAAATCACCCAGTATGTCATCTTAGTAGGTCCTTGACTACTCCTTCTCCACTTACTTGACATTATTCTGAGCATTTCTAAGCTAATTTTCATTCACAAAACATTATGGCCAGTAATTCTAGCCATTTTTCTAGAACTCTTCACTGATCTGTACTGACTTTTTCTCTCCTTTTTAGGCTTTTTACTTGTTGTGGCCTCTTCCTATGTTTTCTCTCTTGCTCCTGACAACTCCTTCATAGACTTCTTTGCAGACAATTTTTCTATTCTTTCTTACCCTGCAATCTTCTCAATCTTCTGCTTCCACTGCTACATCTTATCTTGGAGCAATGCTATCCAACCTCCCAATTTAAATGTGTGATGACTTAACCATTAAAATCTCACCCCTGGCCTATCTCCTTCCATCAAATCTACACAAAAACATGTGCCTGACATTTCCAGAATGCTTACAAAAGCTTTTGCCTAATTTGTTTAAAATTACCTGCTTACCTGCTTGTTATTTCTTAACTTTACTCATTTTCTTTCCTCCCTGTAGCTGTCAACCATCACTTTCTGCTACATTTTCACAAAAGCTTTTGTTCATTTATCTCTTTCCTACTAACCCACTCTATGTTACCATTAAAATTCTTGCCTGTGCCCTGAAGTTGTTTTATTTAGATTTCAGCTCTCCCTTTCTTGATCTTCTCTGTTTTACCCCCTTTTATTCTTTACAGATATTTTACTATGTCAAGTAAACCCAGATTCTCTGCTTACTGAATTCATTTTACCACCTACTTCTTGAGAAGTATCCATAACTCACAAAACCAAACTCAAACTCTTTCATGGTCCCAGTTAACTATTTCAGTCACGTCCCAGAAGGCTAAAGCCCATTTCTTTCATTTCAGAAAATAGTAATAGAAGTATTGTAGAACAAGTTGGTCTTAACACAACTATTTATTGAAAACACATGTAAAATTGATACGAAACTTGCAGAATGGGCTGAAGTAGAACGATAAATAAGTAACTTTTGAAAATGCATTGACCTACTCTCAGATAATGCCTGAAACCTAACAGAACAATATAAATATACTGCAGTAACTTGATAAGCTGGTTTATGTGGGTTTCTCTCGGATTTCACTAACATGTCTGCTTTCAATTACACAGATGAAAAACAAAGAGCTTTAACATCTTGCTCTTCTCCTGATTGCAATAAAATGTCATTTCTGAAAATGGCCTCTTAGAATGAAACTCAACTAAAAACTAATTTAGAGGTAGCACTCATGTTTTAGAACTGGTAGTATGTGATTTTTTGGGGTAGATTTTATCTATGATAGCATGCAAGAAAGCACAGATTTAGCCTTTTATGTATCCTACCTCCACCCATACACTTAATATAAAAATACTGTTATAAAAGCACATGTAAAAATCATAATCTTAAAATAAAACTCATTCCACAAAGTCAGTGGAACATTTTTTTTATTACAACTGTAAGCTTCCCCTGAATAGACATGTTTCCAGATGTTTAGTGAGTTAAAACTGCGCCTGTAGTACCAAGATGTGCCAAAGAGAGAGCTACAGGATGAACTATTAATACACTGACTGGCCATGGTGATGTAATTCATCTTCTTTGGTTTATGGTGGTTGATATGTGTTAAATAATGCAATGTTTACAGTAAAACAAAGTTGCATAATGAAACGTTTTTAAGTTTTAAGATCCCTACTCTTGCCAAGAATTATGTACATACCTATATTTACTGCACTGGGCAGCTCCCCTGAAGGCAGTCCCTTCAGTTTCTTCTGAAGGAAGACTTTAGGAGCTACTGATGATTTGATGATTCATTAGTAAGGAAAAGCAGCTAAGAAAACGGATGGTAACAAGTTTAGAAGAAAACTGTATTTCATCAGTATGCTGTCCTAGTAACTTGGCAATTGTATCACTAAAGCACATAAGAGCTCCTCTTTTCTCCAAGGCTCCTTATTCCAGACCTGCAGGGGAGCACAGGCTCTGCCCCAAAGACAACAGCAACATGACCTCACCACGTAATTACTTCATTTGCCTCCAAAACACAGATTATTATTCAATATTTCAATATTTCACCCAACTGAAGTCCACTCTTTAAATGCTGATCTCCTAAGCAAGGATCCTTACCTGCTTTAAGACATTTAAATTTAATTTTATCCAGTGTGCTGTTAAGTTTTAAGAAATAGAAATTCTCAGTCAAATTAGAGTATGGATTCTAATTTGGGAATAAAAATCTGATATACATTTTACTGCCAATTTTTGTATTAAAAAAAACTTTAAAAAACAACCTGTAGATCTAATGACTTCTGACTTTTCTAAAAAGTTATCCAGTAACTAAGGTTAAATGTACAGAGGTTACAAAGTGAATTTTTTCATGTTCTACAATAACGCTGAATGCTTAAAAATACCCTGTCTGCTCACTGTGACACATCAAAGCCACAGTTTTGCTGATGTATTCTGTTGTCTAAGGGGAAGTAGAAGCTATTTTGATTCTGGAGGTAAATGCTGCTCCTCTGACCATCTTATTCTGTCCCTTTTTAAAAGGAGCACTACAATCACTTTATCAAAAGCAGTATTTTGACAGATATCTGTAACAAGTGCTCTTCTACATGAAAAGCCAAGACCCAAGATACTGTGATAGTAACAAATTATTTACTTCAGTGGCTTTTGTCTGCCTAGGCCAAAGACCATGTGTTTCCAAGTACTTGCCCGGCGTGTAATGAAACCCCAGTGGACCCCTTGGGGTTACTCTAATGGAAAAGTCACTTACCTGTTAGCTGTGATAAATTCATTATCACCACAGGACAAATACTTTCTTTGTCATTTCCTACAAATTAAGATTCGCATGAGATTGCTACAATGAGTTAAATCAAGTTCATATCCTCTCTTCAGACAGTACTAAGAGCTAGGAAAAAAGCGTGAACTACGTAGAAAGAGACATGGTCTGGATCCAGATCCCTGCTTTCAAAAGCAACCACATCACACGGTATCATTCATGAATGCTCCACATTTTGTCTCCAAAAAGCCCGCATCCTTTGCTTCACTATCCCTCCCGCTCCTCTGGGATTCCAACCAACTGCTGGTCCAGTTTCCCATGTTTTTCGGGTGTAGTTGTGTCTCAGGCAGATCAGAGCTGACATCTCTGCTGCCCGACGGTTTCGGACCCATCACTTCGCGGTGCCACCGCCGGGCGCCTCTCGCCTCTCGCCACGACATGTCGCGATTCCCGTGGCATCCGCCGAGCTGCGCTGGATCCCGAGCGGGGTTGTCCGCCGCGAGAACCGACTCACCCTTTCCCCGCGACACAGCCCATCCCGGCGGAGCCTCGCACCGAACCTGCCCGGGGGTCGGGGGACCGGCGGGGGCAGACACCACGCCTTTCTGCTCACTTGGACGTGGCAGCGGCGCTTTAAAGCCTGCCCGTAATGTCCAGGGACACGGGGAAGAAGGGGGCCCCAACGGGGGCCCCGCGGCCCCATCCCCCGGCAGCCCGGGGACACCGTGGGGAGCCCCCCAGGAGCCCGCATCCCAGAGCGGGTCTCGCCGGGGCAGAGATGGGAGCCGCTCCCGGACTTACCTTGTCCCCGGAGCGGGGGCAGCAGCGCCAGGAGCAGGAGCAGCCGCAGCGGCCGGGCCCCGCCGAGGTTGTCCATCGGCCGGGAGCGCTCCCTCCGAGAGGGTCTTTGCTCTCCTGCGGCGTCCAGTGGACTCCCCCTTTTCGCTTGCTGCTGCTGCTGTTATTCCAGCCGCCCGAGACCGGTTGGAAAAGAGCTTGCAGGAACCCTCCACTCGGTGGGCTTTACAAAGATTTAATTCACTGCCTGCCCGGTTAATTATACAGCCTGAAAGTGCTCGGCAGAACAGAGCCGTCACCGCAGCTCGGAAGCACGAACCCTGTTGCTTCTGATACCCCGCCGCCCCCACACGCTCTAAAAGTGACTCCCTTGAGCTCGGAAAACTTTTGCAGATCCTCAGCGTGAACCTCTGGCCGGCGTGACTGATTCTGCGAAGAAGTGCAGCGACTTCTCTCGGTGCCAAGTAGGAGAGAGCCACAAACAAAGGCAAGGCAAAGCAAAACAAAAGAAAAGAAACCACCTAGCAGAGGTTTAACCTCTAAAGGAGAGATATTCAATCCCCCTTCTAGGTCTTTCCGTGGATTTTACCCCAATACAGCTTTTGTCAATAAAATAGGATTTTTAAAAGGAGAGAAATTCTAGAATCTTTCAGGGAAATTCAGTGGGGAAAATAAAAATCCCTTCTTCCCTCCCCCTCCTCTTAAGAAGTCAGGATAAGAATTTCAACCCAAATGAGGCAGCTCTGCTCTCTCTCTCCCCTCCCTTTTTTTTTTTTTTTTTTTTTTTTTTTTTTTTTTTTTTTTTAACCTCCTTATCTTATTTAAACAGGAACACAAACACTGATAGTGGTCAAAGGACCCAGTTGGCAATGCTGTTGCTGAGATCTTTAAGATAATGGGAGGGATAATATTTGCAGGCAAATGGGGATGGAAACACACAGAGAGTTCAACAGCCCTCTATACTTTGCCCTCGATTTTACTCAAACAAAGAGTTGGAAGTCAAATGTGTGTTTACTTGGAGGTTGTGCTGCGTGGACTCTGATTGGGCTATTCCTCTTGTAAATACTCAGTAACGCTATTTTTGAGTATCTCTCCTCAAAATGTTCAGTCGGGAAAAGGGTTTAAGGCAGTAAGTGTTTTCTTCTGCACCAGGTTATTTGTACTTTTCTAACCCAAGAACACAAATACAGCCGTAAGGCCAAGAGTCCAACTATCTCAATAGCCTGTCTTCACCCACAATCGTAAAGTAGTGGAAGAGCATGAATAAGAAAAACACACGTGATAATTTTCCCAACTACTCTCCCAGCCTTCAGTTGCTTTGAGTTTGGAACATTTCTTCTGTGAAATGTGGTCTATGTGTACTTAGTAGCCCTCAGTGAATTTCTGTTCCAGGTATTTACCATGTCTCCCCACGAATTCTTGTAAAACTTTATCATCCAAAATACCCTTTGGCAGCTGGTTTCATGGATTTACCAGTGACTGTGTGCAGGGCCATTTTCTTTTGTTCCTTTTGAACCTGGTTGCAACGCCCTTCTGGGCTGCCTCCCACATCTACCGCAGAAAGAGTTATCCAAGAACTGACCTCCATCCACACTCAAAATGCCCACATCATCTTCCTTTGACTGCTGTTTCTTTTTTTTTCTTTTTTTTTTCTTTTTTTCTTTTTGGTTGGTTGGTTTTCTCCTCTATTTTATCGAGAAAGGGCAGCTGGAGAAGGAGAAAAAGGATGGATGGCTGATTTTATTTGGGGGGGATTTTAATTGGAGGATTTCCTACCTAAGCATGTCTATTTCTCTCTCTTTTTAAAATGCCCTAACTCAGTTTAAAACGATTTTACATAAGTTCCAGTGGGACCTTGCCAGTGTTTCATTCCAAGCTACCATTTTTCATTTATCAGACAGCTGCGGGAGACACCTAACAAAGATTAAATCTTGTCTAAAATTCGTACCAGCTTAACTGAACCCAAGGAATCCCCTCTATAGAAACTCCAGGTTCAGTTCAATATTGTCTTATTTCACTCTACATTAAAACCTCCCCAAATTAATTAAAGGTGGATAGAAAGAACTTCACCCAGCATGCCTAAAACAGTGTAAAGCCATACATAATAGCCTGTCCACACATGGAGTTACCCTGATTAACACCATGTGTGGACATTTTTACTCCAGAGTAAGAATTTCTTGTTCCCGTTTAGTTTGTCACCACAAACGGTACCAGAAATAAAGCGAATTTAAGTAAGAGTTTAAGAACTATTTCTAGAAAACATCATGGCTATGGTCATCTGCAGATCTGACAATATGTTTTTCCTTGGTTTGGGGTGGGGTTTTTTTTGCTTAATACACATTTCCAGTATAAATTGGCACTCTCACCTACAGACAGATTGAGAGGCCTCGAGTACATGTGATTCCAATTACTGACCCCAAGCTTTGTAGTGAGCCGAGCCATGCACTTTAGGCTCAATCCAGAGGTCCTGGGAGCCAATGGAAAGCAAGGGTTTATGATGGAGAACGTTTTGCATAACCAAGTATTTTTTCTTATATCTGTTTGTAAAGGCTCTGTAATCATTTTCGTAGCTCTAAAACAAACAAATTCTTTAATGAGGATTTTGTTTCTATTTCAGAAGAATAGAAATCATTTGCAGAAGCTCAGATTAATGAGTAGTGACAGCGTAACAAATCATTGAGCAAGTCATTTCCAAGGGTCCTGTTGAGAGTACATACACGCAAGAAGACTGACAAAGAATTTAGAATTGCTCTATCAAATCCAGCCATCTATGGCAGCAGGTTCACGGCTCCCATTTGGCTACTCAGGAATTCTTGAGATGGCCTGATTAAGTCTATGTAAGGGCATCAACCTCTGTCTAATGAACAAAACTGACCCGGAGTCCCAGCTGTTGTATCTCCCAGCTCATCTCTTCTACTGCAGCTCCCAAAGCCTGATTTTTTTTAACACTCCACCTATTTGTCCCAGAACTTGAGCAAAAGAGAGGGAAATGAAATTGCGCTGTCTTCCCTGTTTTCAGGAAGAATGTTGCAAGGAACTTAATAGATCCACCTAGAAATTAAATCTAACTGTAGATTTCTAACTGTAAAGGGAAACTCCTTGGGCCCTATGGCAAAAAATGAAGCTGCATATTGGCTCTTGTTATGAAAATGTGCCTCATTAAAGATGCATAAAAAGGCTTCTTTTCCGACTTAACAGGAAGAATACGTCACTGATTGGTACAGATACACAAGGATTAAGAGGATTCATGTGGATCTTACTGTCTCCCACTGCAAATATAAGACCCCAAACTCTACAGTAGCTAAATCCATGGCTGTTGGAGTACAAATGACCACTCAGCTTAATTCCAAACACTAGTACAAGCTTGGTACAACTGACATTTGGCTTCTTTCCCAGAGAAAATACCACTGAATCTTTTCTAAACTAGAATAAAACTTATGTACAAAAGACATGTGGCAACAACTTGATACACAATCAGTTTAATATTGAAGTTTTGGAACTGTTTTGTTTTAGTGTCTTAATATTGGAGATGGATTTTGAAGGCTTATGGGAACCTTTCTGACTATCTTGCCTTTTGGACAGTATTGGTAGGTTGCTTGTTAAAGTAGGACACATCTTTTACAAAGAAAACTTAGCAGAGTTTTCAGAGATGGATGCACAGGAATCCTTGGATATTTTTTTAAACTGCTACTGCCATTACAGATAACAATTGCTTGCTTATTTTGAGTCTAAATCAATGTAGTTTAGTTTTTAATAGCTTTCTGGGCTTGTATTCATGTTGAAGTTGCCATCACTTTGTGCATCACCGCTGATCACCAAAGCACCTTATGGTAGTGTCACTTGGGGACACTTCATATGCACTTTCCATATCCTTGTCAGGGGTTAATTTGGAAAAAATCAGGATACAGGCACATCCCCATCCTCAAGGCCCAAACTACAGACCAAATGGCTCCCAGCCTAGGTAAACAAAAGGAAGTGGGAGGACTGTGAGCCTCTTGTGTTGCTGTATGAGTCCAAAACTGCACCTCCAAGAAGGCCCACCCAGACACCACCATCAGGCTTGTTATGGCACCTTGTAGCTCAAGTCAGGGCTGGAATTCCTTCCAGAATAATTACTATGTCATTCATAACAATCCTAAATTTAGACTGTTCTTTATATAAATCATATTACATATAAATAGAAATACATACATAAGTCATATAATATATATATACATATGTACAATTACATGGATGCCAGTAGTCCAAGCCACTATGCCATATGCATATACAAGAAATACAGATGGTTGTATCCAAACAAGGGAATCTACCTGGGCTCTATGTTTCAACTGCCTAAAGACTTTCAGAAGAGGCTTGGCTTATCTTAAAAAGCTTTCCTTGTCAAAGACAAAACCTGTTTTTCCTCTTTGCATGGATCAGTTAAATATTCCAAACTGGGACTCATAACCCTGAGTCCTTTTCAACAACGTTGCTTCTAAGCATGTTGAGGTTTTGCCCATTTTGAAGTTTGTATCCATTTTTTACAAATTGCCTACCTTTTCTTTTCTTTCCTCTCTGAATAATGGAAATAAATATAGCTATCTTGGACACTCAGAACACACGCTGGTTGTCCATTTATATGTATGGGGGCTGCTTCTAAGACAAGGGGGAGTGTATTTGGGCATAAAGGAATGCTTTGACGATCCATGTTATTCCCCTTGTGGCATTATTTGTAGAATTCAGGAATAAATCAATCTGACATTCATGGGGCATTTCCTGCCTTTCCTTCTAGAGATGCATTCTCCCAGTCTCTCAGATCTCTTACTTCCTGTAAATTTCCTTTCCCCTTCTAAACTTTCTCATGTCCCCACACACTGAACTAGTCTGATATGTGGATCTACAAGGTGTTTTCCAGGACTTGAGCCCCGGGAAGGCTGGGATCCTTTGGATTAGCTGGAGAACAGTGTGAGTCATGCACACACAGGTAGGAGGGGACAATGGCATCTGCCTTAGACTCTGCACAAATCCAACAACAGCAGGGATCAATCACTATTTTAGCTGCAGTCTAAATAAGATCTCATTATAAAGGGTGGGGAAGAACAATCAATGAAGTAAATGGCTATTCAGGTAAAGGCCATTTACCCTCCTGATAAACCTGGTAAATCTGAACTCCATCCCTTGTCAAACAAAAGTAATATCCAAGTATGTGACCCAGTGATCTTTGGGCACCAGAAAATATACAAGTGAATATAAGACATTTCAGGCGTGAATAAAAAAAATCCCGGAGTCAGTTGTACCTACTAGTTTCAAACCAGGAGTAGTTTTCTATGCTTCCTCATGATCACTGAAGACCTGCATCATTCAGTGCCGTTTCTTCATCATTTAATGGATTTTCTGTAATATTTACAAGTCTTTTTGTGTAGTTCTAATAAACAAGAACCCATCCTACCCATCTGCAAACAGTCCCAGCATGCCAGAAAACTTTTCTCTTACCAGTAGAAACTGCAATTTAAACACAGTATAATGTAAGCAGGCAGTTAGTGGAAAGAGTATGAACACCAACAAAACTCTACAACAAATTCATGTATACTCTTCTCCTCCTTCTCCCCCAGTTTCACAGACAGCCTATTTCTTTTCCTCAGTCTCAGTTTCCTTACCAGAGGTTCTCAAACTTTACTGACTCTTGTATCACATCTTTTAGATTTCACAGCCTTGGGCTTAATATCTTTGTCCCAGGAACCTGAGATCATTCTTGGTGGCCTGATTCTACAAACACATGTTAGTAACACTATTTACAGGGAGTGTGGCTTGCATTTACAAAATGCTGACACAATTCTGAGCAGTGGCTATGAGAGGGTACCTTAATAAACATGAAGTTATTGTAGCGTAGCAAACTGTTTAGAATAATAATGTTATAAACTTACCATATTTTCTGGCACAATTCCACAGAAACTGGTTGACACCTGGTATGTGTGAAATTCGTAGACACTGGGTTTTAGTTGGAAGGGTGAATGGATCAGAATATCTATGTACGGCTGCAAAAGGCAAAATAAATAAACTAGCTCTATGAAATGAACTTCATGTTCCATGCTGCATGTGCCCTGTGGTTCTCAGGACAGACAGTTACATTTCTATATACTCCATCATTAGCCACAGCCTATGTGGATGAGGAGGCTGGCTCAGAGTCTTTGGAGAGCTATAGTGTAAGTTTTGGATAACATTGAGCTTTTCTCTCTGTCTGGGACTACTCTGTCATTCCTTTCTTAGCTCCTGGGTGAGCTCTAGAAGCAGAGGAAGCAACAAAGTTTAGGTTCCAGCTAAAAGAACTTGAACCAACTAACCTGTTCTTTTTCAGACTACCCCTTCCTCACACTCTTATTTCTTTCGACTTTGATCTCACAACTTTCATATAGTCATAGAGTTTGGGATTGGGTCAGTGAGATACTGCTGCAAGAGGGAAGAAGAGCCCCCAAGTGAACATGTAAAAACAGGACATGACATACAGACAGACAGCAGCAACTTACACCAAAAGGAGGTAGAAAAAACATCCAGGCTGCTCACAAAAATGACCTGCACACCCTGAAAGTCCGAACTATTTAGGAAGTAATTATCCAAGAGAAATGTGGCCTGCTGAACAGCAAGTTTGCGCAGACTTTAACAAACATTCTGTTTCTGGCTCCTTCTCTCTGGCTTCTGAGACAACTTTTGGCCAAATACTGGACCTCTTGGTGCCTCATGTTGTCTATAGGGATAACCTGATTTGTAAAATGTTTTGAGCTCCATAAAATTAAACAAGGTGCATAAGAATTAGTTGTTAGAAACTAGCAACTTAAGCCATTAGCTTCCCATGATTGCAGTATGAAGTAATTTTGTCCAATTTTAACGTAACTTCTCTTTCCCCTGTTTCAAAGCAGCATCCTGTATAGTCCATATTACAGAAACTTTAGTGTTCAGAATAGCTCTCATATTTTCTCCAAACTTAGAAATGTACAGACAGGGACATTTCCAGTGGAATAGCAGATATAGACATTTGCTGGATAGTTATTCCATAATTTGTACTCTACTTCTGAAATGTTCCACAAACATCCAGGCTGTCATTATGAAGATCTAACTTGTGCATGTCAGTAATAGTTGCATTGCAAGTCAGAAAACAGGATTCTTTCAAAGAGGTGTATTTGGGAGCTATATAAATTGTGTCTTAACTCTCCTGCAGCAGATAGGTCATATGAAAAGCATTTGCAGAATCATTTACATGAATCCAGAAAAAGAAGTGTCTTTATTCATCTCAGTTTATGCAATATACTGTATTTAATAGCTCTGCTAAAGACAAGTGAAAGCTTGGCTCCACAGAAATCATTGGCAAAATTCCCACTGACTTCAGTGGGCCCAATACTGCTGTTAACTCTTCCCTACAAGGAAAATCCAGATTGCCTGGGAAGCTGGCCTGCCTCTGCTAAGACCTCAATCCAGACTGCTTACAAGCTGAACTCACCTTGTACAATTACGAAAGCTGTTATTCTTGAGAATTTGCCAAATCCTCAAGACAAAACTAGCATAATAAATTATCCCCAAACTTTTACCCTGGAATAAAACAAACCTTCTCATTTTATAAATGAAAGCACCTATGTTGACTTCCATATTCCAGTGGTTTCACTGACAGTTTTACAGAAATTAAAAAATTTATTATTATTTCCAGAAAGAAATTCGTGTTTATTAAATGAACACTGTGCAACATTCTGCCTCCAAGTTTGACATTTCATTGTAAATGCACTAAAATATATAAACTTTGTTGAAATATTAGTATATTGTTTTGTATCTTCTGAAACTATCAGAATTAAGGATGATTTATAGCCTGTGAGGAAAGGCTAAGTGAATTGGGATTGTTCAGCCCAGAAAAGAGAAGGCTCTCTGGTGACCTAATTGCCCTCTCCAGTACCTGAAGGGAGCCTAGAAGAAAGATGAAGAGAGACTATTTACAAGGGCCTCGGGTGACAGGACAAGGGGGAATGGTCTCAAACTGACAGAGAGGAGGTTTAGATTGGATATTAGGAAGAAATTCACTGCTGTGAGGCTGGTGAGGCCCTGGTACACCTCAGGGAAGCTGTGGATGCCCCATCCCTGGAAGTGTTCACGACCAGGTTGGACAGGGCTTGGAGCAATCTGGGATAGTGGAATAGTCCCAGACACTGGAATAGTGTCCCTACCATGGCGGGGGTGAAATGGGATGGGCTCTAAGTTTCCTTCCAACACAGACCATTCTATGATTTAAATATATGTCTATTCCAGACCATTTACTACACCAAACCATTCAGTTTCCTTGTTCCCATCGAACTACAAAGATGACTTTGTGAATAGGAAAAAAACCTAAGGAACTGAATTTAATGTGGAACAGAAAACTCAGCAACGTTGTGATAGTGCACCAAAACCCCTAAAAATCCAACTGTGGAGTGTTCTCTATGTAAGTTATACTGAGGATAGTCCATATTTAGAGTCCTCTGCTAAACACGCGGAATGCAGATCCATGTTAGTGGTCATTGACTAACTCTGCATCCCCTTGCAAAGTCGTTCTAGCTGCTTTTCTTTTGAACTCTAAAGTTTCACAGTAGGTGTTCAAGTACTGTTGTTCTGATCATAGCTGGAAGAAATTGGACTCTTTGCTCTGAAGCAGCAAAGCTAAGAATAGCTTTACCTTTGCAAGAAACTGCCACTGAAGAAACTGGTAATATTTCTGTTGGAGTGCTGTAGGACTTGTTCCCATGGGATGGTATGTAGCCTGATTTCAATACAGCCAAACACTTCATCATTATTTAAGAGGCTTATTAACTTCACTGGGATTACTCACACACCTTAATTTATAAATGCCCTTAAATTCTTTATTGAACTGGGTTATATAAAGTGTCCTAAAAAAAAAAGTGCAGTCATATTTTTCATTTTCCAAAATACATGCTGAGAACTGTAGTCTTTCACTATGATTTCTCAAGCCAGCATCTGCCAGACTCCATCACGGGTCACAAGAATCTTTTTTCACACACATGCTCTTCATGCATCCTTCTGTATTTTCTGACAGCTCACAGAATCGGGGGTCCTTTTCATTTCACTGCCTGTCACAGTGACCTGTTTCCTTTCTTAGTAAAGCCAGCCTTACTAGAAATGTCTGTAAATTCTCTTCTGGTTTGCTGTTCTGTTTCTAGTAAAAAAATTCATGCTGGAGTTTTCACTGCCAGATTTCTCTTCAACTCAGTATTGGAGAAGAGGACCCAAATAGTAATGTCAGCATTACTTTCATATGTCAATCTTACACAGATTTTCAAAAGAAAAAGAAAAAAGAAAACTTCCCCTTTATATTCTGAGTTTATTTATTCTGTGAAGGAGGCAATGACCGTTCTTTTAAAAGAGCTAACAGTCTTGTTATTCAATTTTCCTTCAGAACCTACTTTTATGGAGAACACACACAAGACTGTGTTTGTATCGCAGGCAATTGTATCCCATATTCGTTTTCTTCATGAGTGAAGACACAGGAGAAGGGACTTTCAGGAGATCACAGACAAACACACTGTCACCTCCCCACGACTGTCGTTCATTGTGTTTTAGCTGAATGTCTGTCAGATCCAGGGGGTGTTCTGATGGGGTGCTACGACCTCCCGAACCAACTCCAACAGAAAGTCTCTTGGCAGCCACTGCATTCACACAGACACACACACACGCTCTGGATAGCTTCTCTGCAGGTCGACGGCAAAGAGGCAGGAAGGGCCTTGGTGTGGAATTCCACGGCACAGGTTTATCTGAGCCCTGCATGTGAAGGGCACCAGGGACAAAAGACACCGAGGGATGGAGAGTCCCAGGTTACACACGGGGGCAGGGAAAGCGTCAGGGACAGGGACAGTACATAGGTGGGACTAGGGAACGGGAGGCAATTGGAAAATCTGAGGGAGTGGCAAGGAACAAGGTCCAATGGGAGAGTGGGGAAGGGAGAACTTTCTAATGAAGGAACAGATAAGGTATAAGGGGGCATGTACGCCAACTGGGGAAGCAGAACTGGGATACATTTCCATAACAGAACAGGGCATTCTGGGAGAGGGCTCTTTAGTCACTTTAAGCTGGGGAGCTCTCTCAGGGTCTGTCCCTTTAGGGGACTCTCTCATTCCCTGATTGGGATACTTACTGGCTCCCACAAATGTCATCTCTTCCAGGCATGGTTCTACATAGTGGAATCACTCCTTTATTTGGTTACATGGACATTAGCTGGTCACTCCTAGAGGATCTAGCACTATGGAGTGACATTTTTAAAACCAGACCCCTAGATATTGCCTCCATATAAACAGCAAATAATAGTAGTGATGGTCTATGAAATATTAATAAAAGTCTAAAGAATTCCTTTCATCTGTTCTCTCTTCCTACATTCCCTGGCTCCTCCTCATACAATATAATTAATACTTATCTTAGACACCAGTTAAAGTACTGGAGCTTTAAGCTGTCAAGAGTTTCATCATATTCTCATCAGATTGACGGCTTTTGAGATGGAAGATTAACAAGAGATCTTTCCTGCTAGAAGGACAAGTTTGTTCTTAAGAGCACCGCCACGACAGACAAGACTTAATTGCTTACATGACTTCAAAAAGTCCTCACTATTTTACCAGCAGGATGGCAAGATCAGAAAGTACTTATCAGAAAGATTTTATCAGCCTTTATAATGCTTTACAGCACTATATTATTTTTCAAGCTTATTGTGAATATTCACATTTTCTAATTCCTTCCTACAGTGTTATGTCCTACATCGCCCTTCCATCCAGACATATGATGAGAGAGGAATGTCAAAATACCTCTTCCTACATTTTTTTTAACTGGTAAGTCCTAGGGAAAACTTCTGTCTTGTCTATGAACAGTCATCTATGAAGCTTCCATTTAAGTCTTGGCCAAAGAACAACAATTTGTGCTTTTCTTCCACTTCAGGCTGATGTTTCATTATTTCATACTTGCTATTCTTTGGGGGTTTTGCCCTTTCTTCCCTTTTACACTCATTTTGATGATTGCTTTGGCTATCATGGAACCACTGTATTCCATGGTTACTGTCTGCTTTTGTGACACACTGATTAATAAAGTCCCTTAATGGTCCTTTGTTCTGTTTGAACTTTTGTTTACAATCTTTCTTATTAACTGTCATGATTTGACACTAGCCAAATGCCAGGCACCCACAAAAGCCACTCACTCACCCCACCCCTGCCACAGCTGGGCAGAGGAGAAAAAAAAATTAAAGGGTTAATGAGTTGAGATAAGAACCAGGAGAAAACACTCCAAGGGCAAAACAGACTCAGCTTCGAGGTACAAAGTGAGTTTATTGATAACAAAATCAGAGGAGAATAATGAGAGTAAAATAAGCCCTTAGAACACCTTTTCTTCCCCCAACCCCTCCCTCTTTCCCACCAACAGCACAGGGAGATGGGGCATGGGGGTTTGGTCAGTTCATCTCCTGAGCTTTTCTTCCACTGCTCTGGGAGATGAGTCCTTCCCCTGTGAGACCATGGGGTCTCTCCCATGCGAGACAGTTCTCTGTGAACTTCTCCAGCGTGGTTCCACTCTCAGGAGCAGCAGTCCTCCCAAAACTGCTGTAACGTGAGTCCCTCCCACGGGCAAACAGTCCTCCCACAACTGTTGCAATGTGAGTCCCTCCCATGGGAATCCCTCCCAAAACTGCTGCAGCGTGGGTCACTCTTCCTTGGGGTGCAGTCCTCCAAGGACAGACTGCTCCAGCCTGGGAGCAGGGCCCCCTCTCTCCACCAAGTCTCCCACTGGATCACAGCCTCCTCCAGGCATCCACCCGCTCTGGCACGGGCACTTCCCCCCCAGGCTGCAGGTGGATCTCTGCATCCCCCGTGGATCCCCATGGGCTGCAGGGGCACAGCTCCTTCACCGTGGTCATCACCACGGCCTGCAGAGACATCTCGGCTCCGGCACCTGGAGCACCTCCCCCCCTCCTTCTGCACTGACCTTGGTGTCTCCATGTTGTTTCCCTCACATGTTCTCACCTCCTTCTCTTCTCTAGCTGGAATTAAAACTGCCCCACTGTCTTTGTTTTGATTTCTTCTTAAATATGTTCTCACAGAGGCATTACCACCATCTCTAATTGGCCCAGCCTTGGCCAGCGGCATGTCCATCTTCAGAGTTATCAGGCATTGGCTCTGCTGGACATGGTGGAAGCTTCCAGCAGTTCCTCACAGAAGACACCCCTGTGGCCCCCCCACTACCAAAAACCAGGCCATGCAAAACCAACACAGGAACAGACAGAGATGAGCAACATACACATCAGCCTGCAGCAATTTAAAGTTCTGTATTATGAGCACTTGAGAACCAGAATGCACACAAAATGATTCCTCTCTGTCTGGCCCATGGGACACTCTTCAAAATTTATACTTTTTCAAAATTTACTTAGACTATAAGAAAATGCTCAGGCAATGTGGATTTGTCTGGCTCCCATTTTAATGTATTTGTACTAATTTTGGCTTTGGCATTCCCATGTACCACCCAGGTTGTATTTTATTTGGAGGCTTTTTCACAGTGCTCCTCTCTACTTCAGAGGACTCAGCGAAGGAATAGGTGTTTTGCACTTTGCAACATGGAATGGGAACTGTCACTATAGCATGTATAATTACATTTAGATATTGAATTGTCTAGGCACTCTGATTTATCTCAAGAACAGGGTGTTTTCTGGGACAAACACAACCACCTTCTCTGTTGACCTTAATGCCTATGAAAAGCACCCCTAATTACTAGTGAAACACCACAAAAGTGCCACGTTTGGGCATGTCTTTCTTTGCTTTTTTGTTTATTTATGTATCTATGCATACATTGTTATGCTGGCCTGGTTCTTGGATCAACATATCCCAAATTTCAGCTGAAAAGCACAGAAGGTTAATGTTCAGTGTCTCTCAAAATGAAGAATTCCTTTTTAAAAAACCTTTAGTACACTTCAGCACCTTACATGGTTTTGCCTTCAGACTCCTACACTCCAACCATAATTTCAGGGAAAGACTGAACAGATACAGAGCCTAAAAACTCATCTATGGCATGAAGAAAAACAAAAGTGATATCATAACTAAAAATGCAATGGAAGCACAAATATCTGTATGTCAGGATTATCAATCTCATTTAAATCCTCATGGCTCCACTCTTTTCACCAAAATTGTGCCAATTTGCAACAGAAGAGGATTGCCAACTCTTGGGAAAAAAAGGAGGTACAGTATCCTACGTATTTCTGTATGTAAGGCAGGAAGTTTATTAGTGTGTCTTCAAAGATATTCCTGTTCATCTCTTCATTAAAAAAAAAAAAATAAAAGCCTTTTAAAGTTTGAAACTTAGACTTGGAATAACACCAATCACTGTAAAGTCAGACCTTTAACACATCATGGTATAATTCACTACACTGAGATGTAATACTTAAAAATATTTGACACTGCTTGTAAAATCATACAGGACTTGGATTTAAAGTTCTTTCTGTTATTACATTTCCCATCTCCTTTTTTTATGCTTCTTTTTTTTTCAGAGTAAAAACTTCTTACAGCCTCTCCTTCAAATACAAGAAAATCTGGTCCCAGATGTCACTAATTGGGAACAGGTTAGTAGAGAGATTTACACAGAGATGCCTGAAGTTACAATTCATCATGTGGGATCTGACAACAGCCTCTTTCACTGGGCTGTTTCATTTCAATTGTATGTTAATAAGCTTTAACTGGTACCACGCAAAGCACAGAGAATACATTTAAGCAGGAAAATTGCATTAATATAGGTCCTTCTAAATGCTCTTAGTGTTTGTAATATACCAAGTACCATGTAAATATCTCCCTTCTAGCCAGGGATTCAGCATAAGCACAGATTATGAATTGAAAAGTGAAAAGAGAAGTACATTAATCAGTGTTTTTGTTTCTTAACATCTGACATTTAAAAACTAAATTTAAGTAGTTAAATGTCTTTCAGCAGATCACTAGTTAAAGAACATTTTAAAATTAATGTTCTCTAATAAACACAATATTTGGAGAGGGAAGGAGGAGTAAAGGGAATTGTAGTTAGTTATGATGTAGATTTGCTTTTGCTGCTGGAATCTGCAGGAACGTTGCCATTAATTTCAAGAGTAGATGGACTGAGCTAATTAAGTAACAGTTTCACTAAATGAATCAACAGAAATACTTCCTGCCCACAGGGTTAAAACACTATGTCAAAACACAGGTACTTAATTTGAAATCTAGTCTTTAAAAAATAAACTGATCAAATTACAAATAATCGAGACCAGTTCTGCACATTTGCATGCAAGCTTAGACCAGAGACCACTGAAGTCAACTAACACTTCTCAACACATTTCAACTGGTTGAAACTGCCAGACAGCACTGACTATCGGCCAGTTATTTAACTAAGATATTAACACTTGTGCTCCATTAGAAATGTTTACTTCAAATTTATAAGGCTTTTTTCCTACAATACAATGAAACTATGTAATTGCACATACAAATTCTGGCATGCTCCCAATGACAGTATTTTGTGAGCCTTACTATCCATTTCCCTGTGTTTCATGTTAGTCATTAGCGCTGGTGCTAATTGTGAGTAAGACAGAAAAACAGTGGGAGTTTTCTTTCATTTTCTTTGCATTGTCTCAAATTACTATATAAGAATTTGGGTGCATTGAAATCTACTGGAAAATTCTCCTTACTTCATAGGAAATAGGATCCAATCCAAGTTAAGTGAAACATTTTCTGTTGTGGAGATTACTTTAGACACACTCAGCCCTTCAAATGAAATGAAAAGTAGGAGGCAGTTAATATGTACATATATACTAACTAACCATATAATTATTATTTTAACATGTCATTTATTAATATGTAAGTTCTTTTTACTCTTAATTTCATGGTCTTGTGAATATTAAGATCCACGTTTGAATCATGCAGTTGAAATGCACTTGTTCTGAAAAGAAAGTTTGTAAATAGTGAGATCCCATTTTTGCTTTCAAGATCAGTTTTTGTCACTAGATCCATAGTGAAAAAAGTGACTCATTATAATTATTCTGACAGGTAACACCAGAGACTCTGGCTCCCTTTCCTGTTATGGACGTCTTTGGCATACTGCAATGTATTGTGAGAGCCAGGCAGCCACTGGGCTTTATGGAAGGTATCTCCCTTTGGAAGTGTCAGCTCAGGAGAAGGGGAGACGGAACTTAAAATTAACTTTCATCAAATACTGAGTTTTTCAATGGAAAGGAAATCAATGTAAATCTTTCCCTTAGTGCAACCAGAAGCTGCACCCGAATTCTAGCACAGAGTCATCTTTGTGTTGTTTTAAAACTATTCTGTAATTTTTTCTCTTCATTTAACCCCTGGTTTCTGTATTGGATTCATATAAAGTCTCCACACAGAAGAGCTCAGAAGGTTTAACAACGTATGTGAAATGGAGAAAAGCAAACTGCCATCTTCTTGTAACAATTGCACAGAACATGCAAGTAAGGACACTAAGTTTTTACCAAGCTGTCTTAGAGGATATTTCAGGGTCTCAAAGGAAGTGCCCCATGTACCCTTTCAAGCTCAGAATGTCTCCTCTTCAGTGTTTAGGGAGGACTGCTATGTCTGGCTTTGTGGCATCCAGAGTGCTCAAAGCATTACTGGTAGTTATAGATAGTTATGAGTTGTACATTAAATTCATTATGGAAATTAACGATGGGATTACCTTAAGAATGAAAATCGTCATAGCATTCTCACTATTCTCCCAATCTTCCCAAAGTACAAAGCAAAGAAGAAAGAGACCAAAACATCTCAAAACAAATGTTTTTGTTTGTACCTATTGTGTCTCCTTCTAAAGAGCCAGTTTTGCTTCCCAGTGAGGAACGGGGAAAATAAATCTCCTATGCCGATCAGAAATATAATTCTCAGACTACATTCACTTCATATTAAAAGACATCCACACAGGCATAGGTCTCCAATCTGTCCTGTGGGGCAAAGAAAACAAGGCAATGCAATTTCTTCTCTAGACTAAAATTTTCATTGCTCCTAAACCAGCCCTTTACAGCCCCTTTAGAATCTAAATTTCAAACGGATTTGCCTAGCCTCTCTGATGTATTCAGAGCAATTTTTAAACAGTACAAGAAAGGTAATATAATGTAGCCTCTGGCAATTTGCCTGAATCCAAACACATTATCTGTTGGCAAGACAGAAATGGTTTGGTTATGTCAAAAGTGGCATATGTTACTTTAGGAAACGAATGTCTTCTGCAGCAGAAATTTAAACACAAGTGCAGCTCTAAAGTATCTGAACAGTGCTCTTAACTTAACAAGAAAACTTGTATGAATGAATGAATGAATGAATTAATGAATGAAAGCCCAATACACAGGAAGTGATGCAGTCTGTCTGAGGATTCAACTAATATGCTAGAATACAAAAAAATTCTAAATACCATCCTGCAGACTGGCTACTATAGTTTACTGTAGGTAAAGGATGAGAAAAATTAAAATAAAAAAATTATTATTTGTGCTGCTGGTAACTTAGACTTGAGTCTTAGATGCAGTGATGTTGGGAGCAAAATTCTTAGTGAGTTTTCTCTCCTTCACTCCAAGCTTCAAAAATACTCTTATTCCAACTTAAAATTTTTGAATTCTTGCACTTTCTTATTTACTAGATAGGCAGATCAAGAAATAGGCTGTCGCATACAATGTGATATTATTTCATCACACATTAGTCTGACATTAGGAACTAAAGTGCTTTGCTAACTTTACAGAAGATTATTATTGTTATTATTTGGGGTCAATATATACTGCAAACAACAAATAACATAAGCAAAAGACTTAGTATAGTAAGAAAATTCCTAATTTTGTCAGAAAGGGTGTACTGGATTGCTAGATATAATTTATACTTGTACATACATAAAAACACATTAATTTCATAATCAGCAGGAGCCTTTAGGTGAATTCAGAGTTCTAGGGTGCCAGCTATAAGCCTCACTTAATTGTGAATCAAGAAGGTATGCTACTGATGGACAGCACGCTAGCATCTAGATAGACAAGGAATTTTCATTGAATAGACAGTGAAGAGTGATTTCCCTATTTATCCCTTCATTACTAGTTTTATGCTAATATAACAATACTATTTTCAAAATCCTAAACTTGCATAAATCTCCTGAAGTCAAACAAAAAAGAGGATTAATTGCTGTTATTAGAACTAAGCTGAAGTTAATAATGTAAAATATACTTTTTTTAAATACCTGGAATCCATTAAAGGAAACTGTGCAGTGTGGCTGTGGTGGACTGAACGTTAATCTAACACACATGCTTTGGGAATGCCCATTCATACATAAACTCTCAGATTAAATATTTGAAAGCATTATTACAATCTTGTACAGCAATATTCTTCTAGATCTTAAACTGGGTAGTTTTAAGAAATATATGCCTTAAGGAACCACATAATTTTTTGTTGAGTCTTAGCTGAAAAAAAACTCCAAGCCCCAGCTGGTTCTTCAGAAATAACCCTTCTAAAGGGTTTCCCATTCTGGAGTGTTATAGCAGCCTCCATAAGTCAGCAAATGAAGAAGGCACTATTCTGATTGACTGAACAACATAATACATTTATGGAACAGTCATGTTTCCTGGAAAATCACAATTTACATCAACTTGTTTTGAACTCCTTGGGTTTTTCTCAATCCAGACTTTTAAAAAAGAAACATGAGTTTCTACTCACACTACATTGAATATATGTATGGCAGATTAATAACCTTAAAAAATAAAAGAAGATATCCCTAATTAAAGTGCCAAACTCACGTAATTTTTACTGTAATCAGTACTCTCTCATATTGTCTGTATAGTTTTTTTATGCCCCAGTTTTCAAGGAAAACAAATACAATGAAATGTCTAAACCAGACTGCAATTCAGTCAGATTTGGAAGCCATTAAGTCCCTTTAAGTAACATTGGAAGTCACAAAGTCCCTTAGTATTTTATGAAAATAATCAGCTCTAAATTCTTGCTTGAATATCTAAATAGCCTGATAATACAGCGCACCACATGCCCCAAACAGGTGATTTAGGTCTTAGACTGGGTGATTTTGGCCTTTATTGTTTTTAAAAAGGAAGCACTTTATTTGCACTTCTTAGGAACAGGAATTCAAGCCAGGGGGCCATTTAGACTGGTATATTTTTTCTAGCAGTAGCCATAAGTGGATGCTCACTGAAAAGCAACAGAGGAAAAACAGGTTTGTCCTTCAGAAGTCCCTCCGTTTCCAATTATATGCAGATCATACAACTTCCTAAGCTTAATGGATTTTCTTTTGTTTGGTAATCTTCATTGGATTCCTCTTCTAAGTGTTTGCCCACTTCCCCCTAAAATCCACACAAATACGAGCATCTGCAATGCCTCCTGGTGAGCAGTTCCATGGGGCTACTACTCTTCGGTTAAAGAACTGTCATATTGCATTTGTTCTGAAGTCAGCTTAGCCAGCTTCATTTAATAGTCCTTAGTTTTTCTATGAAAAGACAGTGATCAGCTGACCTGTATCAGCTATCCCTGTGAAAGCCAGGATTCTGTGGATCTCTTATCAGCCCTCTAAATCACCCTTTTCCAAGTTAAAAATGGCTACCCTAGTGATCCATCCCTTCTACAGAAACTCCGTATCTTTGTTACCTTTTTTGCCTTCTCTGAATATTTTCAAGTTTTAATAAATTCCTTTTTGAGATCAAGGGATCAGAACTTGCATAGTATCCAAAAAAACATGATTGAACTATAAAGGTACATGGTGGCATAATGGTGTTCTCTGTTTTGTTTTTAGTCCTGAAAATGCTGAACAGTTGATTTGGTTTTATGACTGTCACTGAGCAATGAATCAATGTTTTATGAAACTTGAGATCATAACCTCAGAATCTTGCTCTTGAGTGGGAACAGCTGGTACAGTTTTACGTGACTCCAGAGTTGTTTTCACCATGTGTATGACTTTATATTTATTTACTCTGAATTTCAGCTGCCGTTTTATTGCCTGGTCATTTAGTTCTATAAGCTCTTCTTTACCATCTTCTTCTCTTCTTCTCTCTATCCTGAATAACTTAATATCTTCCAAATTTTTAATCTCAATGTTCACATCTGTTTCTAGGTTATTTATAAGCACATTGAAGAGAGTAGATCTTAGCACAGACCACTGCTGAAATTTGCAAATGACCATTCATTGTCAAAATGACCTTTTTAGACTTATCCTCCTTAGTCAAGATTTTAGGTGACTGTTTAGCTAAGCAAGGACCTTCCTGTTTGGTCTGTGCTGATTAATTTTCTTAAAAGCTGTCAGTGACAGACCTCTTTAAATGCACTGCATATCTATACAGACTATGGCCTGAAATAACAACATGGTCCACAACTCCACTGATCCTCCGGAAGTTCACCCAGAAGTCCATAAGGCAGAATTCTCTTGATTCTCTTACGCAGATCATATCGAGTTAGGTCTCCACATTTTAATTTTTATTATGAATTTATAACTGAATTCTACATGGAACAGATCCAAACCCAAACAGGTACTGTTTTACAAATGTGGGGCAATATGGCAAAGAAAGAAAGGCAGTTGCCCAGGGAGGTTGTGGCTGCCCCATCCCTGGAANCATCAGTGGTAAACTGGATTGCTTGGCTTTTACTTTCACTGGAATGTACCATTTTACCAAAATCACAGGTTTTACCAAAAATGTAAAGTCAAATGATTTCATTCTTTTTCTTTAATTCATAGAAGGAAAAGGACTAATTAATTCATGAGGAAAACCTAGAAGCCTGGAAAACTAAGTTGTATAGGAAGAAAACTCCTATCATTATTTGAACCCTTTCTAGTCATATGAAAAAAGTACCTGCAAAAACCTGCAAGGAAAAACACAGCATTTAACTGTGAATATTTTCCTTCCCTATCAAAGAATCTCATTTAAAAATAACTGCATTCATTACAGTTACCTTTTTAAAGTGATATCCACAGCCAGTGTTCCACAGCCAGCTACACTATCCTGTATCCTCTCCATACAACCCTGGCTCATAGTCACTGGAAAGCACTACCTAAACAGACACTCTTTTTTTACTATCTAAAAGACAAGTCTACTAGGCCCATCCATGAAAGCTCCCTATGACGCAAAATCAAAGATGAGTAAAAAAATATTGTCTGGATCATGGGATTCCCAATATATTGGATACATTTCTAATTATTATTTATATTGAGTCACTATATTTATAAAGGTATTTAATTCTTTCTGAATTTAACATGAATTAGCACCTAAATATATTTAAAACTCCACCATGTAGGACAAAATGGGAAACAGAATTCCTTTTAGAGGCCAAAAGCATACATGGGCCAAAATACTCCTGATTAAAATTCAGAACAGAAAACTACAGTGAGAGGTAAACACACAAATGGAGGACAGGCTAGCAGAAAGATGGCAGTATTCGCCGAAATAAGTTGTCTTGTTTGTAGTAAAAGCTGAGCCGCTTACCCCATTAGTATCTACAGCTTTTCATTCTTTTATCAATATCAACCCCAAGTCATTCATCAAAGGAACTGTAAAGTAAATTCAAGGGGTGTAAAAGGACAAACAGTGCTGGTAGAGAAAACGTAGATCATTGGCCTGTGTGTGGGAAGCAGTTGTACATGTGTAGTAGACTTGATTTCAATTTCTCCTCTTTTAATGAAGAGTAGTTCAGTGCAGATTTTTTGCAAAAGGGAACCGATGCAAAACACAAGGAATAAAGAACGTGAGTTTATGAAGCTGTGCTGTTCATGTCTGTTGGTGATAGCCAGGCTTTGGCCAGCACTGAAGTTGGAAATCATATGGTAAGTGTCACAAACACTTGGAAAATACTGCTCTGAAAACTACTCAAGCCAGAGAGGAGCATGCTCCAATTAAGCCACCCATATTGTAAGTCCAGTCAGCAAGGATGCACAGCAAGATGAAAGGCAACAGGATGAAAATCAGAATATTTTAGGGGCAATTGCTGGGGCTTTGTTAATAAAAGCTATGTACATGAGTGAAGAACATTTTGGCCTTTAGTAGTTACAGTAATAATACAATTGAACATCATGGCATAGAAAAAAATTGTGTGCTTGTTTTCTACTTGTTTTTTTAACTTAAAATTTGCTGTAATCATTTTAGACTGCAGTAAATTAAAGACTTAATTTGTTTGCAGGGTATCTCAAACAAAAAACATTTTTAGCAAAAAAATATTTTTTGTCTAAAATATTAGCAAAACCCAACATCCATTCAACATCATTCAAGTAAGTCAAATAGCCATGTCAGTGTCTGTTTTCCACCCAATCTGCTGTACAGCAAGTAGATATTCAGCTCCCCATAACATTTTATACCCAGATGTAAGAACTGAGCGTGGAAAGACAATCCTTTGTTTGAACATCCCTGTGAGCACAAAGCCTAAGCCTCAATTCTGCACCAGTTATGCTTCTACTAAACTGCTGCATTAGGAACACTTAGCTGTCTCTGATAATGGAGGCTTATCTCCCTCCAGTGCACATTTGAAATTCAATTCACCCACCTCTTCAGTGCAACATACCATGTGGGATGCAAGAATTTTCCAAAAGACAAGAATCTTCTTAAGAAGAAACTTCTGTAAGTGAAGAATCACATTAGAAATCCCTCCTTTCTCTACCCAAACACTGTAACTCCAAGTACAAATGCTGCACCTCACCATCAGGTATGAGTGTTCTCTGCACAATAGAAAACCTGACCTGCGTTAGCAATGAGTGACAAATGCTTCCCACGGTGATGCTCCTGCATTTAGTTCCATTCCAGGGAGCCAGTGTCAGGGGTATGTGTCAGACACTGCTCTGTTCCACACACTGTCACATTTGCAAACCGGTTTTTACCTCGGCATGTCGAAATTACCCATTCCTGCTACATGCTACTCCAACTGCACTACTGCAACTTCTTTTTACATTTGACTCTGCTGCGCGATTTCTAGTTGAACTGGTATAATCTTTATAAATCCAAAGTCTTCTTCTAGGGCAAACATTAAAGGCTAAAAAGAATAAAGAAACAGAGGCAAAAAGGAAGTTAGATTGTCTAAAATACTTTTTAAAACTAAATTAAGTTGCTCCTTTGTTTTCCCAGTACTTTCACACACCTCTCTTGTACATTATTTTCACAGACTGGGCCAAATTCAATATACACATTGAATGGCCTTATGTGATCTCAGGTCACTACTTAATAAGATAACAGAGAATTATTACATGACAAGGAGCTGGTGAGAGAAAGATTACACAAATTTCTCGTCCCAGGGCAAAACAAGGACTCCAACTTTGAGATATAAATACATATGAAGCAAGCATCCTTGCTTGTTATTTTGCACTTTTTCAAAAAAATATTAGTGATGAATTAGTAACTGGCATAGCGAACTTCAAAATGATCGTACACAGTTGCCTCAGATTCTCAGAAACAGAAGATTCAGATTTATATGAGGAAGACTGCATTATAGATGATAAAAAGATTTTGTATCATGCTCTAGGAAAGTTTACTATGTCCTAATCACTGGGAAGACTGTGTGGACTGGAATGGGCAAATTGGCATTTTTGTGTAAGAGGCCTATTATAACAACAGAAAATAAGCAACAAGATCTTGGAGTCTGTCACTGAATACAAAAACCCGCAAGTTGAAAATATTGAAGAAAATGGATTTTTTTTGTTGTCACAGTTTTAAACAGCAAGTTGTGCAGAATCTACATATCTTCATGGCTGCCTCAATTTGTAAGTGATACAGTTTCCATACTCTCAAGAAGTTTGGAATCCACAAGGGTATAGATCTGCTCTTCATATTCTAAAATACTGTGGAATATTCTACCTCAGCTGGAGGAGAGCAGTGTCTCACAACAGCAGAGGACCAAAAAACCACCTTTCCTGTCTCCCAAACTCTGGTACCTTTCGTTCTCTGTCTCATAGAACCGCCTCAATTGCAGTCTTTTGGTACTATTTATGCATCTTGGAGTGCTTGTCTTGGGTTACAACGTAAGGTATGTATTCTATAACCACCTGCATCACCTTCTCATGAGCTGTTAATGGTCGGTCATTTGCAACAGCTGCCCAAAGAACACTCAGCCTAAAGGGGGCCATCTCTGCTAATAGGCCATCAAGGACTTCCCAAAATGACTCATAGAATTACATCATCCTACTGTGAAATGCCCCACCGTGGGGGAGGTACCAAACATTCCCACCGGTATATAATCTGGAGCTTGGGTCACCACAATACCACCACTGGATGCCCAGAGGATAAGAGCTCTTGACAATCACCACTGGACCTCCAGAAAAGAACCAGACCTTTTCTACAGCATCGCTGCTTTGACAGAACCACATCCATCACTCCAACTGGACTGCTGCCACCACCCTAGCCAATAGGGTGTCACGTTGTATTCTGACTTTTTTGGTTTAAGCCAGTGTTTCTGTACTGTTGCCTTTATTGTAATTTTTTCTATTAAATTCTGGTTCTGACTTGGGATCTCTCACAACATATTTGTGAGGAGTTAATTCCTCCCACTGGTTTGCCTTCAAACCAGCAGAGTGCTTTTTCCTATTTAAAAGACAGAGAGATATTGGTTCTTCTCCCCTGCAACTAAGAAGCATGTGTAATTTCTGAGAATTTCTTTGGAAAACCTATGCATTGTATATACATATTTGTATATGGGTGGACTCATTATGAAGGTAGAATGATTAACTCGGTCCAGAATAACACTACTGAGTAAATTTTAATGACGTTACAAGACTTTTGGAACCCCAAACTCTTCCCAGAAGGGATTAAAATTTCCTGGTTTTACATAGAAGAATTTTACTCCATCAGAGTTTTTTGTTCTCAGTGGACAGCATTACTTTTATTACAGTATTAAATTAACATGTCTTTATTTCATTTTTTTCCTTCTCCTCCTTTTTGTTATTTTGTTTTGCATTTCTCTGTCCAAGACTTTTTGAGACTAATTTAATAACATGGAAGAACAAATGAAAGCAAGGACAAACCAAGCTATGGAAACCAACAATCTATTTTGCTGGTATATTACTTCAGAAATGGCTTAGAAAGTCTTACTTGCCTTGATAAATTACACAGTTATCCAAGCAGCCCCGAGGTTGCGCTTTAGAACTGTCTGGTACATAGCTGACATACAGATGTTCCTCCTCTGTTCCTCTGAATGTCACAATGATATTGAGATAAAAGACACGTAGATACACAGAGGAATATTTTAAATGAAGAAATATATTCCCTTCATTTTTTTAGAGGCCAGGAATGAAACCACAGAATTACAGAACAGTTATGTTTGGAAGCAACCTCTGGAAATCATCTGGAGACTCCCTAATCAAAACAGAGCCACTTAGAGCTGGTCACCCAGGACTGTATCCAGATGAATTTTGAAGATCTCTGAGAATAAAGACTCAACTGCTCTGGACCATCTGTTAGAGTACTCTGTCATCCTCCTGGGAATAACTTCCATGTACAAAAGGACAGCCCCATGCAAAAATGGCACCATACACTGTCCTATAATGAAATATTAATGTTTGGAAAGAAACCCAGAAAAGCTAAAACTGAAAATTCACATTGGCAGTCAAGTAAATCATCACAAGAAGACATTGCTCATTTTACTTCATATCTATTTGTGTATTCTTACCTACTCATAGGGATAATACTCTCAACTAAAAGTTTCAGTCTCTTTATTTTCTGTGACATGAAGATAACTCTACATATTCACACTCAATACCATCACATCCTTTGACTGAATCATAAGCACTCATAAGAAAACAGAGGATACCAAAAGTAGTAAGATCCCACTGTTGACTTTAGTACTTTTGGATGTGGACATAAACCACTTTGAACCAAAACTCACAATGTCTCTTCAATGTAAATCTCCTTCAAGATTCCAGAAAAAAAAATCAGTAAATTTGTATACTGATGCAGCATGATGACAATTATATGTATTATACATATATTTTCTCTAGACATTCAAAAAAATACTGCTAATACTGATATAGACAACTACACTTTCCATAGAAAGTAAGAATGAAAAAAAACTTCTATGATATTTCATTTGTACACAGATTACTCAGGGCCTGAGGCTTCAGCACAGTCCTAGTTCATGTCACAGGACAACAGTGCTTTTAGGCAGATGAACAGAATTTGATTATTCTGTGCATCTAGGACCTCACATTTTAGCATATTAAAACTATTAACATGGCTCCATTCTAAAGATAAACAACAGTTTCCAGACACAACAACATCTTTTGTTTGTGTAAATGCTTTTTACTGAATCTGAGTAGCATTTGAAAACCATACATTCTTTGTTTAATGTTCCTTGCCAAGAATGAGAACACCATTTGGACTACAAGCTCAGTGACATCATTGCTGAAGAATGAAATTATTTTCCTGGCTACTTAAAAAACCTGGATACTATATAACATTTTTAGAAGGTGATCTCCATTGTCTGTTCCTAGGATATACATGTCTAGTACTTGACATTTCCCAGTGGATACAACTCTTCTGTTTTCAGAGAGGTCAAACAGAGCATGCAGAAGATAGGGCTCATAATTCCTTTTTCCTTTATGCACTATAGACAAAGGAAAACAAAACATTGAAAAATTGCTCTTCACAAGAAAATATAAGCACATGAACAACCTATTGGATCAGACCAGTTGTCCATCTATCATAACATCCTGCCTTTGACAGTAACTTACACATTAAGGGGAAGTAAGAGAAAGGCGTTTAACCTTACTTCCACAGAACCTGCCCATAGCTGAACTTCTACCACTGAACTATGAGCTTCTGAGCCAGTGGAGCACTGAGGTACACTTAACCTTTGAGTACGGACAGTTCCATTGCCTTGAAGGAAATAATGCATGTTCCTAACCTGCTTTAGTGATTTATCACACAGTGGTCCTTAATAATTTGCTTAAGCCCTGAACATGACTGTTTACATCATAATTTTCACGACATGCCCAAAGTGGTTCAATAGATTCTCAATAAGCATAT
Organism: Machaerirhynchus nigripectus; assembly: GCA_013397975.1. Classification (NCBI taxonomy): domain Eukaryota; kingdom Metazoa; phylum Chordata; class Aves; order Passeriformes; family Dicruridae; genus Machaerirhynchus; species Machaerirhynchus nigripectus. The sequence continues at coordinate 322,984 of VZRQ01010897.1, forward strand.
AAGGAAATCGTGAGATTTTATTAAACTCTCTCAAAGATTCTATTTCCTTACTGTAGGTGTTGCTTTCAAACATTTCCTTCTACAATGGTATGCATATTGCCTTCCATTTTTATTGTCTTCTCTTCCCTTATCGGAGACTCAATAAGATGGCCCATTCACTGTGTTCTCGTTGTAGTATTTGTGCAAAGCTTGAGTGGCTGGAAACACCAGCTCTAATTTGGATTGCAACTCTGCAGAAATGCAACTGCTCTCCTCTAGAGGTTGGCTGCATTTCAGGAGCAGTTGGTGTTATCATGTGACACAGAAGGCAGTTAAACAAAAGTCACTTAAAACCTGAGGATGCCCATGAGAACTACAGAACTAGTAAGTACAAATAATTTGAGACCTGTAATGGCTCAATGTATATGGGTATTTGTTGAGATATTCAGGCCTACCAGTTGCCCAGTAGAATTTGATGTCCATTTTACCTATCAGTTTATCTTATGTATTTTTATATCTCTGTCTAGTGACATAAAATCTTTGGTATATTTATTGTTTCTTGTTCTAGTTGGTTCTTCTGCTTTATCTGTCTTTATAATTTAATGTCATTATTTAAGTTTATCATTTGACTGTAGTGCTGTAAAATAGTTGTTTCAAATTTGAAGTGAGCATATTAAGTAGATCTAATATATGTATTTGTTTATACTATTTGCTATTGAGTTATTCTCATTTTGCAGACTAGGAATTAAACTGGAGAAAGCTTAAAACTCTCGTGGTCAGACCATGACACGTGGCAGACCAAGGATACACAATCATGGTCTCCAGTGTTCTGAACTATTGCACAAACTGATTCTTTCCGAGATTCAAACTTTTTTTTCCTTTCTCATCTCCAAAATGCCTCCTTTCCTGCTTCTGAATGTTTTGGCAGAGGACAGTCACAGCCAAGCATAAGGTATTGAATCATGTTACCACGTTATATCCTTCCTTAATCAGTTTGGGGTTTGGGACTGTGCAAACTGGCTATAAACTTTCCCCCATCAGTCTGTACTTGTCTTGGCTCTTTCTCTTCAGTGGCTACAATTTCTATTTAATGGGTGTCATTATTGTTGTTAGCAGCCATTGTCTTCCACTAGGTTTAAAGTATTATCATGCTGCTTACTGACTTTATCAGCAAAGTGTTCTATGTGCTGCTATTATAAAAAAGCACTTCCTAACATGTCTTGTATTTTCAGGGACCTGGGCTAGGGAAGGTTTGATATTTATGCTTTGTCCATAGATCCCTGTGACTTGCTTTTTTTCCCTGTGGAAATAGGACTTGCACAGTGACAGAACCCGTATTTCCTGTCCTGCATTCCTGCCTTCCCTTCACACATTCAATCCCTTGCCAGTTTCAACCCAAATGAAAGAAGGTAAAGTTTTCAAATAGAAATATCTATTAGTTTCACAAGTTGAGTCTGGAGAAGGTAGAAAGAACAAAGGTGATTGACCTGTTTAGAGAAAGTATGCAGCAGTTCAATACTTCTGTTCCACATGGCTTTGAACTTCTCAGGCAGCACAGCTGCAGGTCTGAACAAAGCACAGTTTGTGGTCAGGTGACACAGGAGAGAGACTGAGAATTTTACTGCAAAATGGCATCATCGAGGATAAGTTAAAATACCATTACATCATTTATGAATTAAGGCTTTTCTATAAATGTGTCATAACATCAGAACACAGTAAGTCTCGTGTGCTAGAGACCTACTGTACAAAGTGGTTTTCTTTAGTAGAGATGCTGGTGTTACTCAAGTACTTTCTCTTGACATTTACCTTTACGAGAACATCAACAATCCAATATTTAATCCTACAGCAGCTAGTTTTAAACGACAAAATTTTCCAGTAAACTGAAACATGAATTAATACACACAGCAAAACTGAACAAACATTCAAATGCATAGTAAGGCAGGCCTGTAGGCCCAATGACTGTTATACAGGTATCTTTAGGAGTTCATCTTATTAATAAATAATACTAGAATAAATAGAAGTCATTTTCTATGCTGGCCAAACTTGATATACTCATTTATCGTTCATTAACTTTTTCTAGTAGGTTGGTCTTTTGTACTGAAATATGACAATGAAACAGTTTTCTAGCACTTAGGAAGGCCCTGAAGGAGGAGGATGAGGCCTTTCTTTTTCCCCAAACCTTTGGTATGTTGAGCTATAATTAGTAACTTTGGGGCACATGGGTTTTATCTGACAGAAAAGCAAAATGTACTTTCTTTAGCAGAAGTCACATTTCCAGAGCAGAAAAACATGTACTATTTATTTAAAATCTTTTCAGCCTTACTTATGTCTAACAGAAGGTTTTTTTCTGCTCCACCCTGATGCACTTCCTCATAAACGGAATCATGTCACAGTTCTGTGGCTTATTTTTATACAGATCAAATTGAAAACTGATGCTGTATTCCAGACTTGATACAGCAAGGGCTTTTGTCTTCAGTGAGGATGCAAAATAATTTTCTTCTTCAATGCATACAATTAACAACTTGAGTTTTACAAGGAAGGGAGCAAAGAAAATCCCAAGCCAGGAGAACATTGCTGTGAGATCGTCCCTTTTTCTATAATATTCCCTTTTTGTGCTTCACTTTTTTCAACATGGAATATAACTGGAAATACATACCCGTCTGGTAGCCTAAGATTCTCCCATCTCTACGCAACCCACACCTTGATTATAATCGTGCAGGAAGAAACTCAAACTTTTCTGTTCCATGTTTCAAAAAAGTATCCAGACTGTAAGAGGACTGTCTCCTAAGTGTCCTTCTGCGTTAATGATGCCTGTGCAGAATTTGCAATTTCTTGTCAAACTGGCAGGTATAAACAACTAAATCAGAAATGTGCAAGGAAAAGATTGTAACAGGTATGTGGCAAACCAGGGACCATCTACGGACCAGGATGCTAATGCATCAACACACCTTGTAAACTACAAAATAAGAAGGGCAGACTTACTTCAGAGTGGAAGAGGCTTTACAGAAACTCTCACTTTCCATTTTCCTGAGCTTAGTAAATGCTGCTTCCCGTGTTCTGGCAGAGTAGTCACATAGCTGTACACACCTGAACTTTCAAATCATGGCTGCAGCCGACAGTGTCCATAATCCTGACCAGAACCTCAGTGACCGCGGCTCTATTTTGTTCATAAACTACCTGTTAAGAGGCTCAAAAGTGGAAAAATTAGAAGCATCAAATATTACTTTTGTAATTTACTCAGGTTTTTATACAGCTATGCTTTGATGTTTCTGACTTTTCATCCATAGTTCACTTAATTATTTTCCTACTTTTTTTGTTTTTCTGTTCTGTTTCTTGGTTAAATATCTGAAAACTCAGATGATTCAGTTAACCAGCATGAAATCTATTTTCCCTTGGCTAAGACAAAACTTGCCACTAACCTTTGTATCAATGAAATTCTATCCCATCACGTTACAGAAATACTACAGTTCTATCCCCTCCGGGATGCTAACAATAGCTTACCAAACCAAAAACCAACAGGGAGAGAAAAGGGATGAAATTTTTGTTCCACTCAGGGGTTGTGTTTTCCCAGGTTGTGTACCTTTTAAGCATACAAAAGTACACACCCTGCCAGAGCTCACTTGTTTGTGCCACACACAACTCATACTCTCACTTCTGGAAGAACTACACATTCTAAGGTCTCAAAAATAGAAAAGCGAAGAGCCTTTAGACCATGCTTTAATGCAGTTCATCAAAGCAATAAGCAATCTCCCAGCTCTATACCAGCTGGATAACACTTGGCTAGCCTTGGCAGACCCTCTCATTCTTCAGTCCTTTAAGCTTTCAGGGGAAACCATTTTCTTTGTAGAAATAAGCCTATGATCTCTGTTGGAATGAACTCTGGTGCTGGCCATCCTTCCAAAAAACCATTATTTTATCTTTCTTTTTTTTTTTTAAGGCAGCAGGAGCTGAACAGATGGCTTTGAAAATTGCATTTTCATTTCTGTGTATGTACACGCATCTATATTTACACATTACATGCTCATGTGTATTGTGGGAGGCTAAAAACATCAATCCACCGTAATTTCAGTTATCCTTAGTCTAGGCTTGGTACTTGGATCTCTGAGCTGGACTTAGGTAACTACAGATACAAGCAGACCTACATTTCCCAAGAATTCACAACTCAAAATTGTTATTGCTCCACACTCGCTGTTTTTCCAGCAGAAGCATGAATGCAGAGAATGACTGTGGATCCTTCTGCATGTGAAAAGACAAACAGTATTTTCCAGTTAGAAGGTTTGCTGGAGACTATTTTACATTTTGCTACTCAGCAAACTCCAATTATTATATGTAATTTTAACTGAGTCTTCTCATATACCACACTACTAAACTGCTCAGCAGTTTTACTGTTTTCTCATCTATCTTTTCACTAAATTCTCCACTCATCCTGGTTTCAGAGCAGTGTCATTGGTTTCAAGCATTTTAACCAATTTTCCAGACATTCGTGTTTAAACATCTCATCACTTAATTGCCAGCGACAGCATTAAAGCAGAAGCTAATATTTTAATATTACCAATGAAATATTTTGTTTTTTAAAATAGTAACTAAATAATAATACTAATAGTAACTAAAATCTTCATGTAGCTGGCTTTCTTTTTGTCAGTTTTTCCTGTATATGCTCTATTTTTCAATCCTCACTTCCTTCCTAGCATTTTCAAACAAGAAACCTGAATGAACTCTTAAATTTTATTGATGGAGAAAGTTCATTGAAAATTTAATAAAGCTCAAAGGTAAATAATTTTCATTTTTATATGCTGTATCAAACACACTAAATAACAGAGTACTGTAAATACTGTATTTCAGCCACCACTGCAATAGCAAATATTCTGTTTGAAAAGCCATAGCACATACTGAAGCACTGTTTTCTTCAAGTTGGTATGACAGTGATGCATCTGGATCCTCAGTATTTCCATTCTTGTATTATTGCAAAATCGCATAATTAGATTAGAACATGTATTATTTAAAAAAAAAAATTAACCTTATCCCTATTTTCTAAGGACCTCAGCATATTTTTTGCTGTGTGAACAGCAATTGTTCAATTTCTACTACGTTATCTAGAGGCTGCTGCTTATTTTCTGTGTTTTTTTCTATGAGCAAGATTTTTGTGGTTTCTTCTGTGAAGAATGAGGATTGCTAATGAGAAGCCACAGGAATTAGATTTCTCAGAATGAGAGTTCACTACAATTCTGCTAAGCAGCACTACATTTCTGGGTTGGAGCACCAATAGATTGATGGGTTAGAGATCGATAGCGCATCAAACATTCCAATGGAAATGTCCTCATTTCATAACTCTTATAATAAAACTAGAAAAGGACAGTATATTTAGAAAAGTATTTAAACCAACAGAAAGTATGCTGAAGTCCTAAAAAAGTATTTCAAGATTCATGCAAAAATGGGCACATATATATATATATATATACATAGACATATCTGTGGCAACAAAAGAGTAATGACAATCAATTTAATAAAGTTAACTAAAACCAGTAAGCTAAGCCAAACTTTTTTTTAAATCATATTTAGATAAAAGTATGCCTTCAGAAAGCAGTACTTCTCCTGATTAAATGATCACCTGAAGTATTCCTCATACTCCCATTGCATCATCAGCCTTTAACCAAGTAGAATGTCTACTAGATATCCAATTTTCCCTGGTTCCACGTGCTGGCATCTGAAAAGCATTTAACTTCATTAATAATTGCAACAAGGTATGACAGAAATGGTACATAAAATTCACTGGAACAGACTTAACATGAATTTTCTCCCTAATTCATATAGAATATTTCTGCGCTTTGAGAATTTGAAGTACAGTTGTTTGGTATTACAGGGCTGGGAACACACACAGTATCCTCAGGAAATACATGTGGAGTATGTGAAGCAAATTAAAAAAAAAAAAACAATTAAAGTAGGAAAACCAGGACAGACCTGGCTTCCTTCATTATGTGCTTTTATTTGTTTTTAGCATTACTATATTAACATTAGATAAATGGAAAACACCAATAACATTTCAGTAATAGCTGCAAATAAAACTTAATGTTGCCCTTGCAGGAGAAACCCCAGGAAATTAGTGAAATGTAGTTTATTCATTCAGAAACTGATTTTTTCCCCATTCAGGAACTTTTTGATTCTAATTTTGAAATCTATTTGCCCATTTGTCCATGAATAGTTTGGACAGTGCAATAGTCCTTGTTCATTTGAAAATTACATTTAGGATTATGTAACATATCTGCCTGCATTGCCAAGTTTTGAGGTTAATATCCTCTGAATTGCATTTGAGACAAAACAGTATTTTCAGTTTAAAATAAGGAACTAAAAACTGGTTTTGAAAAAATGTTCTAAAAAAGAATTGATGTGAAAAGAGAAATATCAGGATCCTCAGAGAGATATGAAACAGAATAGAAAATGAGAATTAGCACTTTTTCTCACTCTTTAATCAGATTTCAGTATTTGTAATGGCTATCTCTAACCTGACTCTCCAACACTTGCTTGTGCTACTTGCCAAAATAACAGCAGCAATTTACTCAGTGATATCCTTCAAATCCGTTAATTATAACAACTTTTCACATAAACATTTTAACTCTTTCAGCAGATATTTCTATTTGCATAGAAGTCAATGACTACAAATGAAATGTCATCTACCCAACCAAATATAAATTTCAGTAATATAATAGGTTTAATTCTGATTATTCCAATTCAGAGACTTATTTTACTCAAGTGAACAGATGAAAAAAGTAGTGAAGGGTCAAACTGGAGCCAGAATAGCATCAAGAAATTATTTTATAAGGATTTATAAGGATTTTATAAGGAGTCTGATCACTCCTTTCTGATTTATGATGTTCCATTGGTTTGTTTTATTTTTTAACTGAAAATTTTCTTTGTTTCTCAGCATATTTGGTTAAGTTGAAAATACACTTAAAACATTTCGTACCATGCAAACAACATAACTTTAGTAGAAGTATTAAATTTTACTTCAAAGCTGTCTTTCATTAGCTATTGTGAAGTTTAATTGCAGTGATTTCTGGGGTTTTAAAAGAAAAGAGCTGAACTTTGCCTATTCACTTCTGATTCAAAGCTCACTAACATCTGCAAGACACTTACTAGGCCTTTCTGAGTTTCAGAAGTGCGAGAAAGAGATGGCATTAGATTATCACAACTTAGAAACTCAGTCATCTCTTCTTGAAAAATAGCAAAGTAAACAGCAGACTATTCTTTATACTTCTAATGAATTAATAAAACTGAAGAATTCATACTTTTTTCGCAAGAAAATAAACTGCCTGCTGGCATGAGGATAAGAGGGAACTGGTTTTTCCTTTCTTTCATTTGTCTCTCTCACCTACAGAGCCAAGTAAAACCTGGGGAAATATTTTTAACGTGATTTTGTAAATTAATTGGCCATAAAATGTGAAAATTCCTAGTTAAGTTAAAAAAACACTAAAAACCATAAAAGTAAGCAAAATTAAATATTATCCAAACCTTAGAGGAAAAAATCTTCCCCAAGTATTGTTAGGTAGCAAAGTAAACTTTTTAAAGGATGCTGTCAACTCCTCCAAAGGTCCATGCCAGAAGAAAAGGGGAAATGAAACTCTGGGAAGTTGGATGTAAAACTTAACATAGACCAAAAAAAAAGCTTAAAGATCTCTAAAGTAAAGGTATAAAATTTATATTCCTTTCTGAATACCACATTAGCAGGTGATCCTAAAAAGAAGCCTCTAGGAGACAAAATTTCTTAAAGCAGCAGAGAAGATGAGGTCATTGCAAACAGTTTAAGAGATTTTTTTTGTGTATTCACAGTGGTGGAGAGTAGGGATGTTTCCAAACCAGAACACTTTATCACATGGAACTTATTGGTAGTGTTTCAAGCCATTGTATTGATTACAGACACTCCAGGACAGCATAACAAAATGGACAGTAACAGATTACACAGAATGAAAATTGCCTTTGAAACTTCCCTTTGGAGGGAAATTGCTAAGTCCCACAAGCCCTGGGTAAAATGTTCTTCAACATCCTGAGAAAAGAAGTAAATGTGATCCTATACTTTCCTGATCATATTGACCTACCTGTGTAGCAAAAAGGATGATGGGGAGATAAAATGGTAGGTGAATCTTGATACAGGAAAACCCAAAAGTGACACATACCAAGAACTGCCCTCCAGCCCTAATTTTAAGTATATATATTTGGGGACCTGAACTATTTGATACTGAAGAAAAAGTTATATTTTGGGCTACAATGTAGAGTTCTATATAAAAATGCCTCTCAGTGCTAAAAAATGGCCAAAACCCCCAATGTTAGGATTCTACAGAAATACACATATATTTGCAGTATGGAAAATATGGAGTAAACCAGAAAATAATTCTTGTTCAATTATCTCTGACCTCCTCATCTCAAAAATGTTATATAGTCAATTTTTTTAAAGTACAGAAGTTAGTAAAAAGGACTGAGAAACCTATGTGATAACTTCTACTGAGGAATAACTGAACAAACTTAGGATCAACCTACAAAAAGGGAAGATTAAATGAGTGATGTGGCAGTGGTCTAAAACAACTTTAAAAAATATGAGGAACAGCTATTCACCCTCCTAAAACATTTTCATAAAAAGATTAACAGAAGCAAGTGAAGCTCAAAGATGTCCAGTTCAAAACACAAACAAACAGAAGATGAGTCTGCAGAAATACAGCTTGGATGGTACGTTTACCTGGGTTCAAAAATCAAAGGGTTTTTATCACTGTTAATGATTGCAGTAGCAACCACCTATTACAGCTCTGGAAGTCCTTGAGACGGTTTGCTGGAAAGGAGTATTCCCCCAACCCGGAGAAGATGACGGCTTAGCTGGATATTTATTCTGACAAATTTCTTAGTCCCTTTTTAGAGACAGGAATGGAAGAAGGGGAACCATACCCAGAATTTCAGACTCATTTACTCACACCAATTACTACTGTTTCCAAGACTTAACTATGCACTTTGCGTTACATCACTATCAATGAGAGACACAAAAAACCACATCTCATTTTCACGTATAATTAGCTAGTTCATGTTTCAATGAACAAAAAAGATTAATCCCAATCCAATTTCTACAAGCATATCAAAAAATGCTGTCATGAAAATTTTGTACACTAAGAATTTCCTTGCATCAGACTCTTGCTCCAGAGTTAAGACAGAGAAATATTATAAATATTAGAGTAAAAAGTCCCAAGAGAAAGTATAATACTGGACTCAGGTCAATCACTGTTAACTTCTTTTTTAAACTTTAAATACCTACTCTTTTCCCAAATTGTTGATCCAAAGAAGTGTGGAAAACTGTATGACTATAAACCACAAAATTAAAGATGATAGGTACTGATCATAATTTTCCTCTCTGAAATCAGATCCTAGCACGTGCATCTTACCCAACTTACTTCAGTGAAGCTCCATGAAGACTATTTAATCTAATTAATTGTGCTTATTTGTAAGGACCATTATAAGAACTGATGAATGTTAGAAACTTCTTATGCCATACAGTTTTTAAAAAGTCTTTCTTAAGAAATGGAAAAATATATGTATGTTTTTTTAGAAAGAGATGGTTGCTATCCCTCTACTCCCAGCAGCTGTGATTTGTACTCATTCTAGTGAGCTGACCATATCATCACATAGAAGTTACTGTCTTTTTCACTACTGTATTTAATAGAAATACCTACAAATATCACAAAAAATAGATTTCCTCAGTAACGGAAACCAACTTTTTCAAACAGCACCTACCATCAGCTAAGGCTCTTTTTAATTGATCCTCTCCACTTATTTCAAAACTCAGCAGTAAAAGTTAAGAGAAAGATGTTCCAAAATGTGAAGATACCACTCACAGCTTGTTTGTTTCAAAGCCATACAGGCTTGAGGAGTACCTGCACTTCAATTCTTTATTATCACCCGCTCAGGTGATAATACCAACTGAAAACATGGCCTGTTTCACTGCAAGACAAAAGTTAGTATAAAATATCAATAACAATGAATCAGACCTTTTCCCCTTTACTTTAAGCATGTTATCTACAACTTGATTGTGCTTCTTTTTTAACACCCAAAATAAATTTCACTTTTTATATTCTGAAGCAACAGGTAGAATGGAATGTGGTTGTTCTTGCAAATATGGTTGATGATGCTGAAAGTTTTCTAGGAAATTCAGTGATGCCTGATCCTACTCAATTATTGAACTGTCAGTCTTACTTGAATTTCCATCTAAAGGCTTATTCAGAGTACAGCTGAGAAACCTATCATTCTCTGACTTCATATAAAATGTTCCCAAGCAAATAAATAGGTAATACAGAAAGGCTTTAAACACATAGTTCTTCCTGAAGGAAACTCAAACATCATCTGATGAAGTCCAGCATCATTTAGTTAAACTGTAGAGCTGTTGTAAAGTCTGCAAGCATCTAGTCACACGAGTTGGACAAATGAAGACAACTTCATGAACTTTTCAGCACTTGTTTTATTCATTTTTTTCTGTCACGTAACTAAAATTCTAGTTAAAAAAGAAAAAGTCAGAGTCTGAGATATTCAACACAGATCAAACCCAAACTTTAGTGACATGAGAACTACTGTAGATGGCATATTAATCTACCCATCACATTTGACGGCCTAAGACACAAACCTGCACTCCTGAGATTGTCAATTTAATACGGTATTAGGTAATACTCCAAAGACATCCAGCCATATGTGAATCCCAGTCTGACAAATAAATGGATCTCCAAATGCTATCACATTGGAATCTCTTGAATATCATTCCTTCTTACTTCTTTGTAGACTAGCTCATTATTAACAGTGCAAGTGTGATTCCCTCTCAACTCCATTTTCCAACTTTCCTACAGTTCCTGTATTTCAGCCACACGGCTCTTCTACTTAGCTTATATCTATACTGCAATTAATTCAAATTGTATCAATGTACTATAATTGGGACATATCTTTTTCCTCAGGATAATCATGTTGGACGGCACTTCTTCACCCGTTTTAATGTTCTCCTTGGTTTTCTTTCACCTCTCTTATCTAAAGGCATTAACATCATGGGTTTTTCCCAAACTCCTCTTTAATCAGCGTTCTGAATCAGTATCAGTGAATCAGAATTTTGAATTGTATCAGTGCGATCCCACAGGGCACTACTTCAGCTGAGCAAACAGACCTGTTTGAAGAGTCCCCTTTCAAGAAATGCTTCCTTCAAACATCTTAAAATCCACCTAAGAATATCTCAAGAACCATGCATTCTTCATTATTTTCACAGAGATGAGAACAACTCATTCAAGTTTACCCCAGCCATTGTTTTTTTCTAAGCATCTTTCCTCCTTTGCTTGGTGGAGGCATCTTTCACCGTGAAGTTCATTCAACGTTACCATTATTGCTGAGACAAAGAGCAATCAATGGACTCCAAGCCAACATCATCAGGATGTTTTTACCTCAGATTTATGTCCCATATGCTGGCAAGTTATCGAGATCTATTCTCATAAATGGGCTCTCTATTTTTATTAAAGGTTCACAATATTAGAGGTCTTGGATTCTTAGCTGAATCTCTCATCTGACTCTCATTTTTTCTCCTGTTTCAGACCTTCTGACTCCTAAGGTTAGTCTTCTAACCCTTTTTGCAGTCCTTTTTGCAGTCAGCTTTTTCTCTTCTGGATTTCCACCATCAATTTCCCTTATGCAGTTAGTTTCCTACATTGCTTATCCATATTTTCTTCCTCAGTGTTGTGCTCACCCATGTTTCAAATGTCAGTGACTGGCTCTTCCATTGCGAAGTCAATACTGTCACCATGAAGACAGGAAGTAAACGGTTTCCCTGAATTACCCTGCACAAGCTGAGATTTTTCGCCTTGACTTTGTTTGGTGCACACCTGCTTTTTCACCCCTCTTCTGTCACATCTGTGAATTGTCCCCACTCTCCTTCAGCAGCACACTACCTGAAAACTCCTCCATTATTTCCAAAGAGTGAGGGTGTGTGTAGGAATACCTTCCCCCCTGCTTTTCCACACTAACACACATTCTGTCTCAGTGCCATGCCTCAGTGCACTAATCACCTTGATGACTATTGAACTCTTATCTCTGTTATCCCACTGTTCACAAAATAAAAGCAACGTTTCTGACCAACGTGACCACTTCTTCCTCTTTGCTTGCTTTTGTGTCTGGCTGGTTTTTTTGCTTTAAGAAAATCAAAAATAAAAAATCCAAAACCAAACCACAAACAAACCAACCCAAAATTTTCTACCTAGGTCATCTTTCTTCTCTCCTAGAGAAGTGCACCACTTGTGGTCTATGGTTGGCAGCATTCCTCTCTGGCCAAGTTGCATAAAGCAGCATTGTAGTCTAAATTCAGATTTCTTTCCAGAAATTGATTCCTAAAGGTATGAATAATGTAAATATTACAGCTAAGCCTGAGACACGAGAGTCAAAAAACCTACTACTGAATCTACTAGTCCTTTCAGAACAACAATCATGTTTAAAAATTATTACAGTGTTTTCCTTTTCTTAGAACAGATCTGGCCTAGCAGATTGTTCTTTAGTTTGAGTGAAGTGTTTGAACAGGGCAAGGAACAGATAAAAATAATAAAACACGGGATTGCTCAATTGAAAATTTTAATATGTCTACATACTTCTGTATAATTCAGGTTGATTTATCCAGATCGTCAGCGGGTGGTTGTATTAAACTGTGCGTAAAACTCGTCTTTTGGAATATTTGAATACTCTTCTTCTTTAAGATAAATATTCCTAAAAATAAATGAAATTTTTTAAAAAGCCATTAGTAAATGTTTTCTTGCTATTATACAGAAGAAACCTGAGAAACCTAAAGAAGATGTAATGCACTAACACCCATAAATGCTCATAAATTATTAGAAATGGAATTTAATATAACTAGAACTTGTTCTGCAAAATATATGCCACATTCAATACAGCAAACTTAGGTTTTTTCTTCCTGAAATATCCCTCCAAAAATCTCACAGTAAAAAAAACTGAATTAACACTATTCCAGACTTGTTTTCGTAATAAGAAGGCATCATGTATTGGAAATTCATTTGCAAAAGGTATGTATGAACCTGAGACTGGCTCAGTTCATCAGAGCATGGAGCTAATAATGCCAAGGTCACGGGTTCAATCCCCATATGGGCCATTCACTTAAGAGTTGGACTTGATGACCCTTCTAGGTCCCTTCCAAGTCTGACTATTCTGTGATTCTGTATTCATGCCCCCCCCC